>CM053578.1:69649291-69795036 GCA_028646485.1 Cryptoprocta ferox | reverse complement strand
AAGGGGAAGGGGGAAAGGTAATGGGGGGTGATGGTCTTGGTGGAGGTCACTTGTGGGGAAGAGCACTGGGTGATATATGGAAACCAATCTGGCAATAAACTATAAAGTTTAAAAAAAATAAAGTGAAAAAAAAAGAAACTAGTTTTTGTTAAGCCAATGAGATGTCATGAAAATGGTAATATAACAACACTGCTGTACTTGGTGTAGATAGAAGAATGCAGAATAATACTTCATATTATCATGAAGACTAATAACAGTCTTTGGGATGCTAGAATCTTCAGAGACAAATTAATGGCCTATTTCTAGTATCTGAGCAGTGCCGAATGGCCTATGTTTTGGGTATAAACTTTACTCCTTGGCTTGCTTCCCTTTCTTTTATGGCTTGCTTCTTTTTAGCTTATTGAATATCGTATGGCAGTGTGTCATGCATTTGTGTGTGTGTGTGTGTGTGTATGTGTGTGTGTAATATGGATGGGGATACATAAAGTCCTGTGTTATTTAAATTGTTATTAAATTTAAATAATTATGTCAGTCTAAATTTTATGGAAAATAGAATTGAAAAAATATTACGAAGACTGAAGTCTCTCATTTAACTTTTGGTTCTTTTAAAATTTAGTTTAATAAACTTGGATGTACTTGGAACAATAGTATCTAAGTTATTTGGGCTAACCTGGGACTACACAGAGATACTAACTGGTGATTTCCCATGTTAGCAGTTCTCAAATCAGCATTTGTCAACATCAACTGGGGAATATGTTAAAAATGTGATGTCTGGGCTATGCCTCATAGGTAGGCTAGGATTAGTAGATTGGGTTGGGATCTAGAAGATGGTAGTTTAACATGTTCTCTTGGATTTCATATTACTGGTAGCTGCTTCTCCCATCTTCTTCCTAACCCTAATCTCCCAGGAAAAAAAATGCTTTCCATTCCTGATCCCCACAGTCTTTTTCCTTTGGTCTTTTCCCCAGACCTAGCTTTACTGAGATATAACTGACATACAACATTGTGTAAGTTTAAGGGGTAAAACCTGGAGAGTTGATGCACATTATGTTGCAAAATGATTACCACTGTAGTGTTGGCTAACATCTCTATCACATCACATAATTTCTATTTCTTTGTGTGGTGAAAACATTTAAGATCTACAGTCTTAGCAACTGTCACATATGTAATACAGTATTATTAACTATAATCACCATTAGATCCCCAGAACTTGTTCATCTTACAATTGGAAATTCATATATTTTGATCTCTAACACCCCATTCCCCCCCTGCCCTCTCTCCCTACCCCTCACCCCCCCCCCCCCCAGTATTTTTCTTATCTCTCTTTCCTTGCCACTCTCTGGCTACTACCATGTTTTGTAGGGCAACTCCTTATGCAAGGAACCCTCTAAACATATTTCATTATTCTTTAAAAAAATGGATGGGTGAGAAGAGAAAAACAAAGGATGGGACTTCAACTGAGTCCTACTCTGGAAGGGTGTCCCCAAAGCCACTCCTTTGGTCTTCTGTTACACCTGCACGTTGCAAAGTTGTCACAGCCCATGGAGAGGGCTGAGGGAAGGAAATTGCTGCTTCTCAACTTAAATTAATCTATGGCTCATAACAAACAAACAAACAAACAAACAAATAAATAATGACTTTCTCTGCCTGCAAAGCTTACAGTAGATGGACCAAAAATGAGAACCAGAAGGCTGGGGAGAAGGCCAGGCAGTTCTGGTAACTCAGAAGCTCTGTTTGGCAGTGGGAGGCTGCTTGGCACCTGGATTTAGGACACTGACTTTAAACCCTGTAAATAGACGATTTTATCTCCCCACCCCCAATTTTGTGGATAACCCTAGGTACCACATGATGTGGCCTAAGTATAGAAACCATAGGGTGGTGTATGTGCAGAGAAGCAGGCTTTAAGGACCTAAGTGTGGATCTCAGCTGTGTCACCCACTCACTTGGTACTTTCATCTGGAAATCAAATGTAGAATTACAGCTCCATCCTAGGGTTGCTATGGAAATAACATGGGGGTGAGGGTCAGGGCAGAGGCCAGACAGGAGGTGTCAGAAAAGCAGGCCTTTTAACGTGAATCTGTTCAGGGGCACCTGGGTGGCTCAGTTGATTAAGCGTCTGACTCTTGATTTTGGCTCAGGTCATGATCTCAAGGTTCGTGGGTTTAAGCCCCGCATTGGGCTCTGTGTTGTCAGTGCAGAGTCTGCTTGGGATTCAATCTCTCCGCCTCTCTCTGCCCCTCCCCTGCTCTCTCTCAAAAATAAATATTTAAAAAAAAGCTATAAAAAATAAAGTGAATCTGTTCATAATGGGAAGCCAAGTTTTATAGTAAATAGGGGGAAAAAGGAGTTCCTTGATATGGACAAGGAAAAGTTCAAATTATGAGTATCAATTTATCTTGCATACAACAAAATCTAGATTTAGTCACAAATATGGCCTAGTTATTAGAAGGGAAAAAAAGAACAAATGAAAGCAGTGACATTTTTAAAGTTGAGGGGAGTTAATTTTTTCAAGGAAATTGTATGATAGCACAATGTAATATTTGTCTTTCTTAGTACAACTGAGAGAGGCTTACTACAAAAACTGCCAGGGCTCTATCGACTTTCTCACAGCCTGTGTTTAATCCTGTGACATTCAAATTGCTCTTAATTTTCTTCTTCCTTCACTTGTCAACTATTCTAACTTTTCCAGGCCCCTTTTAATCAGTGGTTTTCCATGTGGTTCAAGAAGTTATTCAAAATCTCTTTCATCGACTTTTATGAATTCCTAAATCTCTCACTAGTTCATGCAGTTTCTCTTTTCAGTCAGTTTATTCTTGGAACATCTGAGGCTCCCTGAGTGACTGACTGACAGATGTGATTGGCAGAGATCAACTCTATCATTGCAGGGAAGAAGTAGTTGAATGGGGATGAATGTAAAAAGTCTTCAGCTCATTACTTTGTGAACCGTTTTGCTTTCTTCCTCAGCTCCTTAATAGAGTGGAGCTGGATAATGAATACCTAGGATAAAAAGATCACTTTTTTTTTGTCAAAAGAAATTGAAAACAATAGTACCATGAAAATGTAGAAAGTTCTTTCGGGAAAGGTTTCAAACACTTTCTATCCTAATACTTGGATCGAGATTAAATTTGGTGTCAATAAGCAGGATCATGATGCTGAACAGAACGGTTTCCTTTTCCATATGCTACACATTGATGTTCATGAAATTTGTTGGTTCTCCCAGATGATTCTGCAAACCACTGGTAATCTTGGAAATTGGGTGATTTATTAATTATTATTTTAAATGAGTTCTTTTTTCTAGTCTTAAGACTGTAACTTCCTTGAGAATGGGGTCTGTTTCATCTACGGTTGCCTGGAGCTAGAACAGGCTCTCACATAGCAGGCATCGGAGACTGCTGGTATGGACAGTCAGGTCAGGGTGGCACTCTGTGTTTATGACTCACATGTGACTCCACTCCCCACATGATTATGCCTTCTTGTTTGGTTACATCCCTTTTTCTCTCTAAGGTGCCTTTTGCTCACCTCGGTAATAACAGTAAACCTCAGTGGGTAATCTCAGACTTTGAAATGTATGAGTGTACATGTACAGGGGTGCCTGTATGTTTGCAGCTTGTGCCCACAGCTATCACATGTGCCAGCAAAATTGCTTCCATTAGAAATCTTAGTGTGGTGGCAAATCACGTGGAATGTTAAAAACAACAGTTGATCATTTCATTGAATGGACACTCTTCTTGGTGCTCTGCTGAAAAAAAGGTCTAAATACATTTGGCAACTTAGAGGTGACATCTGTCTGTCATTTCCAACTCTCCATGAAGCATACATTCTAGTGGGGAGAGAATGTAGACACTAGAGAGACACTAATGACTTATACTGGATATTAGAATGTGAAAGTGCTATGGAGGAAAAATAAAGCAGGGAAAGGGTAGTGTTGAGGCAGTTGAAATTTTACATGGAGTGGTCTGGGTAAGTCCTACTGAAAGGGTGGCATTTGGTAAAAATACGAAGGGGTAGCAAAATGAGCCATGTGGATATCGAAGAAAAGAGATTTTGTGGTAAAGGAAACAGTAGCTGCAAAGGCCCTGTGGTAGAGTATGGCTGGTACCTTCCAAGAGCTGTAGGGGGACGAGGATAGCATAAGCATGGGTAGTCATGGTGGTAGATGAAGTCAGAGAGGACCAGATCACGTGGTCCTTGTAGACCATTATTATATGGGTTTTGGCTTTGATTCTAAGTGAAAGGGGGGCCCCTGGAGGGATTTGGGTAGAGAGCAAATGATCTGACTTCCATTTGAAAAAAATCATTCTGGTTGCTGTTTTGAGAATAGACAGCAAGAAATCAAGGATAGGAGCAATGAAAGAGATAATTTTTTTTTTAAGTTTACTTATTTATTTTGAGAGAGAGAGCAAGTGAGCAGGGGATGGTAGAGAGAGAGGAGCAGAAAATCCCGAGCAGGTTCCACACTGTCAGTGCAGAGCTCAGTGAGGGGCTTGAACCCATGAACTTTGAGATCATACCTGAGCCAAAATCAAGAGTCGTATGCTCAACCAACTGAGCTACCCAGGTGCCCAGAGGAGGTGATTATTTATTCAGAGGACAGATGATAGTGGTTTGGATCAGACTGAAACCATTGAAAGCTAATTCCTATCTTCCCTTTTTTAAATTGGATTCTTTCTTTGACTTAGAATCCGTGCCACATTTCCATGGCCTGTTCATATCTTTCAAAGTTCAGCTCAATTTTTCTCATTAGGCTTTTCTTAAACACTCCAGTCCCTGCTGATTATTCTCTGCAATGAATTCTTACTGACTTCTGCACTTACACCTTATAGTATAGAAGGGGGTTGTTCTCTATTTCTTTCATTTAGATTGTTTTTATTTCTTTCCATACGATAGCAAGGACCTTATCTTGTACTTTTCAGCATAAAGTAGGTACTTGACTTAATAAATCCTTTTTGAATGTCTGGCCAAATTCTAATGAAAAGTCCACATGTGCTCCTACTGTTGATTTGGTCCTTTCAAATTCTTCTTTTCTCATTAGTGGCAGTTAACTCCATCCATTCATTTATTTGAGAAACATTTACTGAACACTTACTATTTTTGTGGAGGTCATGCACATGCATGCCTCCATAACATGCAAGAGAAATAGAAATTGTCCTCAACAGAGTTTATAGTCTGACAGAAGAAGACATGAACTTTCATAATCAGACCCTGAGGCGTTGTGAAGTATAGGCGATAAGAATGTAAAAAGGCCCCTGGCAGGGGCACCTGGGTGGCTCAGTGAGTTGAGCATCTGACTCTTGATTTCGGCTCAGGTCATGATCTCCCAGGGTTGGGGGTTTGAGCCCAGCATCGGGTTGTGCACTGAGTGTGAAGCCTTGTTAAGATTCTTTCTCTCCCTCTGCTCCTCTACCCTGCTCATGCTCTCTCCCTCTCTCTAAAAGAAAAAAAGTCCCCTGGGATTCAGTAGTAGGAGAGTTGCCTTCTGGCTGGGTGTTCTTCAAGAAGGGTGGTTTCCAGGCCTTGAAGGTGTGGTGGGTGCAGTAGGTGGAGAGAATGGCATGGACAGTGCCAAGCACACTGAGCAATTTCATGCTTAGCAGAACAGGTAAGTTCACATGGAGAAAGTCTGTATGGGACTTTCTCATGTGTTTATTTAAGGAAGTATAAAGAAATAGAAGACCATGGGGGAAGGGAAGGGGAAAAAATAGTTTCAAACAGAGGGAGGCAAACCATAAGAGACTCTTAAATACAGAGAACAATCTGAGGGTTGATAGGGGGCAGGGGAGAGGGGGAAATGGGTGATGGGCATTGAGGAGGGCACTTGTTGAGATGAGCGCTGGGTGTGGTATGTAAGCGATGAACCAGAGGAATCTACCCCAAAACCAAGAGCACACTGTATGCACTGTATGTTAGCCAATCTGACAATAAATTATAGTAAAAAAAAAAAAAAGGAAGTATGAAGAAATCCACCCTTAAGGTTTCAGCTTCATCAACTTAAACGTCACTACCTGTGAGAGGCCTGCCCTGCTCACCCTGTGTAGACATGGTCCCCACCCCTGCCCCTTTGTTGGCTTCCGTCCTGGACCTGTAATTATGTGACTTGATCAGGAGTGCTGTCATTGAAGTGGTGCTGCAGGATGAGGAGATGGGTGGCAGAAAACACCAGAGTCAGAGAGGTCTGCTGGGAAGTGCCGGTCTGGAAAGGATCCGACATGAACTTGGCTTAGTCCTGCTGTGGTGGTGGGAATGGAAAGAGAGAAGTATTAAGGCTTAAAACATGTGTTCTGTGTGGGGTACAGTGTACATGCAGCCATTACTAGTGCTTCTAGTTATGACCTCTGGGTGTTTTATGGAATAAACAATTGTATTGAAATATAGTCGATTGTCTTTTCTAGCAGCTTTTGACAATCAGTAACCAGAAGCTTATGTTTTGCGGTTTGCATCGCAAGGAAAACTTTCCCACGAAAATGTGTTCCAGCCACCACAAAGTGATGCAGAGTTTTTAATATCTGAATTCCATTTACCAACAATTCGTAATTATCTGCAGCTTCAGCTAAAGATGATGTTGTGGAGCGTATTCCAGGCCAAAAAAAAAAAAAAAAAAAAAAAAAAAGGACATCTTTCGCCCTCGGGATGTTCAGGGAGTGGAAGTTTAATATCTTTCAAAAGAGATGACTGTAAAATGAATTGATTCCACTTCCTCCACACAAACCATTGATATTTGTCAATAGATAAGCAAACCACCAACAGTGCCTGATATACAAGCAAGGCTTTTTCTTTCTTTCTTTTTTTTTTTTTTTTTAAGAAACAGTTAGACCCTGGAACTTCATGTGTATTTACTGAAAAACAGGTTGGAATTTTAAAACGGTATTGAAAACACATGAAGTGTTGGTTCCCATTTTTCCAATTTGGCATAATGTTTGAAAATGATTCTTGAAATGAAGCTTTATTCTTCTTAATTTAATAGAATTAAAAAAAATAGATAAGTGTTTTAAAAAATCAGGGGCACCTGGGTGGCTCAGTTGGTTAAGCGTCTGACTCTTAGTTTTGGCTCAGGTCATGATCTCACAGTTCGTGAGATCGAGCCCCGTGTCCGGCTGTGCACTGACAGTGCAGAGCCTGCTTGGGATTCTCTCCCACCCTCTCTCTCTGCCACTCCGCCACTGGTGCATGCGTGCTCTTTCTCTCTCTCAAAATAAGTGAACTTGAAAAAATAAAATAAAAAATTGATATCCATGCCAATGAATATCATTCCAGTAAGGGACTCATTACAATCTACCCTCAACTTTTGAGGTAAATGAGTAAAGTTGTTGCCTTTCTTCTTCCCATACTTGCTATCCAGTTCTATTTTCTTCTCTCGTTACATATGGAAGGGTCTGTCATTTGGGTGCTCATATTTTGGTAGTTTCGTTTTTCTTCTTCCTTTATTTTTGCCCAGCATTCATTTCCTCTTCTTCTAGTTACAGCCATTTGCCTTTTTCTGAGGAAGCTGCCTTCCGGTTTGGTCCCGATGCCTTTCGTTCTCTCTGGGTGCCAACAAGCTTTGCGAGACTGCCTCCTCATGGCGCCCTGTCTCACTGCCCCTGCAGATCTGAGTACTGGTAGTTGTCAAACTGGACATTTTAATGGGTAAAAAATTACATCTCATTTTTAAAAAAATTATTCTTTGATATATAATTATCAATTATTTAGCTTTTTTCTTTTGGGAATTATCTATTCACACCTGCAAAGAAAAGTTTAATAATTGAATTCAAAACTTTATTGAGTTTAAGGAGCTCCAAAGAGTTGAACCAAAGCTTAATGATTTTCTCTTACTTATCTTGTTGTATATTTAGTGATGGAAGGCTAGAAGGACATCTTGAAAGCGCTGTTGGACTCAGTATTTAAAATTAAAAGCTTTTTGGGGCATCTGGGTGGGTCAGTTGGTTAAGCGTCCGACTTCGGCTCAGATCATTATCTCACGGTTTGTGATTTCGAGCCCCGCGTTGGGCTCTGTGCTGACAGCTCAGAGCCTGGAGCTTGCTTCAGATTCTGTGTCTCCCTCTCTCACTGCCCCTCCCCCACTCACACTCTCTCAAAAATAAATAAACATTAAAATTTTTTTAAAAATTAAAAGCTTCTGGAACTTAAAATGATTCCTTCCCATTTGTGTACATTCGTTTTCCAAACTGACAAGTGGACTATTTTTATGTTGTGGATCCTAACATATTATTTGGTGAAATTGTGAGAAGGACAGGCTTTTTCTAAAGAGCAGGAGCCTGGAGGGTAAATTGCATTTTCTGATACTTTTCTCCCTGAGAAGAGGAAGTGAGAGGCATGACAGCTTGAGTCAGCCTAGGCTCTCTGTCAATGCCCTGGTGTCCTGGGAGCATTTACTGGCAAGTGGTATAGCAGGGATTTTCTGGTATTAATCATTTTACTAGAACATTCTTGCTGTGTAAGCTAAGTATTGGGGTTATGGTTATGTATGATAAACACTGAGTGACGACTATGCTTGCTTTCTTTTAGGAGCAGATATGCTGGAAATCCGCTGGGAGAGATCTGTAGTTGGGAATTTGGTGATGGCTTGCTTTATTTCCTATGTCCACTGCCCTTGTGCGTCTGATGGGTAGCTGATTTCTCTTCCTAGGTTTCTCACATCTCCGCTTATTGCAGGTTAATTATATTTTCGTTAGTGTCTCTTGATGTGTTTTTCCCTTTTGTTTTCCTTGTTTATGTGGTAAAACACACATGGAGTTTGAAGCATGGTATATAGTTGAGTAGATGTGTGCACACACGCATGTGTGTGTATGTGTGTATGTGTTTATGTGGTATTTTTTGGGGGAATTTGAATGGTTAAACAATGTCGTTAGTTATTATTCTTGGCTTTGTTTATCAATGTCTGGTCTAGGAAGTTAAAATCCTAGGGTGCATTTCCAGTTTGTAAAAATCCTTTGACATGGAATGTTGTCAGTACTTACCCTTCAGGTGAAATTTAGTAAATTGACATTCACCTCCAGATTCTTGAGCAAAAATATTCTAAATAAAAACAGTTGCTTAATATATTTGTTGTCTGCTACTGTCTGTGTCTTCTACACAAAATCTGATGCTTTTGGAAATGAAGTTGTATACTAAGGTGTTTTGCAATTTGCTTGGTAATTACATCCCTGTTGACCTCTGGAAGAAAAGTGATTTTGTTTTTAGCTGTTGTTTAAGCAGATGTCCGTTATCTGAGAGAGCAGCGTAGTGCAGACCTCATCATAAATTGAAGGGGGAGCGGTTTCAGGAATGTTTCATCATATTACATTGTGTCCTTTGGGAATGGGACCTCGAGCTGCAGCAGAGGTGCCTCATGGGAGGGATTGTCTAAGGTGCTTCCAAGGACCAGCTTTCTGTTTAATAAGGATGGTGGGTACTAATCAGTTTCCCTTACTGTCAGCTTTATCTCAGGTACTAATCAGATTCCCTTACCATTGGCTTTATCTTGTAAAGTTTTTCAGGAGAGCATGGATACATTTCTGAAGAAAATTTGTCTTTCTTATTGCATAAGGCATAGGTATGAAACCAAGAAGCACGCCAAGAATTCTTAGATTTCAGTAGGAAAAAATGTAAAGTAGCCATTCTCTGTCATTTCAGTAGCTAATTTCCCCATGTGGGAATATTGCATTGAATAAGGTAGTTATAAAGGAAAACATTATCTATAATATTTAGAGTGGTTTGGTTTTTTTTTTTTTCATTTTCATGCAACCTTGAGAATTAATTTTTGTATGATGTTTGATCTTATTTACTGTGGAAACAGGAACTCTAAAATACCCTTTACTTTATCTATAGGGAAAAAATGAAATTTTCCAATACAGCCTTGGACTATTGTCCCTCATTGTAATCTAAGCATTTTATTTTATTTTATTTTATTTTATTTTATTTTATTTTAGAGAGTACACTCATTTGTGTGTGAGTGGAGGAGGGGCAGAGAGCAAGGGAGAGAGAGAATCTTAAGCAAGCTCCATGCTGAGCATGGAGCCCAACACAGAGCTTGATCCCACAACCCTGGGATCATGACCTGAACCGAAATCAAGAGTTGGACACTCAACAGACTGAGCCACCTGGGCATCCCCATGTAATCTCATCATTCAATTTTTTTCTCTTCCATTGATCTAAGTTATGTAAAGTAAAATATCTGAATGAGGCTTTTAAATCCTGAACTAATAAGGCTTTTAGAGATGATTTTAGTTGATTTTAATTAATAAACAATAAGGCTATTATTCAGCAGAAACTTGCACTTGAATATTTATTTTTATTCCTGGCCTCACAATAACCAGCAACTCAGCCCACCCTCACCAACAGTCTTTGGGACATAGTGACTTAGGTATATTGCATTTACTTCAAACTCACCCAAGATCGTATTGATTTTCTTAGCCCCATCAATGTTTCTGGGATTTTATTGTCAGTTGGACTGAAAATCCAGAATTTAGTCCTGATTTTTCCCCACTTTAATCCCCTGTATTCATTCTATTGCCATGTCTTTGGGCTCTTTCTTTGAAATATTCCCAATTGATAGATTCCCTTTCTGTGTTATTAAAATCCATTTCTTAGCACTCAGTGCCGATACCTTAATTAATCAGCTTCTAACTGGCTTCCCCCACCCACTCTGTTATTCTCCTCTTACAACCAGCCCTACAGAGTCTCTCAGATTGTTTCTCATACTTATATTTAATATTTTGACTCTTCTGCTCGAGACCCTAAAATGGCTTCCTGCTCATCACTCTTAGGTTTCAACTGCCTTGTTTCATGTTCTGTGTCTGAGGTTCTTCTATTCTTGCTCCTCAGTTACTGCCTTGTGGGTGCGGAGCTCTAAAAGTTCTTTCCTAAGTGGATTGTTTGGAAGTTGGAATTATTATTTTTTAATGTAGAAACAATTATTTAAGAGATGTGGTTGAGTTAAAAGCTTTAACTCAGAGGAATGTGTATCCATACGTAGCTGATTTCTTGGAGCCAGGAGCCATGTTGAATAGGGAGGCAGGGGAAGAATGGACTCCTTCTTTCCTAAGTATAGGTCATCTAGCACGAGGCAGAACTTTGAGTAATTTCTCCTCTCTAAAGGTAGTCTTCAGCATTTAATTTCTCTTAACTGTCTCCCAACCCTTGGAGCTACTCCAAACTAAATAGTGCATTAATTAATTCAGTAATTACATTGTTACTAAAAATAACAGTAGTTGTTTTTTACTAAACACTTTGATGTATGACTTTTCTTACAATTTTTTTTATTGTTTATTTATTGAGAGACAGGGAGACAGAGCATGAGCGGGTGAGGAACAGAGAGAGAGGGAGACACGGAATCCAAAGCAGTCTCCAGGCCCTGAGCTGTCAGCACAGAGCCTGACCCAGGGCTCGAACTCACGAACTGTGAGATCATGACCTGGGCTGAAGTCGCACGCTCAACTCACTGAGCCACCAGGTGCCCCTCACTTAAGAATTTTCTAATCCTTGCAACAATCTTGCATGGTACTTTAAAGTCACCTCCATTTAATAATTGAGGCAGGGTGAAGTTTAAGCATGTGCAGCTATTGATTTATAAACCCAAGGCTTACAAATAACCTATGTATTTGTAAATCACTTGAAAGAATAAGTGCTGTGTGAATGTTTGTTACAGAAATATACAGATAACCTCTATCCTTTCTCCATGTCAGCTCCTCCCTGGCTATACACAAGCACCACTGAGGCACTGTTCCTGCTTTTAAAGACTGTATAGCTTGAAGGTTGATCGTTTCTTTTGCTGTTCAGAGGCTTTTTAGTTTGATATAGTCCCACTTGTTTATTTTTGCTTCTGTTGCCTTTGCTTGTGGTGTCATATCCAAAAAAAAAAAAATTATTGCGAAGACTGATGTCAAGATGCTTACTGCCTATGTTTTCTTCTAGGAGTTTTATGGCTTCAGGGTTTATTTTCAAATCCTTAATCTGTTTTGAGTTGGTTTTTATATACTGTGTAAGGTAAGGGTCCAGTTTCATTCTTCTGCATGTGGCTGTCCAGTTTTCCCAGCACTGTTTATTGAGGAGACTGTCTTTTCCCCAAGCTTACATTCTTGTTGGGAGAAGTATGCAATAACCAAATAAATAAGTATGTGGTACTGTGCGGCACATCAGGTCATAGTAATTGCTTCGGAGAAAAATACAGCGAGAGAGGAGAGATGGGGAAAGCTGGGGTGTTGCAATTTTAAATACGATGGCCATTGTATTTAAGAGAGGAGGTGACATTTGAGCAAGTTCCTGAAAAAGACTCTAATGGGTTACATTCCTGTGAGAATGAAATTGAGCAGGTTAACCTGTGTTCAATAGTATATTTCAACTGTGTTTAGCGTGTGTCACAGTTTTCTGTCTTTCCATTTTAAAATTTAATTTCCACAAGAAATAAGGGTGCGGGGTGGGGGTGAAAGAAAAGAGGACCGTTCCTAAAGGTACGGTGTCTGGGAGAGGTTAAACCTAAAAGGACTGGTAGGGAAATCTGCTTGTCCTTAATTGCCAGGGGGAAGCTATCCTGGTGAAATCAAGGGCCACAGGTGTGTGACAGCCTTTGCCATCATGTGACCTCAGAGTACAGAAGTTTTTGCTGACATCATCAGTTGAGAAGTAGAATAATAGGTTTTATTTTGACAGCAGAAGAATATTGCATGGCTGGGCTTTCATAAACACTCTTGAGGGCTTTATGTCTGGGAAGCTTAAACTTAATTCCCTCACATTGTAGCACTAATGCTTTGTGCTTGTCTATCTCTTACAGCTTTGTAGAAAGCTAACCTCAGGATGGCCAGCTCAGCCCGGGAGCACCTGCTTTTCGTGCGGCGTCGAAATCCCCAGATGCGGTACACGTTGAGCCCTGAGAACCTTCAGAGCCTCGCCGCCCAGAGCTCCATGCCAGAGAACATGACCCTGCAGAGGGCGAACAGTGACACAGACCTGGTGACCTCGGAGAGCCGCTCCAGCCTGACTGCCAGCATGTATGAGTACACGCTGGGGCAAGCCCAGAACCTCATTATCTTCTGGGACATTAAAGAGGAGGTGGACCCCAGTGATTGGATTGGACTTTATCACATAGGTGAGTGACATAAAATGGACTTGCATGTGACTTAGAGCCTATGTTTCTCCTCTGACATCATACTATTTTGTATTTTTTCCTGGGGAAAAAATCATACACATACAAAAAAACTCAGCAAATTCTGGGAATTTGTTTTTCTTTAGAAAGGGGATAATCAAAAATAATAAATACCTTTGCTGATATGAATTTTGTGGTTACATTTCTACCCTGATTAAATGCCAGAACCTGCAGATTTTACAATATTTTCTTTTAAAGAAAGAAACATTCACATTGCCCTTAATCAGTAGTCCCATTTGGGGAAGAGGTGGATATGAACTTCTACCAATGTTTTTGAACTGATTGAAAAGAAGTCTAGGTTTAGATAACTGATGTGAGAAAATGTTCTGTAGTTTCTAAAGATTGAATTCCATGGAGAACAACCTCCAGTCTGGGGTGTCTTTTTATATCAAAACTCCTGATGTATCCTTGATCAGTTAGGTGAAGAAAGTGCCATATCCTCTTAATAAATGACTTAGAAATAGGTTGCTATTTGTTTTAATAAAAATGTCCCAGCTGTGTTTAGCTAATTTGTACCTGTTACTCACAGGTGAGCGAATGATGAATGGCACATGCCAGAAAATATAAAGTTTGTTTTATTGAAAACAAAAATCAAACCTATCAACCAGGCTTAAAGAAAATCTAAATTAAACGTGATAATGGGACGCCTGGATGGCTCAGTCATTTGAGCATCCAACTCTTGATTTAGGTTCAGGTTGTGTTCCCCACGTCATGGGATCAAGTCCTGTGTCGGGCTCCATGCTGAGCGTGGAGCCTGCTTATGGTTTTTTCTTTTTCCCTCTGCCCCTCTTCCTGGTGCACAGGTGCTCTCTCTAAAACAAACAAACAAAACTTGATGATACAATCTTACATTCCTTAAAGTTGGGGAACTTTTTCACTCAATGAAGGGAATTCTTTTCAAAATTTAACATAAAGTATTTTAATAGAAAATCATTGTTGCTTTCACTGTAGATTATAAGTCAAGCATTTTGCTGTTGTTTTTTAATGAGTAAATTAGAGGGAAAGAAAAGACCTATTTGTTGATGGCAGTGCTTTTCAATCAGGGGTGATTTTACCCCCTACAGGACATTTGCTAGTGTTTGGAGACGTTTTTGGTTGGCACAGTTGGGTAGGGAATGGGAGACCAGGGACGCTGCTACACATCTTGCCAGTGTTACAGAACAGGCTCCCACAACAATGATCTGTCAGCGCCACTATTGACAAACTCTGATACACGGCAAAGTAACATCCTTGCAGAAATTTTATTAAAATGTTAAACCCACTAAAATTTATGTTCCTCAGCAACAAAGAGTTGTTTTTGATTAAAATAAATTGATTTGTATTTACTAGTGCAACTCCTTATTAATCATGCTGGATAACAAGAAATCTAAAATGGCAAAAAAAAATTCAAGCAGTTTTAGCTTTCTTTTTCCTTTTAATGACAACAACAAAAGGGGAAAAGTCTTGAGAGTTCAGCGTTTTTACCCAGGTGTGTTTAAATATCTATTCAAAATGAGGAAGGGAAGATTTTAAAAATTGTATTTCTATATCTGGTATCTATTATATTTACAAAAAAAGTTACAATTTTGATGTAACTTTAGAAGTAATTCTTTTGATTTTGATATAACTTCACCATTTTGGATTTCATAAAACTGTTTTCTTTTTACTTTGATATGATTTTTTAAATATTTACCTATCTTCAAGTTCACTAACTTTTTATTTTTTCATTTTCATTCTGTTGTCAATCCCATCCAATGGATTTTAAAATTTTAGTCATTTGACTTTTCATTTATAGAATTTGCATTTCTTTCTCTTTTTATAGATTTTATTTTTCTAAAGAGATTCCCTGTATGTTAACTCATTCAGACCATGTTTTCCTCGGTTACTGAAATTGAATTGAGTCTAATGTAGCTGCTTTAAATTTTCTGCTGAATCTAGTGTCTGGGCCACCTAAGTGGCAGACTTGTTGTCTGTAATTCTCTTGAACGTGGATCCCATTTTCTTGTTTGTTTGCAAATCTAGCAGTTATTGATTTTACACTGGCTATTGAAAACTCTAAGTTGTAGAAATTCTGAGTTCGGTGGAACAATTTTTATTATTCATTTATTCATTCATTTATTTTTGAGAGAGAGAGGGAGAAAGTGAGAGTGAAGGGGGGCGAGGGGTGGGGGAGAGAGAGAGAGAGAGAGAATCTTAAGCAGGCTCCATGCTCAGTGTGGAACCTGACCTGGGGCTCCATCTCACAACCATGAGATCATGACCTGAAGTGAAACCAGGAGTCAGGCACTTAACTGACTAGCCACCCAGGCACCCCGACAATTTTTATTTTAATGTTAATTTTTATCCTGTAGGGAGATTATTTCTTTGCACTTTCTAGGTATGATTTTCCACCTTGTTAGGATGGATCTGTGGAAAGCCCAATGTGGCTCCCCAGCACTTCTAACTTCATGGGACTCAGCTTCTATGCTTGGTCTCCCCTGTGGATTGTATAGGACTTGGTTTAGGGCTTTACTAGGCTAGATCTATAGCAGGCCTTGTTGGCCTTTGTACTTCTTGGTAGTGTTTCCCTGCCCATGCGCAGCTCAGATGTTAGCCAAAGGCCTGGGGGGTATCCTGACGTGCACTTCTAGCCTTCACCCCTCCATAGTTCTTTCCTTCCCTGTGCCCTGCCTATTGATCCAAACTCTGATCTCTGCATCCCCGGCTTGTCAGAACTTCCAAGAACTCCACCTCCCTGCACTGCACTCAGGAAGTCGCTGCCTGGCCAAGATCTGGGTGGTCATAGAGTCACCTCCTAAGTTTTTCTTCTCTCTGGGATTTTGTCTTCAGCCACTTGTTGTGCAATGTCTGAAAACCACTGCCTCACAGTTTCCCAGTTGTTTACATTAGGAAGGCCAGTCTGGAACTAATTTTTGCCCTATGGCCTGAAGCAGAAGTTTTCCCCATGCTTTTTGATTGGACAGTAGGGAGTAAGAGATATCACTTTATTATCCCATTAATAAATGGTAGTGGAAGTCCCGTGTGTTTGTTAGTTCTTCTAAGTGTTTTAGTTTTAGGTTCGTGGCAAGGAAGAGAGGTGAAGCACTGGGGCCCTCAGGCCTCCCGAGGGACTGGGATGAACACTGAGACTAGCATTTGCAAGTAAAAATAGCATTTATGCAGAACTTGTCTTCTTGGGCTTGTGTTGGTCTCAATGGGTCTTCTGCAACCAATGATTCTGAAAGGCCTAGGTCACAGCATCTAAGACATTAAGTATGGCTCATTTCTGTAGTTGAAGGGCCACAACTGTGTTTAGAAGAAAAGCCTGGCCTACCTGGGACCTCAGAATGACTGAACAGAGACCTGGCTTTAAGCAGAGCCAGCCATTTCTCCTGAGCTAAGATGGGCTATTCTGACCTCTAGATTAGAGGCAGCCTTACTTCTGTGGGGACTTTGCCATCCCGTGTGGAGAGGGATAGGTGGCAGTATTGTCATGTTTAACTGACAGCTATTTCCTGATCCTTCCTCCTTACGGGGTTAGGGCTTGGCAGCAAGCCATTCATCTCAAGCCTGCCCTCAGGGAGGGCAGGTAGGCCGTCCCCAGACTCAGGAAAGTTCTAAACTTAAATGCCAGTCCAGCCAGTGAGTAGTGTAGCAGTGGGCCATGAGCCAGCTCTGGCCAGTGAGATGTAAGGGAAAGACTTTGGGGGAGCTTTCTTTTCTAGTAAGAAGCCAGAGCCTCCTGTGGAGTCATTAAACTTCCCCTTCTCTTGTACCTGGGACCCTGCTGAAAGGCCGTGAGATCTTGAATTGTTGCATGCATGTAGTGACCATAAGACATCAGTTGAGATTAAAAGCTAAGAATGACAGAGCAGAAAGTTAGAATGAGCTTGGACTGGCACTCAAAGTTCTTGCTATATGTGAAAATAAACCTTCCCCTCTTTGTGTAAGTCATGATTCTGAAACTTTCTTGTACCTGTCGTTAATTCTGAGCTGCTAGGTGATCTGAATATGCAAAAGGGAAAAGGAAGGACATCAGCTGCTTGTGAAGGCAGGACAAAGAGCGTGTGGGCTACTTCCAGGACTGTGCCCAGGACTGTTTTTACCAGAGTTAAAAACTACTGGGTTGTTTTTTTGAAAAGTAACAAAAATCTGATATAAAATTTTTGAAAGTAGTAACTCCAAGCCATGCAGAAATTTTCAGAAGTTTAATAGGACCAATCATGTGATGGGAAGAATCTATGAAATGAGTAATTAAGTAACTTGAATATATACCAAACAGTTTCCTTGGGCACCGTTACATTGAAGGTGGTAAGGTGATACATTTGGAGAAACTGAAAGACAAAAGGAAATGCGAAGCCAGGATGAGGAAAAGAATTTCAGGGTACAAATTATGTCACCAGTTTAAGGCTGTTATGGCTAAACCGAAAAATACTCTCTCTCGGACTCTGTGACATAGGTGCGTGGGGAATCTAGATTTCGTAACAATAGAGCACATCACTCTATTCAGACTCCGGTACCTCTTGGTAGGAAGCAGCCACCCCTCTTTAGTTGAGTCCTGAGAAGCCAGACTGTTTCCTAGCAACGCCTAGTTTTATTTGCGGAGCAGAGAGATGGTCTCTATAGAAATAAATCCCAAAGCGAAAGGATTTAGGTGGAACGTCTGGCCAGTGAGGTGTGGCTTACAGGCACACTCTGCACTTTGATTGTGTTTTTCTTGGCTTACATTTTCTTACTCTCTAGAAGTGTGAGTGTTGTTTGTGTTTGGCTAATTGTGAATAAGGTTTTGCATTGTACAACTCAGTCCAGATGACTTTTAGCTAATTTGGAGAGAAAATATATACTCCTGGGTCAGAAAAATAAATTGTTCTCCAGGCGTTTTAGGCACTATAGAGGTCCTATTGGGAATACAAAGAAAACAAGTTGAAAATATCAAAGCACCATTTGGGGAAATTTGGGGTGTGAACACAGTTCTTAAAACAGGTGCTAATTATATTTTCTCTCTCCAGAAAGTCTCATATACACCCTGAGATTTTCACAGATGATTGCAATGTAGCTATAGTCCCGAATCTCCAAATTACAACAATTAATGCCTTGTAAGTGGCTTTCAAAAATCACTAGATTTATAATTTATTTTGGTCTCCATAATTAGAAGTGACCTCTGACAAGATTAACACTGCTACTCACTGCCTCCTTCCAAGCTGTCTAAATAAAAAGAGCCAAATGCTTCAATGTGCAAAAACATGTAGGATACCCAACACAAACAGCTTTCCATGAAAAATCAAATGATCACTGTTTAAAGAGGAGACAGAGCATATTAAATTCGTTTCAGGCTCACTATCTAATTCCCCATGACCTTTGGTCTTGTGCTTTTCTTTCTGGCTATTCAAAAGGAAAACAATTCAAAAGGCTTTCTTTGCCGTTTCTCATTTTCAGGCAAGTTGACGTCCCTAAACAGAGCTAAGAAAATGCACCTTACGAAAATTAGAAGTATATAGTGTGCTGTACACCAGTGCTACTCAAAGTGCGATTGATCTATGACTAGATAAGAAGTTGTCTCTAGAATTTAAATCAATGCCCTGCATCCTTCATTGAGAAAATGTCACTAATAAAAAATTAAATAATGGGCCTATTGATATAAATATTTCGTATTCTGGCTCAAGCTTTTGTTAGCATAGACCAGTAACAAATAGTTTGCCAGCATTTCTCTGGACCACCCTCAGTGCCTACATGCCGATTAGATCTTCAAAGGTGAGTGGCAGAACAACTGTATTTTATTCTACCTTAAAAAGTATTATGGCTTATGTATTATGATGTTTTCCGTATTTCTTTGCATTTGGATGGTAAAAGAAAGTAGGATCGTAATAGTTAACCAAGGCATTGAGATTATGTATTTTAGAGCTTTAAGGTCCCAAAATTTAAACTGATTTTTAAAAAATGTTTGTTTTTGAGAGAGAGAGAGAGAGAGAGAGAGAGAGAGAGAGACAGAGTGCAAGTGGGGGAGCGGCAGAGAGAGAAGGAGACCCAGAATCAGAAGCAGACTCCAGGCTCTGAGCTGTCAGCACAGAGCCTGACGCAGGGTTTGAACCCACGAACCATGAGATCATGACCTGAGCTGAAGTCCGGTGCTTAACCGACTGAGCCACCCAAGTACCCCTAAACTGATGTTTTAAAGATAAAAAACTAAGATCCAGAGCAGTGAGCCACACAGCTAGTTGGGAGCAGTCAAGGCTGGAACTTAAGTGTCTTGTGTCTCTGTCTTCATTTTTTTGCCTTGTGTTGAAAAATGGAGTCCAGTGTTTCCTACCCTTTAGTTATTTACTCAGCACCTTCTTGATTTTTTCAGTATTGGATTATCCCCTGTACTATTAATATTTTTCTTTAAACCATCTGATTAAAACACACACACACAAACTAACAAACAAAAACTGGTTATCTACCCTGACTTTGTTTTAAGTAGTGAGGTCTGGGACAGGTTTTCCGTGTTAGTTATATTTCTTTCCAACATACATTAACTGTTAAAAGATAATGTTTGTCTGTGCACCAGCAAGATTCTCTCCCACAGCTACTTCGAGGAACTCTGGGGTTATCAGTGGTTGAGAACACAGGCTCTGCAATCAGACAGACTAGTAAATTCAAATACATTTACTAGTTTGAGTGAAGTATGTCATATTTTTAAACCTCCTGTCCTCATCTGTAAAAAAAACAAAGAGTAAGAAAAGTACCAGTATGGTCAGTACATAGTACAGATACTCTGTATAAAGCACTCGGCAAGGTGCCTGGGCTTTTTGTAAGGTCCTGCTGATGGCAAACTATCGTTTTCCTGGTGGTCTGAAGCCGCAGTGCAAACTTATCCACTGGATGAACCCACAAGAAGGGATGTCTAGATTAAAGTGACATACCAGGCCACTTCTGCTTATGAAAACCAAACTCCAGTCCTTTGAATCAGAGTCCTAGAAATTACATAAAGCGTTTACATTTTCAATGCCAAATAATACAGGATTTTAATTTGAGTATTACGTAGGTTCTAAACCAACGTGCTTTTCAAGGTGATGGGAAAGCTGCAGTTTGATCCAAAATTTGATCAAATGAAACAAAGAATTTATGTATGAAGTCTTTAGTTTCCAGAATAGCTATCAAATAATAGTGAAGAGTGGCTGTTCTTAAGCTCTTTTGGTATTTTTGCATGATTACTGCCAAAGAAAAGTTGTTTAAGGTCATGTCTTTGCATTTTAGAAAATGCTTTTAGAAACTGGGAGCTTTGCACATGAAATGGTTTTTGGAACAATTTAACTCTAAATTACTTTTTGTTACCTAGTTGTACTCGTCAGCCTCAGTCAGATTATGCTGTACAGATGAACTAACCCTGAATCCTCAGTGACTTAACAGAACAAAAGAAGATTTCTTTCTAATGCTATGTGTCCAACATGGATTGGCAGGGGCTTACTTTGTACTGTCATTTAGGCATCAGGCTCAGCATCCTCTTGATTTTTGCCATATTGGATTATTAAAGAATCTGCTATCATGTGATAACACCATTTGTAACAGAAGGCCTCTCCAGGCAAGTGTTAAGGGAAGAGAGACTCCTATACCAGCTCTTACATGTTTGGCCCCAAGGTGACACATTTCCCTTCAGCTCAGGGTCTATATTCAGCATTAGCCCCATGATCTGCCTCACTGCACAGAGACTGGGAAATGGGGAGAAGCCCTTGGCTATTTAGTGAGCAGTCAGTGTCTCTGCCCTATTAGATGCATCTTGTTAAGAACGTGTCTGGTCCTCTAGTGTGTTTCAAAGCCTAAGACATCTATTCTTGCACGGTCGCTGCAAGAATAGATGCTAGGGGTCAAAAAAGTGTCATACTGTGGTATACACTTTATAAGGTGTTCAGGAGATTAAATGAGAGGACACACCCAGAGCAGGACCAAGGACAGTACCTGAACTATTGATGTATAATAACGGTTAGAATCTGAATTCACAGCATTGCATTGGCATCGCAGACCATCACAGATCTTTCTTAGAATATGCATTTTAAGAGATTTGTTTTGCAGAGAAGTCCATGTATTTAAACTGCTTATAAAAGAATTCCCTGGACAGTAGGCAGGCTTTAAAAAGATAGATAGCTCAGTGTATCCAAAGAAGTTTTAGTGTATTTTATTCCCTAACATACTGGTAGAAAGCCATATTTGAAACAGGCATTCTTCTGTCTACATACTGAGATAGTGAGGTGGTTTTTATTTTTTATCTGGTTATTCTAGGAATGTTATCTGAGGGTTTTTTTCCCCCCTCATGAAAGTTGTGTCACTTTTCCTTAAAGGATGCTTATATAGGTGCTATAACGAATAAATGTGAAATGATTGTGAGTATTTTGTGATGGAATTAAGATGGCATTGGCATGCAGTGTAGAAATTCTTCATTCTGATAAAACCATTACTAACTCACAGAATAATTGCTTCCCACACATACTATTTTTATAATGTTTGTTATAGTTGGCTTTGTATGCTTTTCTATGGACTAATGGGCACATCAATAAGAAAATACATTTATAATGCCATCTTTTTATCCCAATCTCTCTCTTAAAGTCTGTTATAAATTGTTACATCAACTTCTTTTGGTTAGTTTATGCTTAATGTATCTTTTCCCTCTAATTTCCTTAGAGCCATTTTTTAGCATGCTTCAGATGTATCTGCTGTGAATCATCTATAGTTTTATGATTTTTAATCCAATCTGAGTGACCATCTTTTAAGATTGGTGCATTTACTGCTTTAACATTTGCTGTTATTTTTCATGTATTTGGACTTATTTCCATATCTTATTATATTTTCTGTATTTCATTCATTTTGTAGTTATTTTTTTACCTGCTTTTGTGCCTTCCATTGAAATGATGACTTTTATTTACTCCCTATCTTCCACATTTTTCCTCAGTCTATTTGTTGGGAAGTTAAACATTCTAGGTCTAGTCTGTTAGCAGCTATCCTTAGAATTTTTCTCATGTATTATTGAGTTAAAGGTTAAAATGAATCCGTATCTTCAAACACCTCTCAAGTTGTACAAGGATCTTAGAACACACTCATGACAATCACTTCCTTCTCTGTTTTCTCTTTTACTGTTGGCAACATTTAATTCTAGTCTGTTTTGGGGTGCCAGGGTGACTCAGCCCATTAAGCGTCCAACTCTTTGTTTTTTTAATGTTTACTTTATTTTTAAGAGAGAGAGACAGAGAGACAGAGAGCACCCGCATAAGTGGGGGAGGGGTAGAGAGAGGGAGATCCAGAATCTGAAGCAGGCTCCAGGCTCCAAGCTGTCAGCACATAGCCTGACGTGGGGGCTCCAACCCACGAACTGCCGGATAATGACCTGAGCCGAATGCTTAACCGACTGAGCCATCCAGGTGCCCCTGAGCGTCCAACTCTTGATTTCAGCTTAGGTTATGATATCAGAGTTGTAAAATCGAGCACCACATTGGGGTCCATGCTGGGTGTGGAGCCTGTTTAAAAGTCTGCCTCTCCCTCTCCCTCTGCCCCTTCCCTGCTCTTGCTTTCTCTCTCTCTCTCAAAAAAAAAAAAAAAAAAAAAAAAATCCAGCCTGTTTTAAACCCCCTTTCCCTTATTAGTCATTGTTATTATTGTGAGTTTTTTATAGACAGGGATTGTTCTAGTTTTATATTCTTCATAAAAAGCCACCAGAAAACTTAGTGGCTTAAAACAACAACTTATTAAGTAAACAATAAGGATTAAAAAAAGAGACTGATCTGAATCAGCAGCACTAGAGTACATGAGGTTTGATTTTCTTACCAAACACAGGCACACACAACAAAAGTTGCATTCTAAAGTAAATGGAAGCAAGCAGGAGAAGTTTCAGATTTAACTTCAAATTCTTGTTGATGTGCCAAACAAAAGAATATTCCTTTTTTTCCTTGTTAATGCATAGATAATGATGCAAGATACCAGGTTTACCTGAACTCTTCTCGTCCTTTTCTCCAGTGGATTTTCCCTGTTGTGGGCTCTTATGTGTTCTCTCATTCATTTTGCACCATTTATTTTTTTTAATTAAAAAAATTAATGTTTGTTTATTTTTGAGAGAGAGAGCACAAGCAGGGGAGGAGCAGAGAGAGAGGGAGACACAGAATCTGAAGCGACTCCATTCTCTGAGCTTTTAGTCCAGAGCCTGATGCAGGGCTCAAACTCATGAACTGTGAGATTATGACCTGAGCTGAAGTCGGAGGCTCAACTGACTGAGCCATCCAGGCACCCCTGCACCATTTATTTTTATCTTTATCTTTATTTTATTTATTTATTTTTTTAAGTTTATTTTTGAGAGAGACAGAGGCAGCATGAGTGGGAGAGGGACAGAAAGAGAGAGAATCCCAAGCAGGCTCCACACCGCCAGCACAGAGTCCAATGCGGGGCTTGAATTCACCGACTCATGAGATCATGACCTGAGCTGAAACCAATAGTTGGACGCCTGACCGACTGAGCCACCCAGGCACCCTTATCTTTATTAAAAAATTTTTTTTAATGTTTTATTAATTTTGGAGACAGAGAGAGACTGAGCATAAGCAGGGGAGGGGCAGAGAGGAGGAGACACAGAATCCGAAGCAGGCTCCAGGCTCTGAGCTGTCAGCACAGAGCCCGATGCGGGGCTCAAACCCACAAACAGTGAGATCATGACCTGAGCTGAAGTTGGACACTCAACCAACTGAGCCACCCATGTGCCCCGCTTTTTAAACCAGTCTTATACTGGCAGTCTTTGAGTTAGAGTAGAGCTGTGATAACTATCAAAGTCATTATATTAATTTCTGACAGTTGTTTTTCCCCAGTCTGGGTGACATCATTGTTGAATTTTTGAGTAAATAGCAGACTTACTTTACAATTGTATGCACTTCATATGGACAGCACAGGAACTACAGAGAGCATCTCAGATTTTCAGTCTAAGTGGTAGGGACCAGAGTGTCATCACTTGGATTCAGTGGTGACATGAAAGAATTCTTCCTCTGTCCTATTTTGTGTTTTTTTTTTTTTTTTAATTTAAAATGTGAATGGCAAAACTCCCGGTATATGCATGCTCATTGAGAAAGCCTGAATTTTCTTTTCCTACATAAAAATTTATGAAAAACAGTCAATTGATCACATTTTTCTCAATTTACTGTAGTTCATAAAATCGTTAGAAGAACAATACTAATTCCCCAATTATATCTAGAGCTTGAACTGGGTAGAGTCCCGTGGATCCATGAACCTCAATATCAGGTATTAGAGTGGCAAAAAGGATGGTTTTAGAGTGGGAGTATGGGATGGGTCTGGGTTCAAGTTCTGGCTCAGCTATTTTGTTGGTGCTTGGATGTTATTTAACCACTCTGAGCCTCAGTCTCTTATGTAAAAATGGGAATAATGTCAACCATATACATTTGCAGGGAAGGTGAAACGAGATGATATTTGTAAAGTGTACACAGGGGTAGTTGGTTCATAGGAGGTGGCCACCACCCCACCCACAGACTTTGTTGAGAGTCTGCTATTGTCTGCCACTAGGCAGTGGGATACAAACATGAATCAGCTCACATTTTGGTGGGGTGAGGAATAGGAATGGTGCCGTGCGTTCAGGATAGCGTTCAGGAGGCCACGAGAGCACGGTTTAATGTCTGAGGTGGGTTCACGGACAGGGAAGGTATAGAAGGGGCTTCACTAAGAAGGTGATGTTTAGACTTATCATCAAATAGGATTTTTTTTTTTTTTTTTGGTACTCACATGAGAAGACATCATTCTGGGAGGTGAGAATTTCATATGCATGTCATCCCTTTCTCATGAAGGGTTTGTGTCTGCTTCACTTGGGGATTGTAACTTCTGTCCATCCCTTTTTCTGCCTGGCTGACTTGTGTGTATCCTTTTTAAAATTTTCTTTTAAAGATTTTTTTAAATTTTTTAAATGTTTATTTGTTTTGAGAGAGAGAGAAATAGGGAGCATGTGCAAGTGGGGGAGGGGCAAAGAGACAAGGAGAGAGAGAAGCCCAAGTAGACTCCACGCTGCCGACGCAGAGCCTGATATGGGGTTCTGTCTTAACAACTGTGTGATCGTGACTTGAGGTGAAATCAAGAGTTGGATGCTTAACCAACTAAGTCACCCAGGTGCCCCTGTGTGTCTTTTTAGATAGGATTCAGAAGTCACACACTCCATGATGTACCCACGAACCGTTGCAGGCATTCAGTCTGTTTTCCTGCTTCTTTGGGAACTTTTTCACATCAGTGTTTCAGTGCCAGTTACACCATGTTGTGTTTTGTCTTTTTCCATGTTTCTTCCTTCAGCTGCACTCTTAACTCCTTAACTGTGTCCTGCGCATGTGTATACTGAGTGCCTCGCCCAGCTGTCTGTGCTGCATTATTCATGCAGATTACTGAATTTCACTAAAGAGTAGGCTTTAGGCTAGGGCAGTCGTGACAGAAAAATGAGTACTTTTTTATTGGAGATTTATTCCACGTATATAGTGTTCTCCTAATAATTTTATTCAACAGATAATTTTTGGTATTCATTCACTCATTTATTTGTTCAGCAATATTAGGAGTTTACTATATACCAGGCATCTAAAAGAATTTTTAAAGTATCTGTATTTAAGATCATAGTTAAGGAGCTGTCATTCCAGTCTTTTTTCCCAATCATTACATAATATATTGGCCTTTTGCTTCCCGTTCCTTTACCTATGGATTCTGTCTTCAATATGGGAAGAGCTATGTGTTTAAATAGAAAAAAGTTTATTCCCTGAATTCAGTGTGCTTACTGGTTTATGCTTTCATTCTTTTTTGTCCTCTCTTATTGTCTTGTTTCCAAAAATATGCATCTGCTGTTCTAAGCAGTTATAGGGGTTTATCTGAAAGTTGTGGGTAGTTTGGCATGTGGAGTATCTATTTGCCATTCTAAAATGTACTACCTTTATAGTCACAGCATAATTACTACATATCTGTGAAGAAATGCTGTTTTAAAATTGTTGATGGGTCAAAGAATTATTAATCATCTTTTTACTCCATAAAAATATATACTACAGTTTTGGGGATTATAATTATAGCACTAATCTATAATATTAGAAGCAAATATTGTGAGACTAATCTAAAAAAAACCTTGAAATTTCCAACTGAGAGTCTGCATTAAGTTAATAGGATTTTAAATATTTGTATACCTTTTTAAAATATCCAAATAGATTTTTTTAAAGTGTAAGTCTGCGGCGTATTTTTGATAGGGTGAAACATTCCATGCAAAAAGGAAAGCCGTAAGAATTCAGCAAACATCTGGAGGACGTTAAATTTTTAGTTTTGGGCTGTGTGACAGCCATGGTTTTTTTTCCATGCACTTAGCTACCAAACCCTGTCATTCCTGAGCTATTTCAAGGAGATAAACAAGGTGAACTGTGTATGCACATGCCCCAGTGTAACCGCCGATTTGAGCAAGGTTACAGGTCAGCATCTGTCAGGTAGTGTAGAATTTTCTAGTTCATGTGATTCATTTGCTAAATGGAGTGCTGTGAAACCAATAAAATTACTCAAAGTTTATGTATGTTTATCTATTTTGAGAGAGAGAGAGAGAGAGAGAGAGAGAGCAAGCAAGCCAGGGAGGAGCAGAGAGAGAGAGCCAGTGAGAAAGAATCCCAGGTAGGCTTCACACTGTCAACAGAGTCTGAGGCAGGGCTTGATCCCAGGAACCGTGAGATCACGACCTGAGTAGAAATGAAGAGCCAGACATTCAACCGACTGAGCCACCCAGATGCCCCAATGGTAAAATTACTTTTTAAAAATTAAATATTATTGATTGTAAAAGTCTCTCTAACTAGAGTAGTCCTGCTAAGATAAGCAGTGTTATCATGTTTGTGTTCTGTCATTGCCATTAGGACCCTCCAGAATTCCTCATTTACATAAATTTCACTCAAATGTAGGGAAACTATTAGTTATTTAAGGAAATCGAATGCAGTGAAGGGCTGTATTTTTCATCATCTGGAATCATTAAATATATGATCCATCTGTTGAAGTTTATTTTAAAACATAGAGGCATGGAGGTTTTAGATTTAGAAAGGAAATTAATGATCTTTTACTCTGCTGGCTTCATTTTACAAATGAGAAACTGAGGGCCCAGATGGATTAAGTAATAGGCCCACGGTTGCTCAGTAAAATGGTTGGAAAAAAATAGAGTGTTTAATAGGAATTTCCTCCACAGTGGGGTTGCTTTTTAAAGGGAGCTAGGTGCTCAAGTCAATTCCTGCAGGTGATTTTTGAGTTTAGCTAAAATTACTCTGGAAAAGCCCCAGGAAGGCAATAGGACTTAACGAGTTTGACACAGCCGCTTTTCCTTCAGTATTGGAGCAGGCTCCTGTCTTAAACTGAGTGCCAGAGAAGAAGTTGGCTTGTGTTTACGAGCTGTTTTTATACCCCTCAAACCCTATCATTTCAAACTGAATTTCCACCCAGCCTGGTGGGCTCCTTGAAAGCACTGCATCCTTCACACTCCCTGAAGGGGCACATGCTCAGACCTGGAAAGGTTCCCATGCAGTTCAGATCGTTCTCTTTCTCAGTCTCTTGTCAGGTACCGACTTAGCATGTGTGGTTACCCCAGAATATGTGAAATGAGCATTTGCTGTGCCTCCTCTGAGCATCAGTTCATCTCTGTAGGTTCTATAGAGTATGATGAGTCACTTCCTTTACTGGAGGCTCCGAGAGATTTATTTTTTAAGTTGTTTTTGCTAGTTTTTACAGCACTGTCTAAAATACTCCACCAATACTTATTGTCCATTTAAGCGATACTTCAATGAAAGAATTTTATTTTTTTGGAGCTGTTGCAGTTTTTCAGATATGCATAAATACTTTGTTCTGTTATGTCTGCTGTTTCCTTTCCAGTGCTGCACTCTGTTCCTTGGGGTTTTGAATCCAAGGGCTGAGTGCTTACCCAAACTCCAGGCATAGGAAAGGCTGAGATGATCTAGTATGATTGTTTTCGGTACAAAATTTGCCATAAAATACCAAATCTATTCATCTTTCCCTAAACTGTAAGTGATGAGTTTATTTTTCCAAAGGCAGATGGGACCAACACCTGTGAGTGTCCATGAGCTGAAATATTCCTAATATTCTTCAGATATTAAAATATTTCAATTTACTTTAATAACTCTATTAAGAAAGATAGGAAGAATTAAATGATGTATATGCAGAATTCTTATTTATAAGAGGTTACAGGAGGACCCCTGAACCCCTACTGTTTTCCAAAACCACGCACTTGCAAGTCACAGCATCTGAAAAATCACACACCAAACCTTTTGTCAGTCCTCACTGCCCCAGCCTCCCATGCTGCCTGCTGGCCTCTCTTTTTGAGGCTGTTTCTTCATTTGGCTGCAACCCTGTCCTGATTTCCCCAGTTTTCTGCCCATTCTTTCTTTTATTTTTACTGAAACTCCTTTCTTTTCTTATCCTCTTGTAGGTGACTCTTCTTTTTTAATACCTCCTTCCTTGAATGATTTCATTCACTCCCAGTTTTTAGCCAGACTGGACAGAATGCTTTATTTCTAACTGAGGCTGAAGCATCCCGGCCCATGAGAGCCAGTACAGCACATTTCCTCCTGTCTCTGCGATCGGTGCCCTCACATTGGTGGCATAATGTCAGCTGGGAGGAGAGCGTGTATGCCACAGAGAGGGGCGCACACTGCAAATCAGGGCTGTGCCTCGCTATAGCTAGCCCAGAACCAGCTTGCTAGCTACCCTCTATCTAATCCCAACCTCTGTCTCAAGCTCCCCAAACCATTTCTCTCTGAATATCCTACTCCTTCTTTAAACTCAGCTTGTTCAGGGGCACCTGGATGGCTCATTTGGTCCAGTGTCTGACTCTTGATCTTGGCTGGGGTCATGATCTCATGGTTTGTGAGAGCCCCGTGTGGGGTTCTGTGCTGACAGCATGGGGTCTGCTTGGAGGGCCTCCCTCTTCCTCTGCTTCTCCCCTGCTCTCTCTTTCTCTCTCTCAAAATAAATAAATAATAAATAAATAAGGGCTCCTGGGTGTCTCAGTCAAAATGTCCGATTTCGGCTCAGGTCATGATCTCATGGTTCGTGAGTTAGAGCCCCGTATCAGGCTCTCTGCTGTCAGCGCAGAGCCCGCTTTGCAGAGCCCACTTCAGATCCTGTGCCCTCTTTCTCTGCACCTCTCCCACTTAATGTGTGCACTCTCTATCTCTCTCAGAAATAAACTTAAAAACAGGGGCGCCTGGGTGGCTCAGTCGGTTAAGCGGCCAACTTCACCTCAGGTCATGATCTCACGGTTTGTGGGTTCGAGTCCCGCATCGGACTCTGTACTGACAGCTCAGAACCCGGAGCCTGCTTCAGATTCTGTGTCTCCCTCTCTCTCTGCCCCTCCCCTGCTCACGCTCTGTCTCTGTCTCTAAAAATAAACATTAAAAATTAAAAAAAAAAAAAAGAAAGAAAGAAACTTAAAAACAAAATAAACACAATAAACTTGTCCAAAACAAATTGACTGATATGCCAAACCAGTTCTTCATTTCCTATTTTTGTTAGTGGAAATGACTTTTTTTTTTAGTCTCTCAGGTTTGAAAATTGCTCAAGATTTTGACTCCTACCCTACTCTTGACTCTACCCTCATTAAAAAAAAATTTTTTTTTATTGTTTATTCATTTTGAGAGACAGAGAGACAGCATGAGCAGGGGAGGAGCAGAGAGAGAGTGAGACACAGAATCCAAAGCAGGCTTCAGGCTCTGAGCTGTCAGAACAGAGCCCAATGCAGGGCTAGAACTCACGAACCGTGAGATCATGACATTAGGTAAAGTTGGACGCTTAACCTGCTGAGCCACCCATGCACCCTTCCACCCCCACTCGTAATGTAAGATTTCAGTTAGTAGTGTTTCCTGGCATGGGCATCTCTTTTGATTCTCATTTCACATAGGTCTTTATTAATAACTTCCTAAGTAGTCTCCTCAGTCTAACATAGTGTAGTCCAGTTTACGTTCCACATTCCGGTCAAATATTTAATAAATAAAAGTTTATTTTCTACATGTCTCATCTCATTTGATCCTCCAAACAACGTTATGGAATAGTGTATCAGTTAGGATTTGTGAGTGACTAAAAACACCCAAACAAACCCAGCCTTTCCCTGGACCAGTAAATGGCCAGGAGAATGGCATATGCAAATTGTCCTCTAAACCACCAAGGGCCCACCTGGAGGTGGGGGTGGGGTTACTGTTATACAGGCCACACTGTTGAGAATGGGAAGAGAGAGGGAAGCTGAGTAATGCAACAAATGTCTAATTTAGGCGGTTATTAATTTCCTTATTTTATAGAAAAGTAATAGGCTAAAGTTAACTAACTTTTCCAAGGTATTTTCAGTTAAGGTAAGGAAGAGTTGAAATTTTCCTGACTTTGCACCTTATGCTCTCTGTGATCTTTTGTCATAAACCTCCCCACTTATGAATAGTGGAGGCTCCTGGCTAGATGCTTTGGCTATGAAGTTGGATAGACCTATACTGGCTTTGCTGTTTGCTTCCTATGTGCCACTGGGCAACTCACTTACCCTCTATGATAACCATATCGATCTCCCAGGAAATAATAAAATCCTCAGTGGGATTTTTCTGCGTACATATGGCCAAGGACTTGGTTTAGTAAGAGTAAACGAAATGTTGACTATGGTGGTGATGATTAAACTCTATTTCAGCAAGGCAAAGAACATAGTTTTCTATTTCTGTTTGCTCTACTGGTGAATATAGGGCATAACTTTTGGATAAAGTATTTGTTGAGTTAAAAAAAAACCCAACACTGTGTGTAGGAAAATGTGATGATGAAAATTGCACTGCAGGCATTAAAAACATCATTAACATGCAAGAGTGACAAAAGGGAACTCATCCCGCATCAGTGACAGCTGAGGTCCCTAGGTGGAGGGTGACAACCACCTCCACATGCCAGAATGAGATGCTTGACCACCCAAGCAGCTCTCACGAAGAGGGTGCCCAAAGTCATTCTCATGACCCTTATCTGGCCACCCAGGTGAGAGAGGAGTTGTTTATTTGATGGAAGATTTCCTTGGGGGCACTGTCAGTGTGCTGGGCAGCCATTCTCTCTGTCAGACATATACACGCTGGAGCGAGTAGGTGCTTTCCTCTACCTCCTGTCAAGTGAGATGAATATCAGGGGAACTGCCCCCGATGGCTTCACGAATGTCCTCTACCATGTGAGGGACACATCGGACTGGTATCTGATCCATGCCTGAGGACTCAAAAGGCTGCCTCAAGGAGTGGGGACCGCTCGCTGACAGTGAGCTTCACTGCCTGAGTTTTTGGGATAACAACGTGGATGAGGGGTGGAGGTCTGTCCATAACAGAACTGGTGTTGGGTCACTGTCATCTTGCCCCAAAACACTACCAGGAGGAGCTGATGTTACCCAGGCACCATTCAGAGGGACAGGGCAGAAGACCCTGGCAGAAGGAGACCAGCTGTGCTCTGGGAGGGCCATCATTTGTGGGAAACGGGGTTGTGAGTGACCATAGCAAGGAAACTGCAGGTGAGAATCCTTGAAATGGGGTATCTCTCCAGAGCCCAGGAAGTGTCCCCTTGCGAGAGAGAGTGAGAGAGAGAGACCCTCCAAGCTCAGAGCGTTGGCACCAGATTGTGGCAGTGCCCCTCAATCATACCTCCTCCACCCCCGAACCTTTCTTTCTTCCACCCACTGATAGCCCCAGAGAGTCAGAAGCCGGTGAGAATTAGAGAATCCAGCTACACCCTCCTTTCCTTCTGAAGGCTTTTTGCCTGAAGCAGGCTTAGCTAAAAGAGAAAATATTTTATTTTAACTGAAATTTGAAGATTTAACTGTGACACAGGACTGGACATGCCTAGAAGTGAACATTTTTGTGACTTGATGTGACCAGAGGACTTCTCCTTTATCTCAGAATGACCAGAAAAATCAAGGGGCCTGCTCTCATTTCATCCAGTGGTGAGCAAAGAGCTAGTGCCCCTGAGCAGGTTAGAGCAGGCAGCAGGGTTAAAGAATAACCTTGTGTTAAGTTACACCCTGTACGTCCTGCTCGCTGAATGTAACAGTTGACCAAATACCCGGTTGTAAACTTTATATTTGCAAATATGGGGTTAAACATCATCTGGCATTTGAAGTAGAGAAGCCAAATTGGGATTTGTTTGGTTTGATTGTCAGGTTGCAAATAGAGATGTTACAAGAATGGATGTTGGGTGTGGTGTTAGTCTTAGATTCAAGGGAGAAATTGAGCTGACTGCCACAGGCACAGTGAGGTAGAAAATGGTACTGTTGGGGAAATGTTGCCTTCGGTCCCTTGCTTCTAAGGTGAGTCTTGCTCTGCCTTGCTTCTAATCAGTCTGAGTTGACTGATAGCTGTACTCAAGTCCTCTGGAGAGAACCATTTTGGAAGAAATACGCAGGTGGCTTTAGGCTCTGAACTATTTGTGGAAAAGCAAAGCATTTCACTCAAAAGCAGCACAGAAGAGAAAATCAGGGTCTGTGTTCTCAGTGCTTTTTGACAGTATTGGTAGAATACAGCTGGGAGTAGAGGTGAAATACAGTGTGATCATCACTAAAACCAGCCAGCAACACATTGAGGCAGATTCTGCCTCAGTCTTCGATGCAGGTGGCACAGGGTGATGGAAATGAGGCCACGTGTCCCTAAGATTGGCCTCGGCCTTCCTTTAGAGACCAGCATGACCGACAGAGCAGTGAGGGATGGTGTGGGCAGTGTGTGTAGCTGTGGTAAACCTCAAAGAATAAAGGGAGAGCTCCAAATTAATGGAAGAGAAGCCTGAATTAAGATTTTATGTGTTTGGTGCGTTCTTTACAGACGTATCAAGTTTAAATGACATCATTAGGATGGGCCTTAACCCACATGACTGTTGTCCTTACGAAAAGGGGAAATGGGCATAAAGACATGCCAGACAGGGAGAATGCCATATGAACGTGAAGATGGCCATGCATGAGCCAAGAAGAAGAGCCTGGCATGGACCCTTCCCTCGTCATAGTCAGAGGGAAATACCTGTCATCGCTTGATTTCAGACTTCAGCCTCCCCAACCGTGAGACAAGAACTTTCCCAGTCCATGGTACTTTGTTATGGCAGCCCTAGCAGAGGAAAACAACAGCTATTTGTTTAAATACTGGGAATATACCTCAATAAGAATGCTTACATTGAATAACCTGATCTTCTTCCAGTGTAATTTTGATCAAACTCGTAATAAATTTCAAATTCAGTTGCCTCCTCAGGAGCTTTGAGGCCATCCCAGACTACCCCATTCCTCTCTTAGTACTTCAACAGTGTCCCCACCCCACCCCACCGTCTCCTGGGCTTGGACACCCTCTGGTGTGTCTACTTTTATGTTCAGTGCCCTAGATGTCTGGACTTTGCCACCCTGAGTCATGTCAAGGCTGCCTCCTTTCCACAAGGCCTTTGTGTTGAACCTGGATTGCTTTTGTAAATTTCCACTGCTTTGAGTTTTTTTTTTCTTTTCTTTTTCTTTTTTTTTTAACTTCCAGCTAGAAAAAAAATTGTCACTTTTAGAAATGGTAGCACCCAGTAAAAAGAAAGCACTATTTGAATTCACCACAGATCCTGACCCTTAATGAAAAGATGCTGCTGCTGCCTCCAATTGAGCTGATGCCTTTCATGGCATTTGGAGCTCAGAGTCTGTATTTATCTGGGTGGGGTATTATCCCAGCTCTTAGCACACTGTATCCTTACCGCTTGTGGGTGTGTGCCTGCCACTGTATACCATCAGCTTAGAGACTGGCCATGTCTTAATCACATTTGGATCCCCAGTGCTTTGTGCCCAATCCAAATTCAGTACAAATTTGTTGAATCAATGAGCATTTTAAAAGGAAAACTGAGATTCAGTGTCCTATAGTTTGTATTTCAACATGACATACAGTTGAATTCTGTGATGTGTTGTTGCATCTGAAATGTTCTCTTAGTCTTTAGTTTCAGGATATTGTCAATTTGGAGAATGTTTTTAGCTCTAGCCTGAAGTCCCAAGATTTTGTGGACCCTATATTCTTAGGGAGCATTAGGAATTTTTCCATTAAGGTTTAGGTGTGTTGATCTGGTTAGACACAGCTGATGGACCTAAATAATTGCCCCCCCCCATTTTTTTCCATAATCTCTTAAAGATCTATTTCTATGAGTTAGACTGGACATAGATGATCATTTTCTAGAATCCATCCTATGCTTTATACCACTCATCTATTTTTAAGTTTTGCTCTCTGTGACTGAATTTTTAAAAATCTGACTGTCAGTACACTGACAAATTGGTCCTCCTGAGTGATATTATACTTCTTGCCATTTTTAGGATTGTGACCAAATGCACTTTTGCCATTTACCAATTAAATACTTCCCCCCAAGTGTGTTATGTGCACTTTTATTTTGAAGAGCAAGATGGTGGAGTGATGATGATATTTACAAATCGTTGCATCCTGAAAGGAGAACACTTACTTGGAAGAGGAACAAGGGCATGTACATCTTCTCACGATCAGACGTGGCACGATGACACTGCCATCCCATATTGTAGGGTAAATCTGTGCTGGCTTGTCAGGGTGGCTATTCTTAGGAGTCCTTTGCTGCTCTGGGAGAAACATTTAACTAAATGTTATTTGTTGCCCAAATAGCAACCTCAGGTTTATGAACCCCAAACTCTACCAAACCAGGGAATTCACTTTAGCAAATCTTTCATGGTTCTTGTGCCAGGTTTTATGGGTAACACACAGTCTCTACTTTTGAGGGACTTATTATATAAATGAGCTCAGGATGGTGGCTCTGGTTTGAGGCTGGAACTCTGGTATTCTAAGTCTTATTCTGGCAAGATGGTGCTTTTAAAGAAATGTTTATTTATTTTGAGATAGAGAGAGACAGTGAGAGGGAGAGAGGGTGAGAGGCAGAGAAAGGAGAGAGAGAATATGAGAATACCAAGACACGGGGCTCCATCTCACAGCTGTAAGATTATGACCTGAGCTGAAATCAAGAGTTGGATGCTTAACTGACTGAGCCCCCCAAGGTGCCCTGCAACATGGCAGTTTTTATCCCTGCCCTCATGCCCAGTGGGCTCCTTATCAAACCTCACCGCTGCAACAGGAGATAGAAGTAGCACCTGCTTGACAAATATAGCCAGGAATGCTCTGTGGGCCTTTAGCCCAAGTCTAAAGGAAACCCCGGGACCAGCTGGAGGCTTTCTGAAACTTTCTTTGATGCAATTCAATAATTAAGAGATCCTGGGAACCTTAGAATTATGACCAGGTTTGCCCATAGTTGGCTGAATACATCAGACTGAAGTAGTACCAAACCTTGCTCTTGCAAACGGAGGGGAGATTGATCAATTTCTTGGTGCTGCCCAGTTTTTGGAGCATTTCCTGTTAGGAGACCTCAGAAGTCAGGATGTTCTCCCAAACAGAATCATAAAATCTTAACTTTTGGATCCTGCAGGCATCTTGAGATCACTTGTTTCTCTTACATTTTAGTCAATAAAACAGAGAGAGGTTCAAAGACTTGCTCCAGTTTTCATTGCTACTTAGTGGGGATATTAGGGCTAGAATGCAGATCTCTTTGTTCTCTGTTGGTCTTGCATTACCTGTTTTGCCTATGGTCCTTCTAGCCAAGCATTGTATTCAGTGGTGTGTTGATAAGCTGGCTGTCTCTAAAAAATACACTCCAGTATGTCGTGTTTATAGATTCCCACAGTATAAATACTTCCACCATGCCAATTTCAAATTACCAACAATCTAACAGCCAGCTCTCAAAATTTCAGAAACTGTTACTACTTGGTTCCAGCACACACTGACTGTATTCTCCTGCCTGCTCTTTTTGTTGTTGTTGATGGCATATCAGTGACCAATGGCTTGTGAGGTAGGTAGGCCCTTGTGTTGATAGGACATAAAATATCCTGTGTGGCTAAGAGAAGGGACTGTTTCAATGACTAACTCAGTTCAGATGACTCCAGCATTCCCTGGATTCTAATCTCTTTGTAGAACTCTATAGTCTTTGAGTTACATTTGATAATAAATACTAGATGTTAAGTGGAGGTATGTTTCTTCTGTTCTAAAGTATTTTGAAACAGTCATGTTTTGGGACTTGGAATTTGCTATTTATAACGATTCTGCATCTTGAGAGTAAGTCCAGTGGAGGGGTACAGAAAGTTTCCCATCCATCTAGTTACTCATTTTATTTATATTTGACTATTACCACTGCACCTAAACTTAATTATGTCACTCCTTCATGTAGGTATTTTGAATTGAGAGACTGAAGGGAATAGGATACTAGAGACAGTGTCATTGTAACCAGGACTGCTAGCAGAAGAACAGATTCTAGAGCTAGAAGGGCCCTAAAGATAATCATCACTCATATTGTATAGATGAGGAAACTTAGAGACTGATTAAAAGCTGGACATACACAGCTGTTGAGAGTCAATTGGGATCATAACCTGTGATTCTTGATACCCCATTCAGTGTTTTTTCTATTACACCATTATGACTATTTGATGACTATCTGTACATTCAGAGCATGGAAGAAATACAGCATTATGTCACTAGCTTCTGACTTCAGACTGAATAAATCTTAGATTTTCTACATGCCTTTTATTCATATTAAGAAGTGGATAATGAATTGGAGTACTGATTTGGAGGACTGCCTAGGACTTGTTTAACCCCCTCTAACTTCTGGTATATAAGTTGCCCATGAAAGGACTCAGAAAGTGCTGGATGATGTGAAATTTGAAGCTTTTCAGAAAAAATAATCATTAAAGGCTTTTTTATATGTGCAGAGTGAAATCTTCAGTATTGAGATAAAGAATAGCACATCTGGTTTATATTGAGAGGAAGACTTGACTCTGATGTATCAGTTAATTCTACAAGCTTTTGAAACCTCAATGTGCCAAGCAGCGTGCTAGGCACTGGGAATAAACAGATGAATAAAGCATCATCTTGGTTTTCTAGGAACATGTAGGCTGTGGGAGAAGAGACATGTGAAAAAATACCTTTAGCATAATCCTGTTTTTTTAAATTTTTAATTATTTTTTAGAGAGAGAGTGCTGGCAGGGAAGAGGGTCAGAGGGAGAGAGAGAATTTCAAGCAGGCTCCATGCTCAGTGCAGAGCCCAGCAAAGGACTCGATCTCATGACCCTGGGATCATGACCTGAGCCTAAATCATGAGTCAGACACTCAACTGACTTAGCCACCCAGGCGCCCTGATCAACATAATCTTCTAAGGATAGTATACACACAGAGCACATGATGGCAGAGAGGTTTAGTTTAATATGTTTTCACTTGTTCATTTAGGCTTAGCAGGGAGAGCACTGGGCAAGGAGTCCAGCAATTAGGTTTTGGTCCCAGCATTGCAGTGTCTGACCATTTAACCAGATAGAAATGATTAAGCATCTTTCTCTCTGTGTTGGAGAAAGGAAGAATCATGGTGAACTCCAAGAAGGTTATCGGGCAGACTGAACAAATGGCAATAAAAGTGTTTTGAAAGTATTGTCTGCCACACAAATGCAAGTTTATTTTCATTTTTCTTAAGCTCATATTCTTTGACTAAGCTCTCTATAAAACATTCGTTATCAAATATTTATTGAGCACCCAAATATTTATTGAGCACCTACATCCATGTCCTGAAATACAACAGTGAATTAAACAGAGAAGGGCCCTGCTTGTGGAGCTTATATTCAAGAGGGGAAATAAAAAATAAAATTTTAAAAAGGAAAGAAAAATATCAGATAATATTTCAAGTAGGTAGAATGTGGATAATAAAGAAGGGATAATATGATAAGAATGGTTGGGTAAACTTTATATTGGGTCCAGAAAGACTCTCTGAAAGGCGATTTTTAAGCTGAATGACAAGAAGGAACAAACAATGCAAATATCAGAGAGATAGGAAGGAATGGTTCTAGCATAAGCCCTAGGCAAGAATGAGCTTGGCAGTTTTCAAAAATGGAAAGAGGACCAGTGTGGCTAGAGCACAGTGGATAAAGGGGAAATAGGACATGATGGGGGTCAGAGAAATAGATACATTGGATCACAGAGAACTTTATAAGCCATGATAGGGAGTTCGGGATTTATTCCAAACACAGGGGTGACCAGTGAAGGATTTTAACTAACAGAGTAACAAGGTTTGATTTTTTTAGAGGATCACTTTGGCTGCCAGTGGAGAATGTATTATAGGTCAAAGTCTCATGGCAGTGAAGGTGAGACTAAATATGGGCTTATCCTGGGCTTATAGCAGAGAGGCTGTTAGAAGTAGAATGTATGTAGGATATTATTGAAGATAGTATCAACAGAATTTCCTCATGGTTCAGTACTGGATAATGTGGGAAAGAGATGAATCTGGATAGCATCTTAATTTTATTTCAGAGTGCTTCAATTTACTGAGGAAGGAGTAATAGGGGGAATGAAGGGAGAAGAGAAGAGGCAGTCAAAATTGTTTTGTCTGTGTCAGATTTGACATCCTATTAGACTTCGGTGCAGATGTCAAGAAGGAAGTTGGGTCCGTGAATTTGGAATCCAGGAATTATTGACATATAGATGGAGCTGGAGGAGGCTGCCACGAGAGAGTATATCCCTACACTACCTAGAAGGGGGTCTAGGATGGAGGCTGTGCAGAGGGCAGAAAGAGTCACAGAAGGCGAATAAAGTGTGGTGAGGAAGAAAACCACGTGAAGAAGGTGTCTTGGAAGCTACAAGACAGAAGTAGCATATAATCAAGTTAGGAGAGAGTAAGTAATCAATGGTGCTGGCTAGAGCTTGAGAGGCCAAGTACTATAAGAGTAGTAACCATGGATGTCAAAAAGTAATGACTTTTGGACTTGGCAACGTGGAAGGGAGATCACTGGTGTCTTACAAGATTGATATAAAAGTTGAGATGAAGTGAGTTGGGGGGAAAATGTGAGGTGAAAAAGTGGCTATTTTGGCTGCAGATCACTGCCTCAAGAAGTTTGCTGTGAAGAGGGTGAAGCAATGGTGTGATGCCTATGGGGGCATTCAGAATAAAGCGAAGGCATTTTTAGGTTTTGCATTATTGGATATGATCTAGTAGACATTGTCCAGATGACACTGATGATGCAGGAGAGGGGATACTCACCAGAGATAAATCCTTGAAAAGATGAGGGCAGATGAGGTTTAGAGGACCAGTCAGGGGCGCAGACTTCAACAGGAGCAGAGAGACCAGAAGATCCAGAAGAGCAGAAAGCAATGTAGAAAAGATGTGTCCAGCGGCAGATGAGTGGTATATATTCCAATGAAAATATGAGTTTGCTTGCTTCTGTTTTAATTCATTTGAAGGTGGTGGAGAGGGGTAAACATGTGACATAGTCACCTAGGGAAGTGAGAGAGTACGTATATCAGAGCAATGTACTAAGTTTGCCTGGCAGATTGAGTGCCATGCAAGACTTGTGGTCATGAGTCTAAATTAGGAAAGACTGGGGAGCATCTTTGTGTTTGGTTTTGCTTTACTTTTCCATCGTTTGGGTGTCAGAGATGGTCTAAGTAGGTAGCTAAGTTTAACTACTGTAGAGCTTTATCATGGGGTATAGTGAAAGGGGAGAAGAAAGATGGAGTTAGAGGGTGATTATAAGAATGGATCAACGAATCTAATGGGATAAGGAGGAAATTGACTTGGGGCTGACTGATGAAGGAAATGAAATGGAGGACTTGAGCCGGAAAGATTTCTGGAGTGGGAACCCTGGAGCTGCTGAGCTGGAAGATGAGGAGGTGTTTGAATGCATAAATATGGCAAAAGATAGAAAACAATTTCCAAGATGATAAAAGAAAGCCCCAAGAATGAAAATCCATTTGGGGTTTAATGTGACTATTTTGAGGGTTTCTTGACAATAAAAAACAGAGCCATTACATTCTCAATTATAAACATCTGACTAGGAGAAGCTTTAGAAGACCCTCTGAACCTTCCTGGATGGTTAGGACAGGTTATTGGGTGCTGGGAAATGAAAACATCATTTTCTTCCACCAAAAGATCTAGGAAAAGACTTTGAAAAATTTCTTTATTTCTACCTAACCCTAGTAGACGTGGTACAAAGAAGCACGACTAATACTTTGGGCAAGTAAGTAAACATTCATGGGGAGAGTGATAGGGAGAATTATACTTTTCAACTATTAAAGAATACAGTGGGGGGCGCCTGGGTGGCTCCGTCGGTTAAGCGTCCAACTTCGACTCCGGTCATGATCTCACGGTTTGTGGGTTCAAGCCCTGCGTCAGGCTCTGTGCTGACAGCTAGCTCAGAGCCTGGAGCCTGTCTTCAGATTCTGTGTCTCCCTTTCTCTCTGACCCTCCCCTGCTCACACTGCCTCTCTCTCTCTCTCTCTCTCAAAAACAAATAAAAACATTAAAAAATTAAAAAAAAATGAATACAGTGGGACTCATACCCAGTCTCAAATTCTAGTACCACACATCTCCTCACCCATCAACAATGAGTTAAAAAATCAAGTTTATCTGTGGTTATTACAAGTCATTACAGATACTTTAATTAAAAGAAAGCAGTTTATTGTTGACTCCAAACAGAAAACTTTTCCCTGGAACTTAATTGCATACAGTAAAAACCTAATAATATAACATGATTAGGCAGCCACAGCTCATTGGTCATTTCATTGTATATTACTAAAGCCAGATGTCACCTAAAGCATGGATCTTAGGTGAATATGAGACCCAAACCACATTTATGTAATATAATTTTAAAAGAAAGTTCCTAAGCTATTGAAAATGTTGATAATGTGGTATTGAAGTAGGACATGCTTGATACACAACCTGAGTGAGAGCTTGAAAAAAAAATGTCTGGCTTACAATCTGGCTACATATATAAAAGTAGGAGACAGATATGTCTCTATTTTTAAACATTTCTTTCAAAAGATATAAGGACCAATTACATTTTATCATTCTTCTTCCCTCTGTATTTCCTTATACCTACTAGTCTTAAAGCCATGGTTATTTTATCTTCCCTGAAAAGAATGAACTTTCCAGAATGTTTTCGTTCATTTCCTTGAGAGCTTTCAGGTTTTAGAAGTTTTTCACTGACAAGAGATAGCTGTAAAATTTTAGGGAAGTGACTCAGTCTCCTAAAATAAATCTTGTAAGTTGCCGAGGACTTCGTAATCAAGTCACATTTTGCAGAAATGAGCTGCATAGTATAAATGTCTTTTTTGAAAGGACATTTAAAAAATCATGGCATCTTGAAGATCTGAAGATTTGCACTTACTGAATCTCTTTCATGTGATGAGATGAATTTTATAATGGTAGAGTCTTCCTTTGGCTGGAAGTCTATTTAATAGTCCTTGTGTATACCCAAGTATATGTAAAAAGTAGAAACATTTAGCAATCAGTTGCTTTAGTAGTATGATCAAGTTCCCTAAAACATATCTATTAAACACTTTCTTGCACATTATATCAACTGTCAAATAAAAAATAAAAATACAACAGTTAGTCGAGCATCCTTTTGGTAGCCTGTGGCTATGTGGTACTTACTGGCTTTCCTGTGCATGGGTTTTGCCATATGTGGCATGGTAAAAACTGGTCATCAGCTGGGGAGAGGTACCCAAGATTAAAAACCCCAAAGCAAAGATGTCCACTCTACTTGGTTTACAAATATTTAATTTTCCTTCATAAGTATGCATTCTGCCTCCCCAATTAAATTGTTGGCCATAGAAATTTTGTTTGCCCTCTTACAGTTTTTTTTTAGTTGGGGGTAAGGATCATCAAAGGTACACTGCAGTAGTTTGTATCAGGTATCATGAAAACCATTTCATTCAACATGCTGAACTATTCACTCTGACAAAAAGCTGTTAAATGACAGGGAGACTTACAGAGCACAGTCTCTCTCAGGAGGACTGAACGATCAAAGCAAAAATGGCTCAAGTAACCCATGGTGTGGAGGTGCGCCTTGTGAAATACGGATGGCTACAAGTTTCTCACTTGGATTCTCATGGTAGATAACAGTTCCAGAGTTTCTTAGACTAAGAATAAAAAATATGCCAGTGCAAGCCATCCCCCCAAAACTGAATTCAAGTTCTATTAAATAACCAGCTATTATGTAGCTGTTTGATTATTGAATTTCTGATGAAAGCTTGTCATTTCTTTTTTTTATCTTCAGTAACTTGAGGTTATTATGACAAGTTTCTCTCCTGGTGTTGCTTACTTATTGCTGGTACTCTCTCCATTTAATGGTCCTATTAACAGCAGTCAACCCTTGATTTAATGTTTTAACTTACCTAGGGAATTTTGTTTTCCATTGGAAATCATATTGGTAAAGGAAATAGCCTTATATTTCATTTTAAAACATCTGTGTATATATATCCACATGGGTAAAGCATCTGTGAAAGGTAGATTGTTACCTGTCATGATATTTTGAAATATTCAGTCAGCAGAGGGATGGTCCATATTTTTAGAGGTAGAGTTTTTAAAGAAAAATGTCATTTAAAATTTGCTACAGGAGGATTATAAATTTTGTCAAATTTTGAACAATATAAGTTGTTTCCCTTTCCACCGAAGGTAACAAGTGTTAATGATGGATTCTATATAGCAGTACATAAACACACATGCACATATGCATACTCAAATATACTTTTAAATGAAAAAAATACTATGCTAGACATATTTTTTTATAAATTGCTTTTGTTTTTACTTTGCAATGTGCCTTGAACATTCATCCATTTCACTATTCATTGTTTTTAACTTCTTCGTGACATTCCCTAATATGTTTGCACAATAATTAATTTAACCACTGTCCCATCAATGGTCATTTGGTTTGTCCTATTAATGGTGTTGCAGTTTGATAGTACAAACAATGCTGCAGTAAATATTTCTACACTTATAGTTTTAAGCATTTGTGTCAGTATTTCTAAAATATTAGTTTCTAGGCATGGAACTGCTGAGGCAAAGAATATGCACATTTGAGAGATACTGCTAAATGTCCCTTCAGAAACATCATATCAATGTACTAAAGCATAAAATTAACTTAGAAATTGCTCAGATGATAGGGGTTACAAGTGGGCTGTATGATTATGGCATATTACAGATGAAGTTTATACCTTTTTGGGTTTCATAGAAATTTAAAAATCTTTATTTTAAGTAGACACAAGTTGAGTATAAAATAAATTAATTTAAATTGTGCATTTTACATTTTCTAAGAATGCAGGTTAGTGGCTCAGAGAGAAGGCAAAAGAGTCACTATTTATTTGGTCTTGGACATGAAGGCAAATGTAGGGCATCTTTACAGGAAGGTGCTATCTGGAAAAAGATGGTCTCTAGTCAGGTTTTCATGATTTTTAAGTAAACAACTGACTGGGACTCGGTCCAAGAAGGTCTTTGTGTTAGGACAATACACCTCTTTAGGCTATGGAATAGAGTTAGAATAACAAAATTTCCTGTGCATATTCAGTTTATAAATATAACCTCTTTGAAAGCACATTTTCAGTTTCAAGTATCCCGTGCTTCTGAACTATTTCTAGGCTATCCTGTTTCAGTCAAAGGGCTTGATTTTAATACAATACACAAGCTTATCTTTTCATTCAAGAGCAAAGTGCTCTATCTTTTCCAGAGGTATGCCGGCATTAGTCATGTACACTACTCTACTTCCCCCAACACGAAAATCCTTCCTCTGTCTGTCCCACTTCCTTGCTGATGTATGTAACAGAAATGATGCACTTTCTCTGCAATGTCGGCAGCTATAATTAGGCCCTCCCTTTTGGGAAGGCCTCAAGAATTCCACAGTGAAGGTTACAAAGCACCAAACACTATTCACTATGATTAGAAAAATTGTTGAAAATTTGAGATTTGGTTGTTAAATTTATGAAAAAGTTCCTGAAAAACTGGCCTGAGGAGGGAGCTAGTTAATTTCTCATAAGACAAATTCTCCATGCTTCCAGATTCTAGCATATTTTTTTTTTATTCTAGGGGGTTTCTAGTTATTATTCTTGTAATTCAATTATATATAATATAGTATTGAGTACCTACTGTGTTAGGACCTTCTCTAGGAGTGTATTTAAATCCAGAGGACTCTTTCTTATTTTGGAAACTTGTCAACATCTGGTATTACTCCTCTCTTATCTAGAAAATGTCAGTAGACATGACACTGACGGGCTATTGAACTGTTTGTTTAAAGATGTGTTAATATTTGTGTATAAAATTTCAAGTATTCTCTTGAAAGCTTGTTAGGCCTAGAAGTCCAAGCATCTGTCAGTCCCACTCGGGAGAACAATATCAGTGATATTCAGTAGGCCTGGGTTGGAATCCCACTCTTGTCACCTATTGGCAACTTGGACTTGGGCAGGTTATGTAAATTTACAGTTTTGTCATATGTCAGATGGCACCATAATTCCTACAGGATTGGAAAAAAATGAATAAATGTTCATATTTGACTTTAGTGGAAGAGCTTGATCATGAGTTGCTGTTCTTATAGTTGGCACTTCATTCTCAGTTTTGTGGAAACTTAAAAATTGTGCTTCCCCAAATTTTGTACCAGAGTATTCCTACTGCAGATGGTGGTAAATAAATGCCATTAGTTTCAGAATATTTAGCCCAAAGAAGTATGCTACCAGGATGAAATTTTTTGACATCTTATTTTACCTCTTTATAACATAAATACGTTTTCATTTAGAATCACTTTTTTAAAACCACTGATTGAATTACTTAATGTTCCTTGGTGCTCCCCACTTTATTCACAGTAGCCTCTAAAAATTATGCTCCATGTTTGTGATGGGACAGGAGCGGGGTCCCTGGAGCACCAGTGCATGCTTTGGCAGCATGCATATTTAATGTGAGAGCCAGTGCCTGAGAGGAACTCTAAGATGAGAAAGGCCCATATGTAAGGGTCATTTTGATATGAAGAATGGATATTTTGGCCAATATGTCATCACTAATTGAAACAAAGTCATGTAGTAACATTGGATTGTAAACATATGTAGGTTTGGAAGCCATACTTCTATCCTTTTTTTTTTTTAATGTTTATTTATTTATTTTAGAGAGAGAGAGAGAGAGAGTCAGGGAGAGGTGGAAAGAGAGGGAGAGAGAATCCCAAGCAGGCTCTGTGCTATCAGTGCAGAGCCTGACATGGGACTCGAACTCACAAACCATGAGATCATGATCTGAGCTGAAAGAGTTGGATGCCTAAATGACTGAGCCACTCAGGTGCACCATCTCTATTTTTAAAATTTATTTCTCCTCAGATTCAGAGAAGCACTTGAATCTGTAGAATACCATGAGCCTATTTACTTTATTTTATTTTTTTATTTACTTAAATTCAAGTTAGTTAACATATAGTATAGTACTGGTTTCAGGAGTAGAACCCAGTGATCAATCACTTACATATAACACCTAGTGCTCATCCCAACAAGTGCCCTCCTTAATGCCCATCACCCATTTTCCCCACCCCCATCAACCCTCAGTTTGTCTCTTATGGTTTGCCTCCCTCTCTGTTTTTATCTTATTTTTCTTTCCCTTCCCCTATGTTCATCTGTTGTGTTTCTTAAATTCCATGAGTGAAATCATATGATATTTGTCTTTCTCGGACTGACTTATTTTGCTTAGCATAATACTGTCTAGTTCTATCCACTTCGTTGCAAATTGCATGATTTCATTCTATTTGGTCTCCAAGTAGTATTTCATTGTACATATGTATATATACCACATCTTCTTTATCCATTCATCAGTCGATGGACATTTGGGCTCTTTCCATAATTTGGCTATTGTTGATAGTGCTACTATAAACATTGGGGTCTATATGCCCCTTTGAATCAGCATTTTTGTATCCTTTGGATAAATACCTAGTAGTGCAGTTGCTGGTTCATAGGGTAGTTCTATTTTTAATTTCTTGAGGAACCTCCACACTGTTTTCCAGAGCGGCTGCACCAGTTTGCATTCCCACCAACAGGGTAAGAGGGTTCCCCTTTCTCCACATCCTCGCCAACATCTGTTGTTTCCTGTTTTCTTAATTTTTAGCCATTCTGACAGGTGTGAGGTGGTATCTCATTGTGGTTTTGATTTGTGTTTCCCTGATGATGAGTGATGTTGAGCATCTTTTCGTGTGTCTGATACCCATCTGGATGTCTTCTTTGAAAAGTGTCTATTCATGTCTTCTGCCCCTTTCTTCACTGGATTACCTTTTTTTTTGGATGTTGAGTTTAATAAGTTCTTTATAAATTTTGGATACTAATCCTTTATCTAGTATGCAACCTTTTATTCTCACTGGAGAGACAAGATACAGGGAAACAAGATTACAAAAGATTCATAGCTGTATCATAGCTGTATACAGTGGCATAGGTTTAGGTGAATAATGAGATGTGGATAATAAAGGCTATGTTTAAGAGAGAAAGATGTCACTTTGAACTGAAAGCCAGGGGCGGTTTCACAGAGGTTCATAGAGGACTTGATTAGAGTTTGAAGAACAGGTGGGATTTGATTGGTTGGGAAATGACTCATTTAGGGGGATTTCTTCTTTTCCCTTCCTATATCCAAGCTGTTTCTAAGTCTTAACTGTTATGTCTTTTACCAGATCCTGAAACCCCAAATTTATTAAAATCTATAGCAATATCTCTTACTTTCACAAAGACCTAGTATTTATTTAACATTTCCACCTTGTTGAAGTTGTTAACAGGTTTATTTAAGCTGCCACATTAATCAAAACATTTCCCCCACTAACTTGGCCATATTATTCATTAATTTTTTTTTAAATGTTTATTTTTGAGAGAGAGAAAGACAGAGTGTGAGTGGGGGAGGTGCAGAGAGAGAAGGAGACACAGAATCCGAAGCAGGCTCCTGGCTCTGAGCTGTCAGCACAGAGCTTGCTGCGGGCCTCAAACCCATGGACTGCGAGATCATGACCTGAGCTAAAGTCAGACTCTCAGCTGACTGAGCCACCCAGGTGCCCCTTGTTTTCAAAAATTTTAAGTTGACTCTTAGCTTTCTCCATCAAATTTTGAGTCCTTCTCATCCAGCCAAGATTATTTCCAGGCCAATGTGTCTTCTCTCATTCATCACATGGACAGATACTGCCCCGGCCATTTTATCCTCCTCTCTACCCCCAACTCCTCCACCTCCATTCCCCCCTCCTTCCTTTTTCTCTTCTATGTCTCCTTCCCTCCCCTTTGCCTTCCTGAAACTACCTACCTTTTTTTTTTTTAAAGTTTTATTTATTTATTTTGAGAGAGAGAGAGAGAGAGAGAGAGAGAGAGAGCCATCAAATGAGTGAAGGAGGGGCAGAGTGAGACAGAGGGAGAGAGAGAATCCCAAACAGGGTCTGCACTGTCAACACAGAGCTCTACACTGGGCTCGATCTCATGAATTATGAGATCATGACCAGAGCTAAGATCAAGAGTCTGACACTTAATTGACTGAGCCTCCCAGGTGCCCCAGTTTTTTTTCTTAAGAAAAACTCCACTTCCTGCTGATGTGCTCCAGGAAGGGCATGCTTTCTACAAGGTAGTCAGAGCTTTGTGAAAACTTGTTCTTACTATTTTTGAGCTCATTGTGTTTCTAGTAGGCCCAGCCATACATATCTTTGGGTGCAGGGCGGGGGGGTGGGGGACGATAAGCAAGTGGTATTGGAAACGTTTGAAAAACAATGTCTTGGCATGCATGAAGGAAATGGTAGCTAAATACGTCAGTGGAGACCCATAACTTAAAGAGTTTAACTGCTTACAAGGGAAAACAGATTGTGGTGATTGAGCATCTTAATAAAAATGGGAAAAGTGCCCTGAGTGTTTACAAGTAATTTTGTGCTGTGCCATTTGGTCGGAGATGAAGGAGGGTTCTGTCACTATTATCTGTAAAGTTGTGTAGAGGGGCTAGCAAACCTGTTCTGCATTAACATGTTTTTTAAAAATAATAAAAAGGAAAAAACCCACAAAAGCCAAATTCACTTATATCTTCATTCTCTGCTGCTTCCCACCTCTCAAAAGAACTTAACCCAGGTCTATAGAGACTGACAGGAAGCAGTTTATGTGTATAGATGCAGGTCATCAGGATGGTATGATTGGGGTAGGTGCACAGTGGCCCGAGGAGTGGAAGGCCTACTCTCAGAAGTGAGATCCTCTGGGACCTCAGTCATATTAGGCACTACTGATGGATGCCTTCATTTGTTCTTCTAGGGCAGAAAGCGGGGACAATGTGTTTCTTCGTCTCTCATACCAAACTAAACAGCTTCCGTTCTTCTATATGTAGAAGATGCCACAAAGGCAGTTTTGTTTTTTTGTTTTTTGAATTGGAATATATGCAAACCTAGGCCTGTAATATATTTGCAAGACAACAATTTGCTGGAACTGGCAGGGACATTGGTGCAGTCTTAACCAGGCCACTTGTACCCATTCATGTTTCCTTCTTGCTCTCTGGAACCATTTCAGCTTGGTCCCTGCTAAGGAAATGCCTGTAGACAAATCTCTAGATGTCTAGAGACATATTGGTGCATATTTCTCCAAAAAGAGAAATGATAGGGACACTTCTATAGCTTATGTTGAGCATTTAAAAATTATTCTTTGGAGGATTGAAAGAATCATATGTTGCAACCAGAAATGTATAAGAATGACTGTTTTTACATGTTTTTTTAAATGTTTTATTTATTTTTGAGAGAGAGAGAGAGAGAGACAGCATGAGCGGGGGAGGGTCAGAGAGAGAGGGAGACACAGAATCTGAAGACAGGCTCCAGGCTCTGAGCTAGCTGTCAGCACAGAGCCTGACGTGGGGCCCGAACCCATAAACCGTGAGATCATGACCTGAGCCGAAGCCGGATACTCAACCAACTGAGCCACCCAGGCTCTTTACATTTTTATTTCTGTTTCCTTTATTAGATATGCAGTGAATCTTTAAAAATGGCATTTCTGAACTCTTCTCCATGTAATAATTTACTATCTATTTTTGGTCTTGTATATATTTTCTTGTATGTAATTCCCAGGATCTATCACTTTGCATAGATCCTGGGAATTAACCATATGTGTTTATTTAAAAAATTGTTTTTATAGTTTGAATTATAAGCTTATCAATTACTTTTATGCTATTGCTTTCCCTCATATATTTTTTATTGCATTTAGATCTGCAAACTTTTTTCCTTACTCCACCCAACCCTGATCCCTGGCAACCACCATTCTACTTTCTGCCTTTATGAATTTTACTACTCCAGGTACATTGTATAAATGGAATCATAGAAAATTTGCCTTTTTGTGAATGGCACTTAGCATAATGTCTTCAAGATTAATCCATGTTGTAGGGGTGCCTGGGTGGCTCAGTTGATTAAGCATCCAACTTCAGCTCAGGTCATGATCTCGGGGTTCACAAGTTTGAGCCCTGCGTTGGGCTCTGTGCTGACGGTTCAGAGCCTGGAGCCTGCTTCAGATTCTGTGTCTCCTCTGCTCCTTCCCCATTCACATTCTGTCTCCCTCTCCCAAAATTAAATATTAAAAAAAATTAGTAAAGATTAATCCACGTTGTAGCATGTGGAGCATGTGGATTCCATTGTATGTACCTACCACATTTTGTGTCTCTCATCAGTCATTGATGCAGATTGAATTGCTTCCACCTTTTGGCTCTTGTGAATAATGCTGCTGTAAACACAGATGTACAAATATCTGTCCCTCTTTCAATCCTGTGGGTACCATCCAGAGGTGGAATTTTTGGATCATGTGGTAGTTCTAGGTTTAAGTTTGAAGAATTGCTTTCGTATTTTCCACAGTTCCACAGTTTCCAGTGTTCATTTCCACCAGCAATACATAAGAGTTCTAATTTCCGTCTTGTATTGTTTTGTTTTGATAATAGATAACAGATGTGAAGTGGTGTCTTATTGTGGTTCTGACTTGTCTTTCTGTAACGGTCAGTGATGCTGAGCAACTTTCCATGCCCACCTGTGTATCTTTGTTAGAGAGATGTCCATGCAAGCCTTTTACCCATTTTTTTAACCAGGATTTTTTTGTTGTTGAATTGTAGGGGTTCTTCATATATTTTGGATATCAGTCCCTTAATTTGCAAATATTTTCTCCCATTTTCTGGGTTGTCTTTTTACTCTATTGATAGTGTTGAAATTTTTAAGTTTGAGGAAATCCACCTTATCTACTTTTTCATTTGCTGCCTTTGTTTTTGGCATCATATACAAGATATCATTGCTAAGTCCATGAGCTTTTCCCCTATGTTTTCTTTTAAGGGTTTTATAGTGTTAGCTCATGTTTATTTCTTTGTCCATTTTGAGTTAGTTTTTTATACAGTGCAAGGTCAAACTCCAACTGCATTCTTTCCTATGTGGAATCCAGTTTTCCCAGAACTATTTGTTCAAAAGACTTTTGGGGCACCTGGGTGGCTTGGTCAGTTGGGGGTCCAGCTCTTGATTTCGGCTCCGTTTGTGATCTCACAGTTGTGGGTGGGATCAAGCCCTGCATGAGATTCTGCACTAAGCATAGAGCCTGCTTAAGATTCTGTCTCTCTCTCCTACCCCTCCCCTGCTTGCTCACTTGCTCTGTCTCTCTCTCTCTTAAAATAAATTAGCTCAGGGCACCTGGGTGGCTCAGTCGATTAAGTGTCCTACTTCGGCTCAGGTCATGATCTTACAGTTCATTGGTTCGAGCCCTGCATTGGGCTCTATGCTGACAGGTCAGAGCCTGGAGCCTGCTTCAGATTCTGTATCTCCTTGTCTCTCTTCCCCTCCCCTGCTCACACTCTGTCTCTCTCGTTTTCAAAAATAAATAAACATTTAAAATTTTTAAATAAATAAATAAGCCTTATAAAACCCAGAACTCCCACAAAATACTATTCTTTTCCCATTGAGTGGCAAACATTTTTAAAAATAATATTTGCAAATCCATCATTTCTTTTTCTCAGAGAAGCACTGTGGTATATTGGGCTTTGGAATCATACAAACCTGAGTTTAGCTGTAGCTTTCTGCTAACTATATGATCTGGGGTGACTTACTTGACCTTTCTGAGCCAGGATACTGGGTGGATCATCTGCCTGTCTGGCTTCTGTATCTACTTCTGTATGGTCTGCACTCTATCATGGACTGCAGGCATGGTGTTTATTGACTCACTAAAACTACAACACCAGCCCCAAATTCAGGCAAAGAGATGGAGAAAATACTATTCTCAAAGTCAAGATACTGCAGAATTTATTTTCCCTTTATCCAGTTAATTTATCTTTTAATTAATGTAATGAGAGAAATAGAAACCAAATTATAGTCTTAGTTTTACTCTTCTTATCTGTAATTTTTTTTTCTGGGATAATATATAGGAACGTGTCAGGTTTGTTTGTGAAGAGTGATATTTTCATGTCTTCCTTTCCTCTATTCATTTACTGTTGTTTCAGTGTTGATTTCTATTGCTTTTGGGTTTCTTTCATGTTTTGCAGCAGTGTTTCTGAAACATAGTGGCACTTGGTGGCACTTGGCATTTTTGTATTTTATATTTTGTGAGGGGAATGATTCTTGCTTTTCCATTAACTTCTCCTATGTCTGAGATTTATAAACTATTATTTTGATGTGTTAGAAGATGGAATATATTGTTTTACATTGCTGACTATACACTAACAAACAAATCTTTTCTCCTACGTTCTTGACTTGAACATTTACTATTAAAAGAATGGATTTCTTTTATGTAACACATTTCCTTAGGCTTCTGTACACAACACTTTAATTAATGAGTATAAAGCTTTAAAATCAAATAAATAGAAGGATTGATCCTTGGAGATCACAGCCCTGACACAAAACAGATTTCATCTTATGTGCCTATCTGAGTTGAATAGTATAAGCTATATAGAGTACTATGTTTAGTAAGATTGAGGCTTCATTCAGGGAAGAGTTGTGTAATCAATTATCAGGGTTAGACATGGGTGGGAGATGAAGAGCAATATTATTCAATTTTATTCTATTGTTACCAATTTTAGCCTAATCTATTTTATAGATGAAAAAAAAAACACTGAATCTAAAAAGGAAAATGGTTTGTTCCAATTTACATTGCATATCTGTGTCCTCCCCAAATTCATGCCTATCTGAAACCTCGAAATATGACCTTATCTGAAAAGTGGATTTTTGCATATATAATTAGTTAAGATAAGGACATACTGAATTAAGATGGGTCCTAAGTCGAGTGACTGGAATGCTTAACAAAAGATAGGACAAATAGACATAAGTAGTTTGGGGGAAGCAGAGGCAGAATTTGGCGTGATGTAGCTATAAGCCAGGGAACACCAAGGATTGCCAACAACTACCAGAAGCTAGGAAAAGGCAGGGAAAGATTCTTCCCTAGAGCCTTCAAGTTGTTGGCAAGGTCATGCTCCCCTGATTTCAGACTTCTGGCTTCTGGAACTCTGAGAAAATAAGTTTCTATTGTTTTAAGCCACTCCGTTTTTGATTCTTCATTATGACAGTCCTAGAAAACTAATATAATGTTTGGGATTAGAATACATAATAGCTCCTTATTATATTTCCAAAGAGTTAAGTGCAGCTTGAGAGAGAAAGAGTAGAAGAATTAAACCTTGAGAAGTGGGAACTCTGTAGGATTATACATGATAAGCTTTGGGGTTCCAAATGTGAGATCATACAGCCTAAATTATACATTCACGAGAATTAAATATTATAAGGTGGGTAATATCAACTCAGTACAAAAATGGCACAAGGATATTCTTGATTGAGTGCTGTGTCAGTCAAAATCCATGCAGGATGCAGATTTAGGTAATTTGAGGAGCCTGCAATGCAAGGACTATTTACAAGGGTAAGTAGGGCAGGGCATAGGAAATCAGGAGGGATGATACTTGGCTAGTAACAATGGAATGGGGTATCATTATCACTATGAGGCCTGAAGATACAAGAGAAGGAGACAGTTACTAAAACCTGGATAACAGAGAGCCAGGTGGAGAGGGTCACCTGCTAAGACCTATATACCCTCCAGGAGACCTGTATATTTAGGACTGGGAGTTTGATATCCCAGCCTTTGTCTTCTCCCTCCCTACTATTGCTTGTTGGTGCTCCCTATTGACTAAACCCAAGTGCAATCTTGAAGACCAAGGAACTCAGTGATATAGACCTTACAAGTCAGTTTCCCAGGGCAGAGAGCAAAGTAGAGAAAGGTACAGAGTGGATAATGGGTGAAGGTGGGGCAAATAGACGACTTTCAGCACCAATGCCAACAAATATAAGAATATACAATATAGAGTTTCCTGGACAACATGCCAAGTTCAAATCAGAAAGCCCTCTTGTCTAAATACTTACTCATTCATCATAAATACAAACATCGATCTTGCTTGGTGTGAGTGAACTCTTAATCCTCATCTCTCCTAGTATATTGTGTCTTACGCTGACAGGTTTTGTAGAAATGTTTGTTTTTAGAATGGTGAATGTATTGGCCCCTGCAGGCCTTAAGTATCAAAGTCCTGTATTAATAAAGAAAAACAGGATTGTGGTTGGCATTATTTCCCTCAGCCAGCTGAAGGTGCATTCATAATACTTTCTCTGCCACGTTGTGAATTGGTGCAAGTGCAATTTCTGTTTTGCAAATGAGAAAATCAAGGCATAGTAAAGGCTAGTAATCTACTCAGGGCCATTTCTAGTGTGCTTGCTATTCCATGCAGCGACTTTTGCTGCTTAGTTTGAGAGATGGTCCAGTAGCTGCTGTGAAGTCATGAGATGTGATAATTTGGGGGAGCACAAGGAGTGCTCACAAGAATGTAAAAATAATTCCCCCTTTGAGAATTAAGCCATAAAGTTGATATATTGATCGTGCCAAATAGACTTAAAAAAACTTGCAGAGTTCTCAGGCATGTCTTAAAATCATGAAAGCTGCCGGTAAGGAGCATGGATTCCGAAAACTGGTGGCCTGGATTTAAATTTTGACTTGGCCACTTTTTCTCTGTGACAGTGGGTAAGCTACTTGACTCCTTGGAGCCTCAGGTCCTCACGAATAAAATGGGCATCATAAATAAGACCCAGTGAGTACAAACCACTTTATATGATGCCCGACATTGAGGAAGTAACTGAAAAAATGTTCACTGTTACTATTCCAAGCCCTGGCTGTTAACAGACCTGTTTTGAACTAACCAAAGAGGTCATGAAAAATCAGAAGGGGTCTTGGGTAGTTGTAGAAGCTTAGAGTGAGCAATCACTGTTTAGGGGAAAAAAATGTGCTGGCCTGAGGATGGGGTCTGTGTGGTCCCACGGGCCAGAGGCACCTATATCAGACTGTAGTAGCCAGAAACCTTTAGGCATCTGAAATTATTCCCCTACTTCTGATTTCTTGCTACCAAACAAATATGTGATGATAGTTTGGCTTTTTGGGTAGTTTTCCTAGAAGGCCAGAAGATATAAGAATTAGGTCCCCTTCAAAGTTACCTTTCCTTGTCAGCTAAGTCTGCCTTTCTGATTCTTACCAACTCAAGGAATCTGACAGGATCAAAGCTCATGCACAGCCAGGAGCGGATCCAGAATAGCAGGGAATTCCCGGAGTCACAGTCTCTCAAACTATACTTCCCAGGCTGTTCATAGGCGTTATGATGTGATAAAGGGCTTAATCGGTTAAATCACTTTATGACATCATAGAAGTCAGGAGACTTCTGGGAGCTTTTATATTTGCTAATGCATGTTGTGAACCGTTAAGAAGGGGTTTGTAGTGTCTACCACATTCTCTTATTATTTGACCAAGAGCCTCCTTTCCTAACAATTTTTGAAAGCACTAAGATTTCTCAAAATACACTTTGGAACACACTGTACTTCTATGGAAATCTCTCTCTGTAAGGCTTCTTGGTGGTACATCCATTTGCTTGCAGCAGACAGTCACGCAATATGATAGTTACTTGCATGCCTGGACTATTCTTCAATTAATGGCGTGAGGTATGTGTCACCTCGTGTCTGGAGACAGAAACCAGAAGTGGGTGACAAATATGTCCTGGATGGTTCATAAAGTGACTCATTCATAACAGATTGCACTTCAATCACAATTTATGTTGACAGATCTATGCTTCAGATTCTAGGAACTTTTGCTTTCCTGTTACCCGTAAAAATTATCCCTAGAGAGATTTATACTTATGTTCAATTTTTCACAGGGGTGTTTCTCACTGTGGCACTGGCATGTCCCTAGTGCTAGTCTTTCCTGCCAACAAAAGTTAACTTAGGTGATAATCAGAAAGCACTCTGTAGGCAGTGATTCTTACATGTGACAGGTAAACACATCCAGTAACCCTAACATTTTTACTTCTGCAAAACTGCCATATAGTTTGCTTATGGTACTCAGAAAACTTTACCTCTTATTTCCCCTTTCTAGATTTCCAGTCTTCTATATTGAAAATCATACATATGATTAATTGCTTTGATACATTAAGGAAATTGAAAATAAGTATATGTTGAAGGCTCTTGAGTAAATGTAAGGTAGCATAGCATGGTAGTTAAACTCATGTAGTCTGAAGCCAGATGTTTGGATTGAATCCTGGCACTGCTAATCAGCCATGTGGCTGTGACTTACATAATCTCTGGGTGACTTACTCAGTTTCGTCATCTATAATATGGGAATAATAATAGCATCTAAGTCGTGAGGTTGATGTTAGGATTAAATGAATTAATATTCATAAAACATTATAAACAATGCATCCATATACCTAAAGAAGGTCATGAAAGAGCAAAAAGTCGGTCTTTAGGAAATGACCTTTATGTACAATTAGAATAATAAAATAGCATTAAATTTTTTAAATGTTTTATTTATTTTTGAGAGCACGAGGAAGCGACAGAACGCAAGCAGGGGAGGAACAGAGAGAGAGGGAGACACAGAATCCAAAGCAGGCTTCAGGCTCCAAGCTGTCAGCAAAGAGCCCGACCTGAGCCGAAGTCAGACGCTTAACCCACTGAGCCACCCAGGTGCCCCTAAAATAACATTTTAAAGAATGTTTCTTAATAACTCAGTGCTCATAAGCTTGATTTGATTTAATTGAGGCAAATAAGGACTTTGAATTTGATAAAAAATTATCTACTACTGCCACTTTTCAGTGAAACAAGAAGTTGCCAAATGATATTCCCAAAGTAACAGCAAAGAAAACAAATGCTCTAACTTGGCATATTTTTCTCTTACATACATCACACTCTACACACACCTCAGTGGTCTCTTGTCTGCTTATTAACTGTATGCTGGGATGTGGCCAAAGATCCTGATCCCTGGGAACATGAAAGCATATTCTCAGGGGTGTACTCTTTATAAGAAGTTTTAAGTTTTGTGTTTTTGTTCCAGGGATAATCCCCCCTAAGAATTTAAATCTTTTCTGACTCATTAGGATCATCAACTTTTAGCATTTGTGCTTACAATGTTGCTGTCGCTGAGTAATATTGCTTTTATTGTCTGAGCTTATGAGAAAAGACGAAAGGTAGGTTTAATATGTAAGTGATGCACTTGTGCCAAGAAAGGCCAAAAACAAGGATTTCATAATAGTTTTAATAGAGAAAAATGAGCAGAACTCAGTTATCCTAGCATCCTGCATTATTTTCATGATGAACTCAAAATAGCCTTTGCTGTTAGTCTGTGTTGTAACCTCATTATTGTTCTGGCAAAGCACCAGTATCAATTACAGTAAATGAGCATTGTTAATTAGAATTTTATTTATTTTTTAGTTTTGCTTATGATTAATGCATTTTTTGTTTTATGTATTTGTTTAGTACTATTGGCATTTAGTTCTGTATTTGTGTATATATGTTATGGTAAAAATGGCTTATCTACATTAGGAGCTATGCCAGAATTTTCCTCCCTTTATATAAGGGATCCGTTCATTAGTCAGATTTAAACAACACTGCCTAGGAAGGAGATGGTGTTGGCCCTGCTAGAAAAGAGACTCAGAACATAGAAGTTCAAGGAGACCCTTTTGTAACTTGGCAGTGCTGGGTGTCCAGCTTCTCAGCTGACACGAATCAGTGCTGTACACAATGGCTGCAGTGCAGAGCTGATGTAGACAGGTGATCTGACTTTCCTTTCTCTGTTCCCTTTACATCTTCAGATGTTCTCTTCTATCTTCTTGCTGCTCCTCAAGCATTTTCTAGCAAGCTTCTGCATTAGGGTCTTCGCACATTGGTTCTCTGTCCCTGGAACACAAAGGCTAACTCCCCAAACATACTCAGTTCTTCGCTCCAGTGTCACGTTCTGAATGAGGCTTGTTTTACTTTCCTATTCTTGAGTTCCTTACCCACTTCAGTATTTTTCCCCAAACGCATATCATTTTCCATTACACGCTATAATTTACCTATTATGTTTATTATTTATTGTCTATCTCTCTCTTCCATCTGCTGTTAGAATGTAAGCTTCATAAGGACACGAGTTTTTTATTTGTTTAGATCACTAATATATCCTGAGGGCTTAGAATTATCCTGGCACAAAGTAGATGTTCAATTAAAAAAAACTTGAATAAACTTATTTTACTTTCTTCTTAGTACAATTCTTCATAAATTTACAGCCTATGTTTCTTGTTTCCAAACAGTTTGAAGGATAGGGGTGGGGGGCACAATTGTATATATTAGTAGAAGGAAGTTCAGGATACATAGCTCTGCACTGTCCTGACATTTTTTCACATTAAATGAGGCATTTTACATTAAATGAAATATATTCAGTAGATATTTACAGATAAACTTCCAGTCTGATTAGTTTCTGTGGCCTACTTTGAAATAAGTAAGAAAATCAACTCATCTACGATAGCATTTGTCTTAATCCAGGTAAATTACAATCCAATAAAATACTTTGCATTAGTATTGCACATGACCATTTGAAGAACACTCTGATAAAAATTTCCTTGTATGTTTTTTTCATCAACCATGACTGGGGTGACAGGTATTTATAGTCCCTTCACTGAAGTTGCAGAGAAGTTAAAGAACTAATTGAAGATGATGAAAATGATCTTCTAAGACTTGAAACCTAGGTCTTTAGAGTCCTACCTAGGGCTTTTTACAGACAGTTATGGTATCAGATTATAGGGCAATTAATGGAGAGGGATGACTAAGAATACAGGACCTCAGGAAGGCATCTTTACAGGATGAAACAATTTCTCTCTACTGAGATCATATTAAAATTTTTTCTTTAATATTCCCATTTTCAGTGGTCTGTTGAATACTTTCTATTAAGTGACTATAGCTTTTATATTCTGATCAAGTAAATGAGCTGTTATTTGTAAGGCAGTGAAGCTCTTTACTTAATGAGATTACATTGTGATTTATTGCATATGGGATACAGAAAAGAAACAATCGGAAAGTGACTCAGGAGATTTATGTTAATGTCATGAAGTTATGGAGAAATTTACAGAAGAATAAAATAGATTAAATCTAGGTATTTAGAATAAGGGATTAGTATTTTATAAAGCATACAAAAGAAATTGGGTTTTTGGTCTTTTTGTAGTTGCATTGTAAGAATTCCTTTTATATTCTGGGTATTAGACCTTTAACAGATAAATGATTTGCAGATATTTTCTCCCATTCTGTAGAATGCCTTTTCACTTTCTTGATGGTCCTTTGAAACCCCAAAGATTTTAATTTTGATGAAGTTCAACTTCCCTATTTTTTCTTTTGTGGCTTATGCTTTTATTTCCATAGTTAAGATTCCCTCACCAAATCCAGGCTCAGAACATTTATCCCTATTTTTTTTCTAAGAGGTTTATAGTTTTTGCTCTTACATTTAGGTCACTCTCAATTTTTGAATTAATTTTTGCATATGGTGTGAGGTAGGGGTCTGATTTCATTCTTTTCCATGTGGAAATCCAGTTATTACATAACCATTTGTTGAAGAGACTATTCTTTACCTATCAAATAGTCTTGACACCCTTATTGAAAATCAGTTGACATTAGATGTATGGGTTTATTTCTGTACTCTCAATTCTATTACATTATTCTATATATCTGTTCTAGTATTATTACTACCCTTTTTTATTATTGTAGCTTTGTGGTAGGGTTTTCAATCAGGAAATGTGTACCTTCCAACTTTTTTTTTTTAATTGTTTTGGCTATTTGGAGCCTCTTGCAATTCCATATGAGCTTGAAAATCAGCTTTTCCATTTCTGAAAAAAAAAAGACCTTTGGAATTTTGGTAGTGATTACATTGAAATCTGTAGATTGCTTTGGGTAGTACTGACATCTTAAAAATATTAAGTCTCCAATTCATGAATATAGACATCTTTCTGTTTACTTAGGTCATTTTTAATTTCTTTAAGCAATATTTAATAGACTTCTGTGTACAAGTATTTTATCTACTTGGTTAAATTTATTCCTAGATATTTTATTCTTTTGGATGCTATTATAAGTGAAATTGCTTTCTTAATTCCCCTTTTGGATATTTATTGCTGGTGTATAGAAATACAACTGATTTTTGAGTTTTGATCTTGCATCCTACAATTTTGTTGAATGCATTTATTAGGTCTAATAGTTTTTTTGTGGATTCTTTAGGATTTTCTTTATAAGACTGCATAACTATAAATAGAGACAATTTTACTTCTTTTTTAGTTTGCATGGCTTTTATTTCCCTTTCTTGCCTAATAGCTTTGGCTAGAATTTTCAATACCGTGTTGAATAGAGTGTCAAAAGCAGACACCTCTCTCTCATTCCTGATCTTAGGGAGAAGGCTCTCAGTCTTTAACCATTAAGTATGATGTTAGCTGTGGGTTTTTCTTTTTTTTTTTTAAAGTTTTTATTTAAATTCCAGTTAGTTAACATACAGTGTAATATTAGTTTCAGGTGTACAATTTAGTGATTCAGCGCTTCCTTGCATCACCCAGTGCTCATCCTAACAAGTGCCTTCTTTAATCCCATCACCTATTCAACCCATCTCCTCCTTACCTCCCCTCTGATAACCATCAGTTTGTTCTCTAGAATTAAGTCTGTTTCTTGGTTTCCCTCCCTTTCTCTTTTTTCCTCCCTGTGTTCATTTGCTTTGTTTCTTAAATTCCCATAAGTAAAATCTTATGGTATTTGTCTTTCTCTGACTGATTTATTCCACTTAGCCTAATCCTCTCTAGCTCCATCCATATCATTGCAAATGGCAAGATTTCATTCTTTTTGTGGCTGAGTAATAATCTATTATATATCTGTGTATCTATATATATATATTATATATATCTATATCTATCTATATAGATATATATTCACCACATCTTTATCCATTCATCAGTCACTAGACACTTGGGCTATTTCCATAATTTGGCTATTATAGATAATGCTGATATAAACATTGGGATGCATGTATCCCTTTGAATTAATATTTTTCTGTTCTTTGAGTAAATACCTACTAGTGCAATTGCTGGATCATAGGGTAGTTCTATTTTTAACATTTCAAGGAACTTCCATACTGTTTTCCAGAGTGGCCGCACCATTTTTCATTCCCACCAACAGGGCAGGAGAGTTCCCCTTTCTCTGCATCCTTGCCAACACCTATTGTTTCTTGTGTTGATTTTAGCCATTCTGACAGGTGTGAGGTAATATATCATTGTAGTTTTGATTTATATTTTCCAAAAAATAAATAATCCAATTAAAAATGAGTAGAAGACATGAATAGACATTTTTCCAAAGAAGACATACAGATGGCCAATAGACACATGAAAAGATGTCAACATCATTCATCAAAGACTTTTCTTTTTGATGAGTGGCAGTGTATATTTTAATATCATTATAAACTCATGTGTTTTAGTGAGTTGCAGAGTTTTTTAAATGCTCAAACTGTACCATTTAGGGAAATGGAAAAACTATATAAGAAGGTATTTCAAGAGCAGTTTTATATTTTATACCTCATACCTCCACTCTGAACCCTCATTTTCTGCAGGTAACCATTTGTGGTGTCCTCTTCTTTATCATCCCCATGTTTGTTTTTTTCATAAAGAAAAACCGTGTGTGTGTGTGTGTCTGTGTCTGTGTCTGTGTCTGTGTCTGTGGCATACTATAGCACTATGTATACTATTTTGGCCCTGTACAATGGCTGTTAAAATGGTTTGGCCAAGTTGACAAAAAGATGACAAGGCAGGATCCAGATATAAAGTCTACAGTCTGACTCTTGGGCTTGGACTCATAATGGCCTGCTTATACTTACGGCAGTCCCAATGACTCACAACCCAATACAGAGCCAAAAGGAGGCTTTTGTGACTTTTACTTTCAGAGTAATGAGTAAAAAAGTAACCTGAACACAGTATTCGCAATGGAACCTGGTTTTCAAAGAATAGTAAAAATTCTGCATGAGGATGCATCAGAATAAACTTGTACCAAAAAGAAAGAGAGAAGCTGCTTCTTGATCTTGTTTCCCTTTATTTTTTTCTTTTTGGTATTTCAATAGTTTGGTTGATTCAGATGTTCTACTTTTGATTTAGCAATATTGATTTGATATGCTGGCAAGAAATGGGGAGAAAAGCTTATTCTAAGCCCTTTCAGATATAATATGTGTTATTCCATGATCAATTTATAAAATGGGTGCTTTGCTTCAATCGTGCATTCATTATTCTGAGGCCATTTCAGGAAAGTCTGCACCCAGGTAAGTTTTAGCACTTTAGATTAAGAATGTAATTCTTCATAGCAGAAAACTTTAAGCAGATAAAAAATTAAAAGGAACTATAGTATAGTTTGCCTTTTAGCTTATATTTGAAACTCTTTCAGTCTCTCTTCAGGATTTTTAGAATTTACTCATTTTATCACTAAAAGTCTAAGCAACTTTTCTTTGGCAGTAACTAGTGAGTAGCTTCAACTAACTTGGTTTCTTTTTGACTTAGAGATTAATGTTGTTAAACCTTCCTTTGCCTGCCAGTGAAATTTCAGCATTCTCAGAGTAGTCTTTATAGAGTTTGTAACTCTTTTCTGTTTTTTCCTTAAAGAATGAAAAATTATTTTAATTTATGTTTTGTTATCAGACTCTTCTTCTTTACTTATTAATGTCATCAGTTATTTAGATGTGGCTTTGTGTCTGTTCCACTCTTAGTATCTCTTCAAATTTTTGTTTTAGCAGTTGCTCCCAAATGCATAAATTTGGACACCAGTAAGTTATGAAGTACTTCACACTTAATGATGTTTACGGCAAAGTCCGAGGGAAATAAAAACTAATTTAGGGAATCAGCTCTTATTTATTTAATCAAACACATGTATCAGATGTTTCCTAAAATTGGATGATTGTTAGCAGTTGAAGATTAATAAAAAATGGTTACTATCCTCAAAGAAGATAGACTGATAGAGAGAATTAGGTAGGATAGTGTTTCCTAGTAGACCAGATCTTTAACATTGCTGTAAGAGGAAAAGATTTTAAAAATGGCACATGCAAAAGTACTTTGCATAGTAGTTAATATATAATGACACAGAGGTCTTTATTTTTTTAATTTTTTGAAATTGAGATATAATTGATATACTAATGACCCAAGTTTTAAAAGTGTTATCTTGATTTTAAAAAGTAAAAATTGGTTTTCTGATAAAATTCGTTCAAATTTCTTTAAAGAGTAACTGGAAATTGTGTCTATGGTCAGGAATGCTTCCAATGGTTGTACTGTGAAATTTCTGTAATAGCCTGGGACTCTGATTTTTTTATATTTGCATTTGATTTATATTGCTGTCATAAATCCATTTAGAGCCGATCTCTTTGGGTTGATAATTACTGAGTACGTGAAGTTTTGAATATAATTTTAAACTTAGATTCTAAATAGTTTTCATGTGATACCTTTTGCTTCAATTTTTTTTCATATTGTTATCTTGAATCTGTGTCTTGTCCCTTAGAGATGTCCATATGATGAATGATACTTGTATTTTTTAGCATCTTGAGATGTGGGTTATTGATAATATGTGGTTAGCTACAAGGTCATTTTTTTCAGCAGCTCCACTTGACAAATAAAAACTTCTTTTGAATGAGTACTTTAATATAAATAATATTTTCCAGTGTCAGAATATTTATGATTAAATATAGATTAGAAAGGAGACCGAAGAGCATATAGAAAGATAAGAGAGAGATGCCAAACTTAATTCTTTTTTCTGTATTACTGTTTCTGTATTTTCCTGCAATACTAAGCCAAATTGAAGCCTCTATTTTCTGATTATTAAAGTACTGGAAGTACAAGTTGGAAAATATGGAACAATATTAAGAAACACTTAAGTCTTCCTGCCAAGCAGTAATTATTATAAACGTCTTAGCATATCCTTTTTATAACTACATTTTCATAAATATGTATATTTAAAAATTTTTGTTTTGGGGTGCCTGGGTGGCTCAGTCAGTTGAGCATCCAGCTTCAGCTCGGGTCATGATCTCATGGTTGGTGGGTTCGAGCCCCGCGTTGGGCTCTGTGCTGACAGCTCGGAGCCTGGAGCCTGCTTCGGATTCTGTGTCTTCCTCTCTCTGCCCCTCCTCTACTCATGCTCTGTTTCTCTCTGTTTCAGTAATAAATAAACATAAAAATTAAAAAAAAAATTTTTGTTTTGAGTATAGTTGACACACAATGTTACATTAGTCTCAGGCATACAACACAGTCATTCAGCTTCTCTATATATGTTGTACTATGCTCACCACAAGTGTAGGTACCATCTGTCACTATATAATGCTGTTACAGTATCATTGACTATATTCCCTGTGCTATGCCTTTTATTTCTATGATGTATTCATTCCATAACTGGAAGCCTATATGTCTTCATGCATTTTGCCCATCAATTTCCTCCCTTCCCGCTGGCAAACATTAATTTGTTCTCTGTATTTATAGGTCCGATTCTGCTTTTTTGTTTATTTGCTTATTTGTTTTGTTTTTTAGGTTCCACCTATGAGTGAAATCATATGGTATTTGTCTTTATCAGTCTGACTTATTGGACTTAGCATAATACCCTCTAGGTCCATCCATGTTGTGGCAGATGGCATGATCTCACCCTTTTTATGGCTGCATAATATTCCGTGTGTGTGTGTGTGTGTGTGTGTGTGTGTGTGTGTGTGTATACATATATATTTGTGTGTGTATGTGTGTGAGCATCTTCCTCATCCATTTATCTATCAGTGGACACTTGCTTCTGTATATTAGCTATTGTAAATAATGTATAATAAATGTAGGGGTGCATATCTTTTTGAATTATTGTTTTCATTTTCTTTGGGTAGATACCCAGTAGTGGAATTATTGGAGTATATGGTACTTCTAATTTTAGTTTTTTGAGGAACTTCCATACTGTCTTTCTTCCACAATGGGTGTTGAAATTTCCATACTATCCAAAGCTATGTGCAAATTCAATGCAATCCCTATCAAAAAACCAACAGCATTTTTCACAGAACTGGAACAAATAATCCTAAAATTTATGTGGAGCCACAAAAGACCCCAAATAGCCAAAGCAATCTTGAGAAAGAAAAACAAAGCTGGAGGTATTACAATTCCAGATTTCAAGAAATACTACAAAACTGTAGTAAGAAAAACATTATAGTACTGGACAAAAATAGACACATAGATCAATGGAACAGAATAGAGAGTCCAGAAATAAACTCATGCTTATATGGTCAATTAATCTATGGCAAAGAAAGTAAAATATACAATGGGGAAAAGTCAGTCTCTTCAATTGATGATACTGGGAAAATTTGATAGCTACATGCAAAAGAATGAAACTATCACTTTCTAACACCATATACAAAATAAACTCAAAATGGACTAAAAACCTAAGTGTGAGACCTGAAACCATGGAAATCCTAGAAGACAGCACAGGTGGGAATTTCTCTGACATCGGCTATAGCAATGTTTTTCTAGACAGGTCTCCTAAGGCAAGGGAAACAAAAGCAAAAATAAACTATTGGGACTACATCAAACTAAAAAGCTTTTTTTTTGCACAGTGAAGGAAACCATCAACAAAACCAAAAGGCTACCTACTAAGTGGGAAAAGATATTTTCAGATGATATATCTGTTAAGGGGCTAATAGCCAAAATATATGAAGAACTTCATACAACTCAATACCAAAAAATCAAATAGTTTGATTAAAAAATTGACAGGGGATCTGAATAGATGTTTTTTTCAAAGAAGATGTATAGCTTGCCAACAGACATATGAAAAGATGGTCAACATCACTCTTTGTCAGGGAGATGCAAATCAAAAACACAATGAGAGATTACCATATACCTGTCGGAATGGCTAAAATAAAAAAAGACAAGAAATAACAAGTGTTGACAAGGATGTGGAGAAAAAGGAGGCTTTGTGCATTGTTGGTAGAAATGTATGTTAAAAATTTTAAACCTGGGGTGCCTGGGTGGCTTAGTTGCTTAAGCATCCAACTGCGGCTCAGGTCCTGATCTCATGGTTCATGAGTTCAAGCCCTTCATCAGGATCTGTGCTGACAGCTCAGAGCCTGGAGCCTGCTTCGGATTCTGTGTCTCCCTCTCTCTCTGTTCCTCTCCTTCCCGCCCTCTGTCTCTCTCTCTCTCAAAATAAATAAAGATTAAAAAAAACTTTTAAATCCAATTAAGCTCCTATTGTGTATAGAGCTTTGCAGTATGCTTTTCACTGATTATATCATGAACATGTTCCATGTCATTAAAAATTGTTTGGGAACATTGTGTGATGGCAACATTGTGTGATGGCAACATAATATGGCTGTGCCATATGTACCTATTCATTTATTTTTAGATACTTACATAGTAGTTTCTAATTATTATAGATCACAACACAGTGACCACTAAATTTATATAATTTTAGGTGGCACATATTTCTAGAACATGTGTCTTATTTTGCTTATTAAGCCATGGCAGATAATTTTTTTCATATGTAAAATGATCTTTACTTTTCTGGTATTTCTGTTTTTTCCCCTTGTACTATTATCCTTTACTGAAGGAAGTTTTTAAGTTTAAAAAACAATGGCTTTTTAAAAACGTGATTGAGATGTTTATTTATAAACTCTGAAACAGATTAGAAGGTAAAATGACAAATCCTGATGACAGCAATTTGTAATGGAAATGCTTACAGACCCTTAAATATAGCTTGGTAGGGAAGGGCGTTGGGAGGGAAACAAGTTGTTACAATTTGTTCCAGGAAAAGCATTTTGGATGAATGCCATCTTCTACAAGGATGTCTTGTGATTTTAGTCTTATCCACTTCACTTAACCTTTCCCAAAGTGATTGCTGAAACAAATGTATATAGTACAATAAGAGTCATTAACATAATTCTTTTCCTCCAAAGATGTTATTTGAATTTCAGTAAAAGCATTGAATTTGTGCCGGGTTTCATCATTTCAAATAACCTAGAGCAGAATGACTCCAAACATCAGTTCAGCTGCCTTCCTGGTGGAAGTATCTACTTAGTGCCAGTATTTGTCACAAATAAAATTCTAAAAAACTTCTCAAGGTATTTCAGTGATTTAGAGTCCTCTCTCTTGAGAATAACAACACTAATATCTGAGAATTTATTGACAATGAATACATACTCTTTGCCAGGCACTGTCTACTTACAGTATGTAGCTTTACAGTCCTCCCCAAATTGTGCTGGTCTTGCATTGTTATTGTCTGCATTTTATAGATGAGGGAACTAAAATTCAGGAAGGGTAATCATTTGAGAAGGTCTCACGTCTAAGAGATGTCTATTTGGGCTGCTGAACCAGTCCTGTACTGTACTTTAAAAGCTGTTGGAGAGATCTTGTCATATAAGTAACTGATTAAATGAGAAAATGTCTTAAATTATATTTAAAACGTGTTAAGCAAACATAATGAATAACTTTAGTGTATGACTTAATTTATAACTTTTAAACATTACATAATAAACTTACATATTTAAAGGTTGGCTTTATTCTATTTGAAAAAGGGACACAATTATTTAGGGGAAAAATCCTCACTTTTCATTCTTCCTGGCTAAAGATCTTGGCAAACAGGAGCGCAGTTGCTATTATTGTGACTTTGTCTGTTGTATGTACAGATAATGCTGCCAGATTTTGTGCCCCACACCTTTTATAAACACTGTATTTAACTTGGACAAGAAAAAGTTATTCTTGGCAACACTCACATGGCAAAAGTAGCAACTGCAGGGGCCACCAACCAGTATCCTGACCTGAAGTGGGAATTGTGAGAATATGTCTAGAATTGAACTTACTGTCTACAAGGCACATCTCAATAAAGGAGAGAATTATTATTCACTTTACCAGGAGGCAGGAAAGCTGCAAAATGAGATCTATGTCCCATCTACTTATGATTATAGGTATAATGTATTGATACTTTGTGCGTCTTATTACTGTTGTCATTGCCAGATATGAAGATCATTAGATAGCTAATAAGGACCCAGTACTAAGATGACCAAAGGAGTTGGAAGACCTACTTTTTGAGAATAGCCTGCAACAGTCATTTCATGTCAGCAAAGACACACAGGGTATCAATATGATGATGAAGTTCTTCACTGAGTCCTCAAATGTTAAAATGCAAGTGTTTCTGAAATTTGAGAGACATACATTTATAATAAGTGAAATGTGCTGTTACATGCGTTGAAAGTAATTTTTTAGGAAATTTTACTAAAGTGCTATTTTAAGAGGTGGTAAGAGCTAAAAAGAAAAGTGATGGATTCACAAAAACATGTAGATTCATATATTGCTGACAGATTCAGAATGAGTTAGTATGAGAAGTTAAGGATGTTCTTACAGACATTCATTCAATAAATTCTTTCTGACTGCTAACTTTTGAGATGGCATCACAGAAATCCACGCATGTCCAATCTTGGGCTCACTGCAGAGAGCAAGCATGGTTGAACCTTCCTATCTAGAACCCACTAGTGCTTCTCAAATTTTTATGGTCATTCAATCCCATCGCAGACACTGATATTTTATAAAGTAGAATAAAAGTAAACTTAGGGGCACTTGGGTGGCTCACTTGGTTAAGCGTCCAACTCTTGATTTCGGCCCAGGTCATGATCTCATGGTTCATGGTATTGAGCCCTGCATTGGGCTCTGTGCTGACAGTGCTGAGCCTGCTTGGGTTTCTCCCTCTCTCTCTTTCTCTCTCTCTCTCTCTTTCTCTTTCTCTCCCCTGCCCTTCCCTCTCTCTCAAAATAAATAGACATTAGAGAAAAAAATAAACTTAGAAAAATGAAATGAAATGGAAAGATCTACAAAATACAAGTCCACACTTTCACTATTATTATTATTGAACAGACTTAAAATTACTCTGACAAATTTCTGTAAAAGTTTGTAAAGTCTCATGTTCAAATTCCTAATCTCAAATCATTAACGATAAGTTCATGTCCCAGTCCTGGTCCACGGCCTATATTTTGAGGACTACTGTTCTAGACTTATATACAAGCAAAAACTTTTTTTCTCATTAGCATCCCTTTCTGTGTTCATGTTTTCTGTTCTTGCTTGTCTTCCTACTATACTCACTTTTTCTACTTATAAGGTAGGTTGAACATAATCATCATGAGAATTGTTAGGAAAGAGTACACTACAAAGGTAAAAAGATGAATGTCTAGTTTTTGAATTTTCTAATAAAACACATTTGCAAAATCAAATGTGACATTCACATATACATGTATACTAATATATGGTCTAATTAAATTTTGAGACTGTAGACAAGTGTCTCTTAAAGTGTAGTTCTAGTACTACCTATATCAGAATTAGTTGGGGTAATTGTTTAAAATGCAAACTTTGAAAACCCATCCTATAACTGCTGGATCAGAATTTCTGCTCTTTGGTCTATGGAGTCTGAATTTTTTAAAGTTGTTTTATTTATTTATTTATTTATTTATTTACTTATACTTATACTTAAAAAAAAAATGTCTGTTTTTGAGAGAGACAGAGCGTAAGCATGGGAGGGGGCAGAGAGAGAAGGAGACACCCAATCCGAAGCAGGCTCCAGGCTTCGAGCTGTCAGTACAGAGCCCAACACGGGGCTCGAACTTAGGAGCTGTGAGATCATGACCTGAGCCAAAGTTGGACACTTAACCGACTGAGCCACCTAGGCGCCTCTATAGTTTATTTATTTAGTTTGAGAGAAGTCGGGGGAGAGAGCTGGAGAGGGGCAGAGAGAGGGAAAGAGAATCTCAACTAGGCTCCATACTGTCAGCACAGAACCTGACATGGGGCTCAAACCCATGAACTGTGAGATCATGACCTGAGCCGAAATCAAGAGTCAGTTGCTTAACTGACTGAGCCACCCAGGTGCCCCTGGAGTCTGAATTTTAAACATAAGTCCCAGATGTTTCTAATTTACAGTAAAATTTGAGAACTTTTCTTTCAGAGTTGGAAGTTTATGTGATTATTTGACTCTACATCATGCCCTATGGAGGTAAATTATAAATCCCAATTCTGAAAATGTTCCATGTGTGAATACAGTGGAGTCTCTACGTACGTACTTTTAGCAAAGACTCTCCAGGGCATATTATTGAGTTATTGCTATCTCAGCCGTATGCAAAGCATAATTGGGAAAAGGTAATGTTCTCCTTTTACAGACAGACAACACACATAGACAAAATAATTGTATATCCTTCTTTATTGGCTTCATTGTATTCCTAAGTTTTACCTGACTAAAATCTATTTTTAAATTCACCCTGTTTTACAATATAATTTTATTTGGAATAATAACATAGCTGCAGAACTCACTAGTCATGTAATTAAACAGTTGCTATGAATTGAATGAGGGAGGTGGCATTGTATGTAAACACCTTCATATTTCATTAGCAATACATTAACATAGGATTAATACAAAATTCATCAGTAAGTAAAAATACAATATTCTTAGGTATTTATATAAAATTCACTCATATGGAGAAATATATCTTAGAGCTTCCAGATACAGGTCAGTCAAATAAAGGAGACACCACTATAGCTGCTTCTTTAATTCTGCTGTGGAGATTACTGAAAGAAAAAACCCACATTTATTCTTATTTGTGCCTTTCATGTGTTTGGTACATTACGTCTGCTAATGTGTAGAGAGAGAAAACTGAGGGTCATCTATTTATGGTAATGAAAGCCATGGATCACAGTTCTGATGATTTGGCTTGAGTGGACATAGATAAAGGGAATTTCTTATCCACCTAAGATGAGAAAGTCAGTTTGGGGGGACATTACTGCCTTCCAAAGCATAATGATAATTTCCCAGATAAAAGTAAAAAAAAAAAACTAAGAAAACTTGCCCATACTTGCTTTTACTGAACTCAGAATACTTCAGAAATGTTGCTGCTGTGAAATTGTGCAGGCTTCTGGAAAGTCTGCCTCTGCACCTTTCAGCCTTGCCATTGTGTGCCCTTGATCAAGTTATGAGACCTCCCTGGGCTCACTTCCTTTTCTTAGGGATAATAACACCTCTCAGAATTGCTGTGAGAATTCTATCAGTTAATGATTCTGAAATACCAAGCACAGTTCTTGTCACTTGATGAACAGTAGTTAGTTGTTTTGGGGGGAAGTTGTATAATGGTCGGAAATGTGTGGATAAGCTTTGATGTCATGCCTACCCTGGATTTGAAATTCAGCTAGTTTTTTGCTCTGTGATATTGCTGTATGTGAGCAGGTTATTTAGTCTCTTTATCCCACAGTATTCTTGTTTTGTGAAATGGGGATTGTAACAACTGAGAATTAAATGAGAGAGTGTGTGTACACACTTATAGTGCCTGGCATGTGGTAAGTTCTTATTAGCTAACAGATGATAGCTCTTATCATTTTTATTTAATTTGATTACCTGCCAGTTTCTAAGCTAAAATGTAAAAACCATGTATTTCAAGTGCAGGTGTAACTGATTTTTATTTGAGGTTCTAGCCTTGATCTTTTAGCAGCTGTCTCTTTTTTGAACGTATTTTCAAAACGTTTTCTGATGTATACACAGACTGATGTGTATTTCCACTGAAAGATTTTGGGAATCTGAAAACAAAGTGATGAGGAGGCCAGCATTCATCATGCTGTTTAATGAGCACAATGTCAGAAGAAAAAGCCTCCGATGAAAGTTGCAGCACATAGGCAGACACTTGCCACAGGACTTAAATAATGCACACGAGTGATGTCAGACTCAGAGGCATGCAAACTGCAGAAACACAAAGGAAATTCATAATGGGCTTTTCAGGAAAATGGTTGTTCCTTCCTGATGTGCTAACCTTGATTCTGTTTTGGGGTTTTGGTGCCAACATAAAGCTAGATGGAAGACTGCTGAATTTTTCCATTGTCAATTTGTATGGTAATCTAAGAATTGTGTCTTTGCTCTCCTTTACTCTTTTATTTTTTGGAGCTTATGCATTCTTTTTTTAAATTTTAATTCTTTAATTTAGGTATAGTTGACACACAATGTTATATTAGTTTCAGGTGTACAATGTAGTGATTCAACTTCTCTGTGCATTATGCTGTGCTCACACAAAGATGCTACTTTAGTAGTAGTAGCATATAGTACTATTATAGTATCATTGACTAGGGATTGCCTTGTGTTCCCATGACTTATTTATTCCGTGAGCTTTTGGAAATAAGCTACATTAGTTAAGTGATGTCTTTATATTTCTGTGATTAATCCATGCAGTATCCACAAGGCATAATTTCACCCACGAGCATCCTTGCTAGATCAATAGCTTTGAATGTTAACAACTGTGATATCAATTGGCTTTCAGAAAGAGATTTATGGAGATGGGATGAAGAGACAATTCTCATTCCTCTATTCTTTTTTTTAAAGTTTATTATTTTGAAAGAGAGAAAGAGAAAGTGAGCTGGGGAGGAGCAGAGAGAGAGAGAGAGAGAGAGAGAGAGAGAGGGAGAGAAAGAGAATCCCAAGCAGGCTCTGCACCGTCAGCACAGAGCCCAACATGGGGCTCAAACTCACAAACCGTGAGATCATGACCTGAACTGAAACCAAGAGTTGGGTACTTAACCACATGAGCCACCCAGGCGCCCCTCATTCCTCTATTCTTTAGCTTCCCTCTCTTTTCGTCTACAATGATGCTTAAAATTTCTAGTCTTTCCTCCTTCACTGGCCTCATCTCTCCCTTACCTTCTGTGTTCTAATCATACTGGTCTTCCATAAGTCCTTGAAAGTGCCATGCTGCTTCCCATGCTAGGGCCTCTGCGCAGCTCTTCTCTCTGGAATGTTCTCTCTTTTCTCTTCCCTCTCCTCCTTACCCATCTTTCAGATCTTAGTTCCCACATTAATTCTTTGAGGGAGATTTCGCTTATTCTCTGGCCTGGGTCATGTCAGCAACACACCCATTCCTTTATGATCTTCTCTATTTCCTTTGTAGCGTGTCTCATAGTAGTAGCTAAAGGATTCATTTGGTATTTGTTATTTAGTGTTTCCCCTCTTTCTAAAACAGAAGCTCTGCAGGAAACAGCAGGGGCTGTGTTTGTCTCGTTGAGAACTATTTCCTAATGCCTGGCACCAGATGCCATCATAGCGAGTGAAGATGATAAGATGTTATATGATGCAAATATTGTATTAATGTGCTTCCCATTTTATTTGTTGTTGATTTTTGACGTATTTCTTCACACTGGGTTGTGGTTTGGAGAAATATCCCTTTATATATTCCTAGCATATATAAATTTTGAGATCTGACACTATGCTGTCTTGCTGTACCTTCTCAATGCAGTAGTCCACTGGGATTGAAGAGGTACAACCTGAACTACCTGTGTTTCAGAAATACCCCTTTTGTGAAAAGGTACATGTATGTGATGGCCTTAAGTCTAGGCTCCACATCATCTCACATCCCTTGGTCCACTTTATAAGTTTCTTGATCAACTTGGAAATATAATCTCCTTATGACAATGGCTTGTGCTGGGGGGAAATAGGTTTCCTTTACATAGGACAATAGCCTGTTTGACACATGTGAACATTGATGACACAGGGATGGACCAGAACCTAGAGTTCAGCTAAAGTGGCCTATCTGGCAAATGTTACACTATTTGGACAGTAAAGAATCATGGCATGGAGGGCCAGGTCATGGGAGCATCACATGAACTTCATGGAGAATCTGTTGGTCCATAACTAGGAAGTAAGCAAGCATTCAAGACTATACACTTTTGACTGCGGATGAAAATAGAGATGCTGACATTGTTAATAAGTCTGTTGTTCATAGGCTGTAGCCATCTTGGATGCCAGTAAGAGGAAATGAACTCATCCTTTCTAGATCTCTTTTTCCTAATCTCCTTTTGGTGACTGAGTCGAATTAGTGAGGGGACTGCCATTTCCAGGAGCATTTTCTGGGAAAGGCAGTGTATTGCAAAAGAGCTTGGATTTGGGTGGTGGGTGTCATTCAGATCCAACCTTAAATCCTGACTGTCATCTTCTCTGGGAGCCTCTGTTTCCTCATCTGTAACATAGCCCTAATAACATTATTAACCTCAGCCTTGGAGCACAGTGCCATTCATGAGACTGTTTTTACAGCATCTGCGATGTATCCCTGGTACATTGCAGGCTCTGTACATGCTTGCTTTTATGGTTGTTCACTAGCACACACCCAAGAATCCACAGTGATTTTCTCCAAGACTGGGCAAAATTTACATGTCAGCAGTGGCCTGGTGGTGATTCTAGACTGCCAGGCTTGCTGTGCCCACACAGTCTGTTACAGACCCCGCCCAAAGCTCTGTGGCCCCGTGAAGCTTCATGGCAAACTGTCTGGATTAAGGGAACAGTAGAGAGTAAATTGCAGCCACTAAACGTAGCACGGAGCTTGAATCCAGCCTGTCTCACTTCACAGCAAAATGTATGACAAGTGAAGACATTTTATCTTGCTTTCTTAGAAGCTTGCTGGAAAGATATGGTCTTGCACCCTTTGATTGCATCCACCCGTGCAACCGACACCTAATAATTGCAACGACTGCCCTGGGCAGCTTCAGGAGGCCCCTTTTCCATTAAAGAATGCATCTCATCTGGAAATTCTTGCACCACAACGTCTTCCTTGGATCAGACAAGAACACAACTAGATGGAGGTTTTGCATCCAGTTTTGCATTAAAAGTGATGTCTGAAAACAATTTGAGGGTTGATAACCACAGTTTGGGATTTTCATTAAAGTTGTATGATGTTTCAAAAAGTTTTAGTTGATTTTTACAGTTTGAAATCAAAGTCTACATATTTCATTCTGGATTAGTTAGGATGCTATAGCATCCTATTTGAGAACCCTAAACAAATTCTATATCTGATTAATCGCAGTAGTAAATTAGAGTTTCCAGATAATGGCCACTCTATTCTTAGTAGATCAGACAGAAAATTCCCCTCTCTGTGATAACAGTTTGTTGACATCAGCTCACTCTGTGTGTGTGTGTGTGTGTGTGTGTGTGTACATAACTCATTCTTTGGAATTTTCCCAATGGAAAAGCAAAGGAAGGAAGCTGAGGGGAGGATGGGGCGATTGCATCCTGTACCCTTTACAGGGTGTGGCCACGACTGCCTCAGCCTACAGGACACTAGTATGTTGTGTTTTTTCATTAAGGATGCCTGAACAGTGTAAGTCTTGAGGACTTGACTGGGAGTGGCTCTCAGTGTTTTTTTTTTAGCTGGACAAGAGTATCCTGGTAGAGGTCTGCTCAAATCCTGCTTAGGATTTCATTCTAGAACTTTGAGAAAGAGAAAGAGAAGCAGGAGCATCAGCGAAGTGGATCGCAGAGCTCTCAAAGCCACGTTAGGACTCCAGACCCGCCTGACTTCAGTTCTGGCTGCTTCTGTGAATGGAATTGCCAAGGGGGTAGGCCAGGTGCATGATTTTAAGGACAGTGAAACATGTTTCTTCTTGCTGCTTCCAAACCAGATTTGAAATGATGATGGATTCAACCCTGACAAAGGCAGAGAGAAACTTTTGGGGATTATGTGAGGTAAGGAGATAGAAAGTTCTATAAAATGAGTTCTACTATCACCTAATTTCTAAGTCTGACATTTTCAAAAAACTTTTTTAATGTTTATTTATTTTTGAGAGAGAGAGAGAATGTGTGAGTGAGCAAAGGAGGGGTAGAAAGACGGGACGGAGGATCTGAAGCAGACTCTGGGTTGAACAGCAGAGAACCCGATGCAGAGTTTAAACTCACGAACTTCAAGGTCATGAGCTGAGCTGAAGTCGGATGCTTAACCAACCGAACCACTCACTCGCCCCAAGTCCAACTCTTTGAGATACACAGTTCTCTTTACCGTTCTCTTTGAAATGTTCTTAAATGTGCTCTCCTCCCAGCTTGATTAGGGATAGTTATTAACAAACTGTATGGTGTGCTTATCACATTTAATCACTTGACAATTCGACAGCCATCAGTGCTAGGATTAAAGCATGTGAAACTTTTACAAATAAATATGCAGACCCTTTGCTGACATTCTAGAGCCCCACTGATTTCAAGTAAATTACTTTCCTGTGATGTTAAGTACAGGTTCTACCTACAAGAATGTTTTTTTTTAAATGTCATTCAATTGAGTCTAAATAGATTTCATGACAGGTTATCTGCCTCTGGACAGTAATGTTTTTGGACAGATTTTAAAGCCTTATCTCATGAATGAGATGTTAAAGCATATTTATTTGTAATGTAACATTTATATGGACAGAGTATACATAGACATTCACATTTTCAAAACTGTTGATTAAACAACAATCTTACAAAAAAACTTTGAGAATAAAATCATGTTTTTGTTAAGATTTTCTTGTGGCAATTGTGGCAAACTGACCCAGTCTTTAATAGACCTTTGAAATCTGCTTAGATTGTTTAAGAGCCAGGATGAATCCAAGGAAAAATTTCAGTTCTATCCTAATCCTTTATAATTTAAATGTTTTCAGTGAAAAAATTTACCTTTTGGCCATAAAATGCCAGTCAGTGGTTCTCAAGGTTGGCGGGGATGTTATTTTTTATTGTCATATAGTGTGCACCTGGCATGCAGTGCCCGAGAGCCAAGGATGCTACCATCCCTACAGTGCACTGGACAGAACCGGTAGTGCCTCGTTTAGAAACATACATAAAAGCACAGTTTAATGAAAAGTCAGTTGATGTGTTAGTAAGGATTCCGGTGAGCGGTCTAACCTCTGGGAAGGTCATTCATCTTCTGATCAAGCCATGTTGGGGAGGGACCCACAGGGAGTAGTCACATCTGCAAAATTATTCTTTAGGATTTGTACCCATGAATGTTCCAGAACAATTGCTCTCATATACTTCCAACTAATATTTTCAGACTGAGTTTGAATTAGCTCCAATAAATACTTGGTTCACTTCAATAAGGGTAACCTCCTTCTTTAAATAAAGTTAGCTATTAAAGTTCCTGATCCTTATTGTATGAGCTCACTAAGATCAAAGGTGCAATTTACCCCTAATCAAAGGATGCTTTTGTGTTGAACTTTATATTTTATATGGTTGTACATTTCTCAGAATCCGCAGCCAATAGGTTTGTGCAAAAGTTACATCCTGAAGGATCTATAGGTTGCTTCTAAACTTCACTTAGTATTAAAAAGGATTATCTTTGAGTGAGAACTTAGTATATGTATGTCACTTAAAAAAATAATATTAGGGGCACCTGGGTGGCTCAATCGGTTGAGCATCTGACTTCAGCTCAGGTCATGATCTCACAGTTTGTGAGTTCCAGCCCCGCATTGGGCTCGCTGCTGTCAGTGCAGAGCCTGCTTCAGATCTTCTGTCCCTCCCCCACCCCCCAGCCCTCCCCTGCTTGCGCTCTTCTCTCTCAAAATTAAAATAAATAAATAAATAAATAAATAAATAAAAATTAAAAAATTAGAAGAAAGAAAGAGGGATATAGAACTAAAACCTCATTGTCATTCCTGGCAACTTTTTAACACACATGGTGCCACACAATCCATGTTTCATTGCATAGGGAGATGAGGGCATCTCTGCCTGTCTTTATTAGGCTGAGCTTAAAGCCCACTGATAGAATTTTAGGCTTTGAGTGACCTTCCACCCAAGAACTGCACAGATTGGTATAGTCTGTGTGAGAGACTGTGTTACACGTGTAATGGCATAATATACTATTAAAGTATATATGGCCTGCACTTTTGCCGCCTGTTCATTTGGCATCCAGATTAAGAAAACAGTCTCCAGGGGCACCTGGGTGGCTCAGTCACTTAAGCATCCAACTTTGGCTCAGGTTATGATCTTATGGTTCGTAGGTTTGAGTCCAATGTCGGGCTCTGTGCTGACAGCTCAGAGCCTGGAGCCTGCTTCGGATTCTGTGTCTCCCTCTCTCTCTGACCCTCCCCCACTCGTGCTCTCTCTCTCTCTCAAAAATAAACATTAAAAAAAATAAAAAAAAAACAGTCTCCAAAAACATAATAAGTAAGCATACTCTTGTTTTAATTTCTATATATTTATGAGAAATTAGAATAAAATGAGTTTATTTAAAAGAAACTTAAAAAGTAAAAACTAAGGAAATGAGATTAAGGAACTGTGCCTTTGAGTATTAAAAGAAAAACGTAACTTCTTAGAAAGAAGGAAGAAATGGATTAAGAAATTTTTAAACTCCACACATTTAGCTCCTAAATATGTGCCAGGTTCAAATATTGTACCCGTGTACTCCTCACAGCTTTCTGAACTCGGTGCTGTTATCATTTTATAGATTGAAGAAACGGAGTCTATGCAGTTTTAAGACTTGCATAAGGTTATGGTTGGTTTCAGTAAATGAGAGAGATGGAATTTAAACTCAGGTCTGCTGTTTCTCAAAGTTCTGGGATCTTACCATCACCTAAGCGCCGCAGCCCAGCAACATTGTTATCAGGTGGTATTCCTCTCTTGGTACTTACAATAAATGATATGTACCTAAAAACGCAAAGCATATTTCTGTGGGTGAATAGAAGGCCCATGTGGACTAATGCCAGTGATATATTAAATATGTTGCTTTAGAGGTTTTATTGAGTTACTAAGTGACGGAGAATCTGAGCTTTCTTTCTTGACCGATTAAGGTTGAGCGTGGGAAAGTTGGACTTTCGGGAGTTGTTTGGATCAAGAGAGGGACAGGAAGAGCATGGTGGGCTTAGAGAGTGAAATCCAGGATGGCGATTGGACTTGGAGAGAGCTTAGAGATGGATGAGTCACCTCGCAGTGTCGTTGGACTGACAAGTCTGAAATTGATTGAGAGCCTTTTGCACTCAGGGTGGCTATTTATAACTGCTGCAGCTCTGTCTGCACAGGAAAGATGGAGGTGGAGGAGGGTCACGTTTAGGATCCTAGGGTTTAGTTAGGGTTTAGTTTAGGATCAGGTATTTTTAAATAGGAAGCTGTTTAGCAGAGCATCTTGCCTCTGCTCAGTATGTCTGGAGGTGTGAATGTTCAAGAGGCCACCTCAGGGGTATGCTTAGGACTTGGCTGTATCACCCAGTGTGGATCTAGTGAAAGATTTCACATTCTCCGGGTTGGGCTCCCCCACCCCTGGTAGAAGGCCTGCCGTAGAGGAAACAGCCAGAAAACATCTCTCTCATGCTTGCAGGTGTATGACCTTGAATCAACACATGTGCGCCCACCCCACCTGCCAGTGCAGCGATACATGTGCCTTTCAGCGCACACGTATCCCCAAGCCCAGACCTTACAGACTTGTCATCAGCCCTTCTCAGCCTCTGTTGCCTCTTTGTGCCGTGGTGTGCTGAGCCTTTTTCTCCCATCTCTGGCACATTAGAATCAGCAAATCTTTCTGGTATCTATAGGAAGATAGCTATTCAGGTCACTACCTACCAAGCCATAGTTGTTAGTGCGCACATTCCAGCTGGTGGTGTGGAATCAGGACTGATCTGACACTCACTCTTTTTTTCAACCAGAGAGAGCTTCAGTGTAAGAAATGGGCATCTGGGGGGACTGGGTTAAAACTAATGCCACGTTTGCAAATTCATGAGGAAGTTTGTTAATGAATTCTCATAGTGCTTCATAAGATTGGTGCTCTGTGTAATGCAATCCGTGGTAAAGTCTCATCCCTCCTTTGCAATGTAGTTCAGATCCCAAAGTCATTGTCAGAGTTTTCCTGTCACATTGCAGCAGCAGGATTCCATATCCTGCCTGGAACATTCTGATAAAAAATTTGCAAAAATTTTTGCAAAAATTTTGCAAAATTGTTAAAAAAGTCAAACAGTCCCTGTGAAGGTGTGCTCTTTGCCCAGATCTATAATGATCATTTTGATTCAAATTGGAGCTTAATATTGCTTTCCAAATCCCAAATCCCAGGGCATCTAATTTTCAAGTGTAACCAGAACAAACCAGGCCCCTGTGTGATCCAATCAGAGGACATAGTTATATTCACTTTGTATCTAAAAAGCAATTTAAAACAACTTAGGTGTTTATGTCATTTGTGAGAAAATGTGAGGAGGGATTACTTGAAAGCAAAATAAAATTTGCGAGCATCATTTTTCATTTCTCTGGCACAATCTGTCACATGGCTTCTTTCTCAAAAAATTCCTCACCTTTTCTTAACTCTCCTGGATTGATTGGTAGATGAGTGAGGGCTTTGAATATATACATTTTTGTTCATATTTTATCTCCACCACTGTATGCAGTTTTTGGAAATATTAACATATTCCTAGAAACATTTCCAAATCCAAATTATGTTTGGATATGTTTGAGATGTCTGGTCATGTCTCCTATATATTCTTATTATCTTAAAAGCCTATTCAGAGGACATTTTCTGGAATCCAAAAATCATGTACAGGAAAAAAATAAATCTTTTAAAGATAATTTTTCACACCAATCTCTGTATATGAAATATTATGGGGAAGGAAGAGTTTTTAAAAAAAATTACAAGTCTTTCTGCTTACATTGTTTTAGCTTCTGGTGGCATTTTAAAAGAGAATTCGGTATTTAAATTACTTTTTACAGTCATGTTGTATGTTAATATAATTAATCTTACTTTTCTAAGGATGAAAAAGGTAACATCCTGGGGCCAAGGCAGCAACAGTAACTTTTACCACTGAATTCAGCTCTAAACATGGCCACTTGTTTGTTACTTCTGATGATCATTCATAATACTAAAAAATGCACCTGCAAGGTAAAGCAATATGTCTGTAGAGCAGTGAAGCAAAGGAATGGATGAGACACCTTAATGACTGGCTTAAATGTGTAGATCTCCCAAAGGATATCTCCATATGTGCCTCCTAAAGAGACATCGAACTTGGTAGATCCCAAGCCATATGAATTACACACAGTCACAGGGATTTATAATTATTCCTTCTCTGTTCCTCTTTAACGCTTTATAAAGTATGTTCACCTCAGTCATAGCATTCTTGACATGCATTGTACCTTACGTGCTAGTCTTCCCTCACCACACTGTGAACTCCTGATGGCAGGAAATGGGTGTTTCTTATACTCCATAGTAGGCAGTTGATAAATGCTTTTCAATGAATGAATGAATGCACAAGCTGGCAAATTGGAGGGACAGTAGTCAAAGAGATGTACAGTGTCCAAAGCATTGCTGTGATTGCTCAATATCCCTGGAAATAACCATGGCACAGAATTTTACCATGTATGGTCTTTGTGATATCTGTATCAGAATCAGCTCCTTGGGGTACTTGCTAGAAGTCCGATTCCTGCATTCTGACTCAAGTCTACTGAACCAAAATCTCTGGAAGAGCAGCGCAGGAATCTGTGTTTTAAATGAAGCCTGCAGGATATTCATTGTCAGTAACGGAGTTGGGTTATCATTGCTGTGGTGAATCACTTAGCCAAAGGGAGGGTAGCCAATGATGATTGGTTACGTAGTGAATGTACAGGAGATGTTGGTAAGTCTGCTTATAGAGATTTTGTTTAAGACCCCAATGTGTTCTTCCTAAAGATAATGTGGTTTTAATTAAGGAAAAGGGGCCTGTTTCTGACCTTATTAATTAGATCTGAGAAAATTCTCTGAGGCACCACTATACAATATAGGTAAGAGAATTGTATGTGGTGTAATCTTCTATCTCTATGCCTTTGTTTTCTGGGTACAAACACTTAATTTATTTCTTCTTTGGAGAATCAGAATTAATGGAATTAATTCCAGTACTAAAGACAGGATAAATTGACATACCCCTAAGGAGTAATTTAAAAAAAAACACTAAATGAAGTCACTTCACAAAAATATCATGAATTGCTAAAATAGGCAAGAGTGAAAATTTTCACAAGTTTTCTTGATTGTGTTCCCATAATATTCATAAACAGATAGATATAAAACTATATTAAAAAGATTTTAGGGCTTTTTTTGTGTGTGTACTTTGCTTTTCTATTTAGAGAAAATGTACCGCCAACTAGACTTGTAAGAGAACAAAGAAGACATATGAGACACGAGTGGACAAGCTTTATATAAACCCTAACAAACAAAATTAGATTTAGAGAAGGTATTTAGGTACATGAATTAAACATCTTCAGTGTTTCTTTTTTGTAATTACATTGCAGCCTGAAAGTTACCTAAGTCTCTAGAATATGTACTCCTAGAACATAGACTATTTCAGTTGGAAAACAGACACTTGAATCCTAGTAGAAAGGGAAATAAGAATGAGAATGGGAAAGGGAACAAGGAAGGTAATATTCAAAGAGCAAAAGCAAAACCAGGAGAATGTACCTCACAGAAGCTGACATGTTTTTAAGTTGAAAGGAAGAAGCTAAAAATTAAGCTGAGAGAAGGTGACTGATGGAGAGGATTGGGTCAAAACCTCCACCATAACAGGGTAGAACCCTGTAAAAGAAGGCAAGCAGTAGGTATGGACCCAGAAAAGATGGCATTAGGGAGATGAGACCTAATGTTCTCTGTGTTTTGGATGGTATCCTGCTCCAAGTAAGAGCTTGGAAATTAGCTATGGATGTAAGGGCAGTGGGACAGATTTGAATAGTTGTTAAGAGAAATGGAGAAAGGAAGTAACTAAGTATAAATGCAACAATTGATAATTGGTTTTAAAGGCCAACAGCGTTTCTTTGATCAGTCAGAACCTTGATTCAGTGGAGAAAGAAATAGATTTATAATTATGTCTACATTATACTCATTAGGGATTTAGAACCCTTTCTTTGGTATACCATTTTATACTCAGCTATTTTTCTTATTTGGAGTAGGGACATTTAAAAAAGACCAAATCACCTAATATACATGTTAGATGAGGGGAAGAAAAATAACTCATACAATCTGGGAAAAAATATACTGTCCTCAGATACCCATGAAAAATAGATCTCAGCATAGAAATACTGTCACAGAAAAGGTTCTGGGTCTAGACCAGAATTGACTGCAACCTCAACAAAGTGTTAACCTACTTAAGGAATGAAATTTTACTCTGAGGGACCAATTAAAATTGGTCTTCTTGAAATAAAGAAAAGGAATGAGTCATTATAGCTGTTATTTATATGGTGTGACCAAGGCTGGGCCAGAGTTGTGCTAGCTAGTAGCAGTAGGAGCTGTAGTAGTGATGGAGGTTGTGATAGTTGTATCAAAATAATTTGTACTGTTTGCCCCTAAGCTGGTTTATTCATATGGACTTGGTATTTTCAATTAAGGGTAGCTGCCACTTGATGGCAGTAGTGCTTGTATCTGTCAGGGATAATGAATTCTCAGAAACATAATCTCATCAGAGAAAAATTTCAATCCAGAATAAACAATATTAATCAACTTGAGTATCTTCTATGTGACAGACACTGTGCTTGGTGGGAAATAAGATCTTTCCTATGGAGATTTACAGGATGGTCTCTTGCTGTCGCATTTTAAATCAGAACAGTCAGAACAGATCCATCAAACTTATGCTCTGGGCCTGTTCATCCTAATTCTGACCCATTTCTCATCATATATGGGACATTTGAGGTCTGTATGAGCCATACTCATGGTACATTTTCAGCATTTTGCTTCAAGGGGATAGTCTGTTTTTCTTTAAATATAAATTTAACCAAATGGAGTTGTCTACATCACCTATGAACCAATGAGGGGAATTCAAGTCAGAGGTATATGGCTTATCCCAACCTACAGGAGGCTGATGGGTAAATTGAACACATAACTCTAGATCTGTTTCTTGTGTATGCGCGTGCAGAAAGGACAGAGAGAAAGAGAATCTCAAGTAGGCTACGTGCTGTTAGCCCTGAGCCTGACATGGGGTTGAATCCACAAACTGTGACATTATGACCTGAGCCAAAATCAAGAGTCAGACCCTCCTCCCCCATTTTTTTTTAAATTTATGCTCTAGATCTGTTTCCTGGTCAAAGGTCTTGGAAGCAAGCACCCATTCCTGTTCTCCCTTATTTCCTATTCACATGGTACAGTATTTCTACCTTGAAGTAGATGTGGCTGGGAAAGAGTTATTAGTGACCCTTCTTAGAACAAGAGATGCCTATACTGGTTCTCTGTCAAAGTTCTTTTTCCAGGAAGTGTGTAAGTGATGTGTAGCTCAGGCATCACTTTCTGTTTGTGACTCAGTCCACTTAAAATAGTTCGCATCCCATTATGATCTCCCATTCTATTTCTGCTTCTCAGTGGTCCTTTTTCCCAAGTTTGTGTCAGAAATGTGTACTTCGGGGCACCTGAGTGGCTCAGTTGATTAAGTGTCAGACTTTGGATCTCACAGTTTGTGAGTTTGAGCCCCACATTAAGTTCTTTGCTGTCAGTGCAGAGCCTGCTTCAGATCCTCTGTCCCCTTCTCTCCATTCCCCTTCCCCTGCTTGCTCTCTCTCTTTCTCTCTCTTTCTCAAAAATAAACTTTAAAAAAAAAGAAATGTGTACTTCGTTTGGCTTACCTGATGGCTTTGGGAGAAAAGGTGAGTAACAGCAGAAGTGCAAACCTTAGTGTGAGGTCACATTAACAGGTACAATTTTATTACCGCTGCTGTTTATCGCTGTGATCCTGCTGATTGCTCCTTAAAACAAGATGTAATGCTACTTCATCTTTCCTGAGGCCCCAAGAGGAAACTAACACAACAGTATTTTCAGAAATGTGTTATGTGCATAGCCATGTTTTGAAAAATATTTTGAATATCTGGGCACTGTCGACTCCCTATGCCTATATTCTATTCCTTGCAGGGTCCGGCTTCCTGTGCCTTCTGAGTGACCAATAGCTAAAAAGAAGTACATTTATTTGCAAAAACATGAGAATCATTCTCTCCACCTAAGCAGCTCTGCACATTAAACTATCTTTTAGAAGGGTTGCAAGTACCTTTGTTGTCTAGCCCAAAGCAGTGATGCAGTCACGGGGATTCTAGGTCAAGTCAGACAAGATGAGTCTAAATCACTGGTTGATTTTTACCATGGTAGGTATTTCTGTGTTAAACTGCAAGTAACAGAAACCCAACCACAGGGGCTTAACCAAATAGGAATTTATTTTTGCATAGGTAGCAAGAAGTCTGAAGGCAGGTGGTTCAGGGCTACAGGACTCATCATGGTTACTTCTAGCGTCTTACTCTGCCATCCTTAGTGTATGGTTCTCATCCAAGAAGAGGGGAGAGGGAAGAGCAAATAAGATTACTGAGTCTGTCCTTTTGAGCGGGGAAGAGCAGAGAAAGAGAGAGTCCCAAGCAGCCTCTGCACTGTCAGTGCAAACCTTGGTGTGGGACTCGATCCCACAAACCTTGGGACCATGAACTGAGCCGAAATCAAGAGTAGGACACTTAACTGACTGAGCCACCCAGGAGCCCCAAGTCTGTCCTTTTTTTAATCAGGAAAATGATAGCTTTCCTAGAAGTCCCATCCAGTAGACTTCCACTTACATCTCACTGGCCATAACTAGACCACATGCTACCCTTAGCTGCCAGGGATTCTGGAGAGATGAAAATGAGATGAGAAATTTTTAACTGGAAACTTTGTTGCCTTGGATAAAATTGGGATTTAGTTGGCAAGAAAGAAGCTCCGTGGATAGGCAGTGATCAAGATCTGCCCTGAGGAGCCACGTGACATCTTTCACAACCAGGTTTAGGTGATTGCCTTTTAAATGTCGGCATTGTTGGGGCACCTGGGCACCTCAGTTGGTTGAGTGTGACTTCAACTCAGGTCATGATCTCACAGTTCTTGGGTTCGAGCCCCACATCAGGCTCTGTTCTGACAGCTCAGAGCCTGGAGCCTACTTCAGATTCTATGTCTCCCTCTCTCTCTCTGCCCCTCCCCTACTTATATTCTCTCTCTCTCAAAAGTAAACATTAAAAAATATTGGCATTGTTGTTATATTTCTGTGATGGAATGGAGTGGTTTGCCTTCTGTTGTTTGTTTAGGAGAGCAGGTGATGGCATGAGTGGTTATGCTTTTCCATTCTTATAAAGAACAGTGGCTCCTTCTTGGCCTGTCACAGAAAGAATCTTTAATTTGCAACGTGCTGGATGCAATTGGCATGGGAGGAACTTTCCTCCTAGAGTTCTTTGGCTTATGAACATGATGAAAATAGTAGGCTCCAAGTGCAGCCACAGACAGAGACAAATCTCTCAGAGCTGGATTATCGGACCCCTCACTATGGCCCACGTTTCTAGTTATTTCATGCTCAGAAGCATGCAAAAAAAGGGACGTTTTTATTTTTATTTTTTTAAGTGTATTTATTTTTGGAGAGACAGAGAATGGGAGGGGGGAGGAGCAGAGAGAGAAGGACAGTCTCAGGCAGGCTCTGCACAGAGCCTAACGTGGGGCTCAAACTCATGAAACCGTGACCTCATGACCTGCGATGAAATCAAGAGTCAGATGCTTAACTGACTGAGCCACCCAGGCGCCCCTTTTTTTGGGGGGGGGGGTTCTTCTCAGGCCTATTCCCTTGAGCTTGGGACCTTTTTCCATCTTTACTTTTTTTTTTAGTGTAGCTCTTACTTCATGTCTAGTTTATCCCTGCTCTCAGTTAAAGTGTATCTGTAATCTTTCCTCCTGGGAAATGGATTTGGGGAAACAAATGAAAATATCTTACTTTAAGGGCCAGTAGGTGCCTATAAAACTCTGAATGGTCTTCTTTTCCTGTTTTTAGTTTTATTTTCAATTCTAGGCCCCAGGACAGAACTTCAAACGAGTGTGATGTGGGCCAATTATAGAATATGAATCCTTTCAGCCTTTGGGGTGATGGAGCAGAGCTGGGCACAGCCAGAGCGTCCCTGCCTGCCCATTTATGTTATAAGCATCTCTTTCATTTATCCCAGTGTGTCCTACAAATATTACTGTTTTCTGTGTGCCAGGAGGTCAGAAAGCTTGGAAAATGCTTCTGTCAGACTAATTCTTCAGGTTACTATCCTTTCTATCCATACAAAAGCGTAAACATTCTTTCTCTCCTTTTTCTTGTATTGTTTGAGGTTTATGGCCCCTGGCCTTTTGTAAAAGATTATCCTAGCAGACAGGATGACTTGGTTGGTGTCTCCTGAACACTGCTCATAGCAAAACCATACTGTGTCTTGCTGATTTTCATAGCTTAATGCCCCTGTTTTAAATGCCATGTTGAGTTCTATTATATTGTCTCAGTTTTGCTCCTCCTTTCTTTTTTATATACGATTTTATAGATGGGAGTGCACCCAACTCCTTTCTTATATATCAGCTCACCATTGACGCTGCAATAGTTGTAGCCTGTGTTCTTCCCAGTTTTGCCTTTTGGCAACATTGATTCACTGAGCCAAGCCCACAAATGCCAACTTCTTTCCACCCGCTCCCCAGTTCCCCAGTATCAGTGGAAGGACAGAAATGCAGGGTAATAATCTGCTGGACCTGAGCCTTAATAATAGTGTTCATTAATATTTCCCCCTTTATCTTTTTCCCCCTTTTATTTTAGAACTTGTATTAGTCTTTGAGCTAAGGGAGGGCACATAGGTTGTGATTAAGCTGAAAAAGTGTTTGTTTGGTTTTTCCAGATGAGAATTCTCCAGCCAACTTCTGGGATTCTAAAAACAGGGGTGTGACTGGAACCCAAAAAGGTCAAATCGTATGGAGAATTGAGCCTGGGCCCTATTTCATGGAACGTAAGTACTCAGCGAGAAATAGAAGTTTGTTACTGAACATCCATAAGTATACAGAAGTCTAGGGAGTCCTGTCTGAATTTATTATAAAAGTTTCTGGCTCTGATTTACATATTTATGCCATGTATCCTCAAACTGGGAAATACATTTTTTTTGAAAATGCTCATTAGAGAATGTTCACATATTTTGAATGAAGTGTATGTAAGTATATATGTGTGTGTATATATACACATACACATTACATATATCATGTGAATGCATGGTATATAAATCATGTATGGTTATTTTAATACTTTACACATTTTTATATATGCTTGTATCTATATTTGTAATTAATATTTATTATATTAACTTCAGGGAGCAGAAAGAATAATTCAAGATTTCAGTTAACTTAAGAATTTTATTTGCCTTTAGAATACTTTGCTATTGTTTTTCCCAGCAGTGGAAAAATAAGTATTCGGGTCCTTGTCTTTATAATTGGATGGGAGAGTATGGGCATACTGCCACAGAGGTCAATTTTAAGAATCAAAAATAGGCTGCAGGTAACTCAGCCCTTACCCACTTGATCTGATGTTGTATTTATTTGCAAATACAAATGTTTATATATAGTACGTGGCTCGCAGAAATAGCTCATCTCTTTTTATGTAGGGTGAAGGAGAGTATATTTGCTACTAATATTATTGAGAATATGGTTTATACATTTTTGTAGAATAGATAGAAGTGTGAATGAATACACAATTTACTGAGTGGTTCAAGTTAACGTTTACAATTACAGAATTCTTCATTAACACAGAAAAGTGGGCTATTTAAAAATTTTCTGAGTCGTTTAGTTTGTGTAAGAATTAACTTTTCAGTGTTAAAGAGATTTAATATAAGAGAGAGAGTGTGCGAGTAGATATTAGTACTGAAGGATGGTACTTATTAAACCTTAAAATATAAAGTAAGGTTTGATTAAATGAGAACCTGTTACAAGCATACTTTTATTGACGTATATAAATTTTTATAATATAAAAAGCTATATTCAAAGATTAACATCTGTTGCTTTGAATTGCCATCAGAGACATTAGATAATTTCTGCCACGTCCTTACTGGTAGGTCAGCATTTCATAACTTTCTCTAATCATGCTTCTCTCCCCTAAGAACTATCTGTTTTTCATAGTTCAATATCTGGCTAGAGTCTCTTGAAAACTTAAAGGGAATGTAGTTTTTAAGGGAAAATGTTCATGACATCAGTAAGTGAGGGAGAAAAAAAGCAGATATGCACAACATAATTCTAACTAATACCATAACACATAGGAAGAAGTCTGGAAGGAGATTTGCCAAAATGTGATCATGGGTTGTTTGCTAGGAGGTAAGATTATGGGTGATTTGTTTTTCTGGCTTATTTCTACTTTTCTTTACCTTCCAACATTTGGCCCAGCTGGCAGTACCATCTATTAATAAGGAAAATAAGTGGGGAAAATGGAATGGGTTTACTTTCATTCAGTGTGATTCCTGGTTTGAAAGGATGCCAGGGTTTAAGAGGCTGATGTAGCGGAGAATCTTGCCAACTGAATTTCACGGGAAAAGGTAAAACAACCTTCCTGTTCCTTCCAAAAACAGCAGCCTGCTAGGAATGAATGCCTCTGGGTGGAGTGTGTAGCCTCATACTGTGGGACTCAGGTGAACACTGGGAAAGAAGTTAGTATCACATACTGTTATAATTTGGAACATTATATGTGAAAAATCCCACTTGCAGGTATTTCATATGCCATGATTGATTTTATTTCTCCTCCCCAAAGCGTTCGAGATTCATAATGTCCTGGCTGGTCAGGATATCTTAATATCTCTGTCTTGAATGTTTTTCTTTATGCTTGACTCTAGTATTTAATAGAAATAAGCTTGACATTGAAACTAGGGCTTGGGAATGAAAGAAAGAGTAGGTTTTTGTTGTTGTTTTATTTTCTCCTCTAAATTCCATATTAATTCTTCACACACAAAACTGGAGATGCTGTGTATCATGAATATAAAACTGGAAACATTCACCAATGTATTTTGTTAAGGACTAAGAAAAGTCGTGTATGTTAAAATCCAAGACAGTGAATGAGAATTACAGGAGATTTGTCTTTAGAGTAAATTTGTCTTCATTAATCAGAATGAGGCCTCTTCCAACACACATCCTAATCCTTTCATTGTAAAAACCTAAGGTGGTATTTATCTGAGTGCTTAGTAGTGTAGTCTGTGTCTTTTAGACATCATTTTTGTTTTTATTTATGTATGTATTTATTTATTACCCCATATCCAGCTAGAGCAAACTTAAGGGACTTCCCAGCACAATGAAATTTTGCTTGGACCTCTGGAGCTTATGGTGTAGAACGTCTAAAAAAATTGGGTGGGGAGTGGTTAGACAGCTTCTATATTTTCAAACTCTGATCTTGAAAACTTGAGACATTTAAAAACTTTTGCTTTCATCTTCAGAAAGAAAATTTATCTTTAGCTCATCAGAGGTTCAGGCAAAATAAAATTAAACTTCTCTGAAAATTGCCCTAAGTTCATGGGCAAACCTTGATGTGAGCCCCATCTAAGCTATTTCTGAATGTAAAGATGGCTTTAGTTTGTCTGGGAAACCCCCCAGAGGAGGCAGGCAGCCCAGACTTCTATTATTACAGGGCCTACTTAAATGAATTTGAAGGACAAAGACAGGTGTAATTTTGGGCATATGACCTTCCTAGGCCCTGGAGAGGAGGATCAGCTTCCTCTGCACCTAATTGTCATCAAACTGTCAAATAGTCCTCAGATGAGCTTATGCCTGCAGAAGCTGAATGGGTCATCTTTGCAGGATGCATCTTGAGTTTTGAAATGTAAGAGGTTTCAAAGTTGTCTCGTCATGCTAGGATGGCTCTGTTATTCTTTGTAGTCTTTCATAGACTTTGGTCATTCATTCATTCATTCATTCACTCAGACCTGCTTTTGTCATTCCTTATATTCTTCTGTCTACCTCTCTCTCCCCAGCCATCATGAAGTATTTCATGTGTGTGCCACATGTGTGCCACACGCTATTCCAGGGACTCACTAAATCCTGGATCAACGAATGAGCTTGGAATAGTAAACTTCATTGCTGTGTGCTAAACTGCTTTGTGATCATTGAGGATAATATCAGAACATTGTTATCTGTACAAATGGTATAGTGCTTTCATACATCTTACCTGTCTCATCCCTGGGAATTGGGCAGGATTAGGAAACTGAGCATCAGACATGTAAGTGGCTTGTGTCTCTGACTGGCACTCAGGTTAGTAAGTATGATTTCTAGCATGTGGTGTCTTGACAAAATAGAACCTTTACTTTATGAATGGCTTTTTGGGGAGGTAAGGGAGGCAGGTGGCCTTGGTACTGTCAGAGCCTTTGCCCTAAATATCTCCATTCCCAAGCCCCTTCCTGCCAACATTAGAAGGACTTTTTTGCCCCTTGGATGGAGATTTGGTGCTTTATTTTCCATTCTCATACTTTAGGTTTTGGATCCTGTTCATTCTCTAATCCTATTAGGTTTTTGCTACATCCACACCGATATTATCTGTCTTTGATTTTCAAGATTGTTTATCTGAGCTTTAGCAGAGGAGTGGGCAGCCATTTTAGGCTCTACTGGCCCTTAGTAAAGAGAAGACAATTTGTAGTAACATATAAATGATAAGTTAGCATGTCACTGGGAATGTGGGCAGATTTTGTCAAAAGCATGAGGATTAAAATATATTTACTTTTTCTAATTTGTGGCCTCTGAATTAAAGAGCCTGTGAATAGGAATCATAGTATGTAGAATATAATAAAAGCACATAGGACAGTGGTTAAAATCATGTTTTAGAATAAATTGCAGTTAATAAAATCAATAAATTGATTTATTTAAAGATTATTCTTTTTAAATAAAAATGCTTAAAGGAAGGACATTTCCATTCATCTACTTTATAGTTCAAAATATTCAACTTCTAGAAACTTGGGGAAAATGCAAACTTCCTTAATAGGAACAAGCTATTAGTGACTGCCTAAGTGAATCTTGTTACTATTTAAGTTGATGGACGAGATCCCAGTCTTTGAAACAAAACCATTCCTTGCACGGGTGGCCATAGAATCTTTTTTCAGAGAGGGCTTGAAATGGAGTTTTATACTAATGCCTGGAGTTAATGTAGCTGAGTTGAGATTCTTTTTAAAAAATAATTTTTGAATAGGTAGTGTATGAAAAGAGTATAATATGTAAAAGACTCAAAGGTAAGGGGCGCGTGGGTGGCTCAAACAGTTGAGTGTACGACTTCAGCTCAGGTCATGATCTCACTGTTTGTGGGTTTGAGCCCTGTTTTGGGCTCACTGCTGTCAGCGCAGAGCCTATTTCAGATCCTCTGTTCCCCTCTCTCTCTGCCCCTCCCCTGCTCATGTGTGCTCTCTATCAAAAATAAATAAAACATTAAAAAAAAAGATCCAAATGTCAAAGTATCTCCTCAACTTCATGCCCTAGTCATCGGTTTCCCCTCTCCGAAGTCAACCACTTTTACCAGTTTCATTCAATCTGTCTGAAAATATTTTATTCATATACAAACCCAGAAACAGAATGATTGCTTTAAAAATGCAGTGTCCGGGATGGCCGGGTGGCTCAGTTGGTTAAGTGTCACTGGGTGGCTCAGTTGGTTAAGAGGTTAGCAGCAGACTTTGGCTCAAGTCATGATCTCATGGTTCGTGAGTTCAAGCCCCGCATCGGCTCTGCATTGAGAGCTCAGAGCCTGGAGCCTGTTTCAGATTCTCTGTCTCCTTCTCTCTCTCTCTCTGGTTTCCCCTTCTTGTGCTCTCTCTCTCTCTCTCTTTCAAAAATAAATAAACTTTAAAAAAAATTTAAAAATGCAATGTCAGAATCATGCAATTATAGAAACCCCTTTACTTAAGACCATGGTTAAGTTCCCAAACCCTGTTCAACTTTCCTTCCACCTCCCTGACCTCCCCTCCCCCGCCCCAAACAAGCCCAAGGTCACATTTCACCACAGTCCCCCTCCCATCACCCTTCAGAGGTGATGGCATTGTCACACCTGTGTTCTGAGGGATGTCTTCATTAAAATTAGTAAATTAAAAATTTAAAAATAAAGGAGCTTCTCTGTCTTGTCAGCATTTAAATAGAGGCTGCCAAGTCTTTATTGTAGTAAATCTTTAAATGAGAGTATCCTGAAGATTACTGAAAGGCACCAAAATATATTTCCATAATTCATGACTGGCTTTAGCCGTTCAGAAGGGACCTCTGAGAGAGGAAGATGCCATGGGTGGTGCTTTCTTCCTTCCTTCCCAGGCTAGCACGGGCCCAGCCAATGCCAAGGCCCTTATAGGCTAATGTAGAAGGCCTCCTCACCCTTCTCCTGCCTTGCTGCCCTCTGAGGCAACATGCTTTTTTTTTAATTCAGTCCCTTTATTTAAATGTATATTGTACATAAGTTTCAAATTCTCACTTTTGCCACTCTGCTAGAACTTTTCCAGAAAAGCCTCCATTTCGTCCTTGATCCTGTGGTTTACAGGTAATGTGAGGTTACTGTCTGTGTTTTGAAGGTTATAGCTGACAAACACCTGTTCGTTGGTCTTACTGGCTAAGCGCTGGGAAAGGTCAGTGGAGGTCATGCCACAAGTGTCTCTAAGGGAGGAGGTAGACACGGGGATGGAGTCACAGTGGCTGCACAGGGCCACGGTGAGGTTGCACAGGTGCGGTGTGGCCCCCACCCACAGGAAGGGCCAGTGTGTCAGCTGCATGATGCGGAAGTGCATGAGCTGCTCCCACAGCCTTGCACTGAAGTTGTGCAGGGAGATGTCCTGACCTGGGTGGCCCCTCCATGCCGCCCGTTGGACCCAGGACCACAAACGTCCAGCACCTGGCCCCCCACCACCATCACTGGCTCAACCAGGCCCTAACAAGCAAGCCAACATGCTTTTTATACAACGCGGATTTTTTTTTTTGGAGAAAATACTCTTGCTTTATATATACATACACACATATTTTAATATATTTATTTCCATAATCGGAGGCCAGTAGGAGCTGTTGGCTGCCACATCAGGCTGTGGAGAACCCGTTCTCAGGCACATGGGATCATTCATTGCTCTGTAGTCCTCCGTCTCTTCCGCCTGTGCACGGGGCTGGCTGGTGCCACAGGCAGTGGGCTCCTCCCTTATCTGATGCTTGGCCATCACTCACGTGTTTACTTTTACCTGTCCGTGTATCTCTTTCTCAGAAGTAGCTTTTTGTTTTCCTCATGCAGTTAGTGCTTACAGATTGTAGCTAAAGTCGAAGCATGGATGCCAGCTCCCCTTTTCCACCCTTTGTGAGTATTCTTCTAGGTTACCTCTTTCCACAATTAAAGTGTTTAAGCACATCAAATCAGAATGCTGCTCTCCTTCCTTTCTCTCTCACTCAGAGGAGATTTCTCTGAGTAACACCATTAAAAAAAAACTTTGAGTGACCCCATAAAACACTAATATTTGAAGAGGAACGCTCCCACCCTGTCAGGGAGGAATGTTCCTGCATTTTAGGGGTGGAAGTCTGTCTTCACTGGTGTTCTGCTGAAGGAGAAGCCGGCTTGTTTCAGTCCAGGGCAAACAACTAGTTCTGTCCAGTACCGTGTCATTCTTTTTGATGACAGGCCTGTGTATTTTTTTTCTATAATGGGTGATCTGTGCAAATCCCCTTGGCTTTGCATCTAGCCTTGAAGCATTATGAAGCCGTTACCTCTATCGTGTTTTTGGTGATGGTGCCCACAAAATCTATCCTGTGCAATTCAGAACAAGTTTATCTTAGAGTTTCAGGGATTCTAATTTGCCACTGGGGTTGGAGATTTTTGTTACAGCAAGGAATAAATAATGCCCCAAATGAGTTCACTAGCAAAGCAGGCCTGGCTATCAACATCCTACAAATCAAAATCAGCAGTCACTTTTTTTTTCAGTCTCATAATCTATTACCTAGCTGCCTCTTAAAACCTTACAAAAGAAGAGATAGCATCCTAACTCGAGAGGGAGCTAGGGGAGGATGTCTTATAAAAATGCACTTCTCTCTATGGAAAAATGAGCTGCTCTTTCACTTACCACTGATTTGATCTATGAGGTGCTGCTGCAGGCAGATTCACAGGCTGCTCATTCTCAGCATTTTGAGTGTGATCCTAATGAGCTCATGCCTGCAGAATTCAATCCTCGTGCACATCACCAAGTGTGTTCCTCTTTGGCAGGCTTTGTGCATGGTGCTTAGCTTTGTTCTTGTAGAATACAGCTATTGGTCTTGGAAGAAAGCAAGTGGGAGAGGAAGGTTTGCTCAGACTATACAACTGTTACTATCTCAATAATAACCAAAACCTTGTGTTAATGTTTGGGAAAGTCCTTTGCAGAGCTGTTGCCAGGCAAGCGAAGTAATAGTGCAGCTAGAATTCCTGTGCAAGTCATCTTGCTATTCCTCAAACTCAGCACGCTTATTCCTGTTCCCTGCTTTTACCACCCCTCACCCTTAATTATCTCTGCTCCATTTGTCTCATCTGTAAGCTTGAGTCCAGGCCTCTTTGTTCCATGAGGCCTTTCCGGCCTCCACTGTGTCATCGCTCATCTTCTCCATGGTCTCCACACTCTGCTACCTGGCCGCTCTTCCTTTTTAGTGCTTGTCCTTCCTGTAATTGTCGTCCTAACAGCTACACTATAAAACACCTGCTAGACCAGAAACCTTTCTCTGATTCTCTTCCCCTGTCTGGCATATATTGTGATGGGTACGTGGTAAAAATCTTTTGTTTGATGATGCTAACTGCATTGTGAATTAGTACACTGTGGTTATCGTGCATAATGGAAACACTCAATATTTTCCCTCATGACAGAGATAATTTTTTAAGATTTAGCATTTTGTCATTGATAGGAAAATATAATTTTATATTTCTGTATATAGTATTCCTAATTCTATATAAATTTCTAAAATGATTTTCTTAAAGCATTATATCTTTCTCTTAAAATAGGCAAACCAAACACACTGTAGGGGACCATTTGGTGCAGTCAGGAGAGTTGGTAGAAGAGTAACTTCTTTGGGAAAATCCATCTAGTGGCCCCACTTTAATAATCTAGGTGACTCAGTTGAGAGAGGAGCCCCACTCCTGAAGGCTGCGACTCTTCCCTGGTGCCTGTCCATCAGCAGCATTGCCTGTGTTCAATGACACCTTGGGGAAAAGGCATCCTGCAGTCACACTATGGTGACTCAGATACTCTGTATACAGAGAAATTCTCGTGGCTCTAGGTTTTATCTTTGACACATTTTGGCTTTATGATCTTTGAAATTGTAATTACTTTCCAAAATCAATCATTAGCATTTATATTGCTTTTTATCAAGCTCAAATTTTGTATTTGTGTGTGTACATGTGCACCTGTGGGGAGAGAGGTATATTATATCTCCACATGTCTCTATCTATCCATCCATCTATCTATCTGTCTATCCATATCTACATATTTATATATCTATATACCAGTGGCTCCTAAATTTGATCCCTGTCTAGTGTTTGCATCGAAGCTATCTGAAAAATTAAAATACAGATTCCCTATCACTACAGAATCAATACAGTATTCTTTTTGACTCTGTTAGACTGCTTTTTTCCTATTACCATTGACAGTGGTGGTCTATTTTGTAAAGGTTAGGAGTGAAGGCTTTGGAGTCACACAGACTGGGTTGGAGTTCTGACTGTCGTTTCCTGTTTGTTTGACTTTCTGCAAACCTCAGCACTTCTTCTGTAATGTGGAGATGGGAATTTCTGCCTCCCAGGGTTGAAGTGGGGATCAAATGACAACATGAGCAGAGACAAAGCATGGTGTCTGGTGCACTGTGGAGTGCCTCAATAAATGGTGGCTATTCTTATCCCTACACTATACATATTTTGGTGTGTTGTTTTGTGCATTATTTTTCTCATATATTTGGGATATTCATAGAAAATTTCAAAGAATTATGTAAAATCAAACAGGAATTGGTATAATTTATTTCTTTGATTGGAAAAGAAGGGATTGATTATTCAAAGAGTCTAGAGTAGGATCTTCTGAGAAGGGGTGTGACAGATTTCTTCAGCTGATTCCTAAATGAATGGCTTCAGTGTTGAAATTACTGTTTTTCTCCAATCAATTTACAGCTGAGATAAAAATCTGTTTTAAATACTACCACGGCATTAGCGGAGCCCTGCGAGCCACGACCCCCTGCATCACCGTGAAGAACCCTGCTGTGATGGTGAGTGCCCCTCATTGCCGCCTTCCTCACGAGGTCCCCAGGCCCTCCTTGGCTTCTACTTTTGCCAGTGCAGCTCTGGCAGAGTTATGGGGAACAAAGAAAAAGGAGACACATAACAGTATGGGCACTGTTGTAGGAGGGGAGATGACTTAGAGGCTGGCTTACCTGGATCCATAATACGAATCAGTGGAAAAATATGATTGATCTATAACAATTCTACCAATGATCACCCCTTCAGAGAACCCATTTGTGAAGCAAATAAGTGAGCACGCCATCAAATTTAGTCTTAAACTTAGTCTGAATTTAGTCTGGGTGACTTGTTGGGAGGAAATGGTGGCATTGCATCTTACCTGAGGTTAATTTACATGAGCTCAGTGAGTAAAGAGGGAAAAATAGCAATTTAAATCTTGTGCAGTTCTACGCAGTCAGCTTAACAAGCTTTCACCCCAAAGAGCGTGAGATGGGGATCACGAATGTGCTATTCCCTCAGGAGGTCTGAGCACCAGATCCCTAGATGCTGAGTTGGGCTCTAGGACTTAAATATACCACATATTTTTAGTATAACATGGCCACTCAATGGAGGTCAACCTCTTCACCAGGCCCTCAAGTGAAGAAAGACATATCTAATTTAGTTTGAAAGGAAACTGGTTGTGTTGGACTTTTGAAGGCAAGTATGTATATACATTTTCAACATGGTACTTTCTGAAGGTTTATTTTTCACAATTTTGTGGTTTTTCACTCTATTGACTAACTTTAGAATCTAACATCTTTGTAGTATGTACTCATTGTTAGATGGGTGGTTGGGTTCAGGTGTTTTGGGGAGATTCTTAGAGTCTAAGATATATATTAAAGCACTGCAGGTTTAATAAGCCATTAATAAAAATCAGATCATGGAACCAAAGAAAAAAATAATGACTCCCACAATATAGAACCTTTATCACAGTGTGTGTGTGTGTGTGTGTGTGTGTATGTGTGTGTGCACGCGCGCATGCGCATTTATAGATGCATGCATTTTTGGAAATAGGCAAGTGGTCCAGACCCAACAACAGTGTATGATGAAGTCTTTCCTTTTCATTTATTCATTCAAACAAATATTCATTGGGTACCTGCTAAGTATTAGGCATTGCATTAGGCATCATCGGGGATGACATGATAAGCAAAAACCCAGCCCTTGCTCTCACTGGTCTGGTGGGGACAAGAGACATCAATTAAACTAAGTTATGTTTATTTGAGTGATAATTACTGCAAGGGGGAGTAAAATGGGGCTATGAGGGCACATACTAGTGGAATTTATCCTGATCAAGTAGGTCTTTGAAAGCTTCCCTGAAGAAAGTGTGTTTGCAGGACAATCTGAAGGATGAGTAGGAGTTACTTAGGTGAAGGGGAGGGGCGGGGCAGGGGAAGAGCATTTCAGGTAGAGGGAATAATATTTGCAAAATTGTCAGTATCCAAATATCTACTCTCATTTGAATTATGTTTGAGTTCCCATGCAGTAAACGTAATTTAGAATTTAAAAGAATAATCCACATTTATTATACCAGACTTTGAAGGTCACCAAGAGAATAACAGTCATTGATTACGAAATCTGCCTTGTCACATACTAAGCTCTGGAATATGCTTCAATTAATATTCTAAAAAGAAAAATTACAAAAGTGGGAAAGTGAGGTCTTTAATAATAAAACCTTTGAAAAAGTAACTGTGTGTGAAATTAGACAATAACTTCCAAGCATGATTTTCTAGATTCAGCTTTTCATAGACTTGAGCAACTTTAGTGATCAGATATCACTAAAGGCAACAGGGTTTTACAGTGTGGTGAACTCTCATCTCATTTTGTTGATTCTGCATTGAGATTACTCATCAAAGCCTGTGGATAGTTTGGAGATAGTTAATTTTCTTCAGACAGGTTTTAGAGAACCATAAAAACTTCATAGATACAGCTCTGGCAATCAGAATAGAATATTTTTGTTCAAAGGGTGAGTAATGGAATTGGTGGTCAATAGATTTCTGACCCAGCTAAGACAATTGGGTGTATGTCCAAAATTGGAAGTCTGGTACACCTCCTGGTGGGGATAAGTGCTGTGTTTCTACCACAGCATGATGGTCACCTAGTTATATGACATGTGTCTAGTTATTGTGACTGATTGACAACGTTGATATTTTAGTTTGATTATTCCACGACCATACACAAGGAACAGTCCTGGAAGAAGTATGTGAGCACCTCTATAAGGAAGGAAATGAGCTGCCGTCCTAATTGTGTAGCCTCCTTTCTCATACATATATCCTTTTGCAATGAATCAAGGATTAAAAAAAGTTGCATCTTTTCTGTCATTTATACTTTGACGTCATTGTCATTCAGCAGAGTACCCAGTGATATGTGTCTCCGGCACTTGGAACAGGAAATCCTTTAGCTTTGGGGACAAATAAAAGCTAGCATCGCTCACTACCACGTATTGTTTCAATACTTGGTTGTCAGTGTTCCTTCTGGGTTTTCCTGGAATGAATCTATGGCGTGAGTTTATTTAAAAACCTCTCTCTAAACATTGAGTGCAGATGTGTTTCTTATCACCGATGTTCTTATGTCTCGTGATAATGTTTGGTCTTTCCTGGCTTTATTGTCATGAATGATAAAATTGAATTCATGGAGTATTACTTCAGAGAAGCATTTGCCACAGTTGTAGTAAAGGACGCTATCTGTGAATCCTGTGAAAATTGTTTCACATTAGCCTTTGCCAGACAGTGGTTTATATTTTTAAAATGAGAATTTGAAGGCATTTTCTTGTGTTTCTATAATATCTTATAACATTTTCAACAGGTTTAAATGAAAACAGACCATGAATCTTTTTCATCTCCTTTAACTCACTTAGCATCAGTGTGGCTTAGTAGGAAGGGACATGTTTTTGGAGGGAACACATCTTATTGGGTGGTGTGGTCCATTTGACGGGAAGCTATTGTTTATCAGGCTGTACTCAGGACCTGGAGGGCAGGTTGCTGAGTGTCTGTCTCATAGCAATTTGTAATACCTCACGCTGTTCATCGCTCTGTGGTCCAGGTGTATGTGTGGTGAAAGCAGGATGAGACAGAGCCACCCATCAGTTATCTGGCCAGTTTGCTGCTGTGTCTGTTCCCATTAAGCTGGGGATGATGAGTCAGAGGGGAACAACACAATATGATAAACTGTACATACTTGTTGAGAGCCATTCCAGACTTATCAAGAGTTGGTTTTATGGATGAAAAAAACAGTTACCTGGATAATACCCTGCAATACTGCAGATGACATTTGAAAACATCAGGTGCAAAATAGTTTTGATTAAGGTACAGGAAGTAGAGGGGTGCCTGGGCAGCTCAGTCAGTTAAGCTTCTGACTCTTGATTTCAGCTCACGTCATGATTTTATGTGTTCGTGGGATTGAACCCCACATTGGGCTCTGTGCTGACAGTGCAAGACCTGCTTGGGACTCTCTCTGTCTCCCTCTCTCTCTACCCCTCCCCCACTTGTGTGTCTCTCCCTCAAAATAAATAAACATTTAAAAAAGGAGAAGGAAATAGAAATTTATATTTCAAAATTTGAATGGAATTTATTTTTAAATTGCTCAACTTTGCTTGGATTAGTAAAGTTTTATCTCTTAGCAGTATACAAGTTTTAAAAAATTGAAGTATGGTTAACATACAGTGTTATATTAGTTACTGATTCAACAATTCTATACATTACTCAGTGCTCATTACAATAACTGTACTCTTTAATCCCCATCACCTATTTCACCCATCTCCCCACCTCCCTCTGGTAACCATCAGTTTGTTCTCTATATTTAAGAGTCTGGTTTTTTGTTTGTCTTTTTTTTTCTTAAATTCCACATATGAGTGAAATCACGCTGTATTTGTCTTTCTCTGACTGACTTATTTCCCTTAGCATTATACTCTCTAGATCCATCCATGTTGTTACAGATGGCAAGACTTCATTGTTTTTATGGCTGAGTCATGTTCCATTGTATATATATGCCACATCTTCCTTTACCCATTCATCTATCAGTGGACACCTGGGCTGCTTCCGTATTTTGGCTATTGTAAATAGTGTTGCAGTAAACATAGGGCTGCACATATCTTTTCGAATTAGTGTTTTCATTTTCCCTGGGTAAATATCCCTTCATGGAATTACTGGATCATATGGTAATTCTCTTTAATTTTTTGAGGAACTCACATACTGTTTTCCACAGTGGCTCTACCAGTTGGCATTTGGTGGTGTATGATTTTTTAAAAAGTGAGGGAGTGCTGCAAAGATTAGATGGAAGGGTTTAATCCGTAGTTTAGAATTAAAATGTGGTCTCTATTTCCCAATTATTCAAAATATATTCTGCCTTCAGTTCAGTCTCTTACAGTATTGTGGGCTTCTTTGTTAGGGAACTAGGAAACCTTTTTTTCTAGTGTACCATAAGTTGAGCACTAATTGTATATAAATTGAGAGGAAGGCTAAATTTGCCATACTTGATGGTCCATAAATGACTGGCTTCAAGTGAGATATAATTTACCTAAATGCCTTTAGGAAAACTTTTACATTACAATAATCAGTACAGCAGCACTGCAGACTCTTACAACTGCTAATTCTAGTAGCTGTGCCATGTACCCGCAGCACAGTCTACAAGAGCAGTGGGAATCCACATGGGATCCTGCACTTGGCAGGAGAGGGTAATTTTACATAGATGTGGATGAGTTTGACATCAATCACCTCTTTAGTTTATTCTGTTTTCCTAATAAATCTAAAGGAATTTGGTGTTCAGTTTTTAACTGAAGGAATATTTTCATACATTAATAGTAATGTAAGTACATTTACTACATATCAGCTATATTCTTATCAAAGAAATAAAAGGACATAAAGTAGATTGATTCCTATCCCAGGGAATTTTGAAGTTCATACTGGTTTCATTTAGGGTAATGATTAAATTTAGGTGTAACCCTTTCTCTTGTCTCTGAATATATGCATTTTTGTGTCGGGATTCCAGGATTTATAGCATATGAAAGGCATATGCTACATTGCATGTTTTATACAGAAAATCATAAAATTTGTAAATATATGTGGTTTCTAAGAAAGTTGGGTACCATCATACTCCTGTGAAACTTCAAATATGTGCTTTTCTTCTGCAGATGGGGGCAGAAGGCATGGAAGGAGGTGCTTCCGGAAATCAGCAGTCACGGAAACTCGTTAGCTTTACGTTGTCCGGTAAGGATGTCTTTAAACGTGATGTCCAGTTTGAAAGTGTATAATTTCAAAGGCATGGATAGTCACTTCTATCTACAGATTCTCATATATGATATATGAACTAGTTATTTGTTTTTTGGTAATACTTCTGGAAATTCAAGTATATTTTTTACCATGAAAAAATTAGATTACTAATATAAACTCAGAAATTATTTCTTCCACCAGGTTTTCTAGTGATAAAATGACTGTAACTATATACAGTTATTTAAAAAAAACCACTTTAACATATGCTAACCCTACTGGAGAACTTTGATATCTGAAAACCATGTGTGCTTAGGAGCACCCGGGTGGCTCAGTCAGTTAAGCATCTGACTTCAGCTCAGGTCATTATCTCACAGCTGGTGAGTTCAAACCCGCGTCGGGCTCCGTGCTAACAGCTCGGAGCCTGGAGCCTGCTTCAGATTCTGTGTCTCCCTTTCTCTCTCCTCCTCCCCCACTCATGCTCTGTCTCTCTGTCCTTCAAAAATAAATAAACATTAAAAATTAAAACAACAAAACAGAAGAACACCATGTGTGGTTAGCTCATCCAGAGAAAGGAAAATATTGGAGACTAGGAAAAATAAGCCAAGGGATACTCCTGTTTCTGTGGAGAAATTCACATAAAAGTTAGAAAGCTGATAAGGCAACTTTGTTTATTTTCTGGTTAGTGAAATATTCTAATTGCTTGAACGTTTATGAAAATGCACTGCTTTTCAGATTGTGAGTTAGAACTCATCTATGTTTTATAAGTTTAATTTAGTTGAATCCAGCAGTTTAAAAAAAGAATAGGGGGGGAAATCAGAGTTTTTCACCAAAGGAAAATATTTTTACATAAAACGTCAGTTTACGCAAACTGAAAACTTTCACACACAAAATATACACACCTATGTATGTGTATACTGGGTTTCAGAATAAAATGTGTTTCATATGTAGATCACAGTCAAAAAAGTTTTAAAGCTACTGATTTAAAAAAAAATTGGCAGTCAAAAAGTCAGGAAGACAGTAAGAAAATCAGTCTTTGAAATGAACTTTTAAAACAGACAACTGTGCTATGACACATATAAAATTCAGTCTAACAGATGTCTGTCACAATAAGATGTTTTGTTTTCATTTTTCCATTGGTGCAGTGCTTCTGAATTTTAAATCAGATTCACTTTTCTTGGGTGCAAAAAGTGTTGTGGATGAAAATTGACATTCTCAAGAGTGAGAAAAAACTGATCTTGAGAACAGACATTTCCATGATGTGTAATTACCACATATGAAAAAAGTGTGCATATTAGTTCATTGCGGGCCCATGGCCTTACGGAGTATCCGTTTCTGTTCTAGCATGTTCCTACTCCCCTATATGAGGTTACTTACTATGAAAGTCTTTTTTTGCTTTGGTTCTCTGGCAAATTTCAGAAGTTGTAAACTGTAAACTGGTGGCTTGTGGTTCAATTTTGACCAATAAGTATGTTTCGGTTGGAACCCTCAGGTTTTAAAACATATCTAGGTTTTTAGAAGGGCATTTCGAAGTACCACTGCTGTGGTACCAGTCCTTTACCCACTATGTCTGTGCGTCTCCTGAGAACATTTATTTGGCTGTGCTTTAGACCTTCACAGTCCTGAGGGGCTGCAGGTAGAGTTAGCCAACCTCCATGACTCAGAAAATTTAGTTTGATTATACCATGGTCTTCTTAGTTTAGACACATTGCCTTAAGCTTTCAAATGATCAATATCATTCTAAATACAACACACACATACTGATTTTGACTCCAGAGGAGATGTTAATTAACTCACCATAGGAGAATGACCATCTAGAACTTGAAAACTCCAGGACATTTTCCTAAAAAGTAGGAAATAGCTTTGGGACATTACCAGATGCTTCTTCTTTAAATATAATTTCTTCCAACATCCCACCTCAATACACATGGTGGCAGGCTACTTTAATCTGTTTTATTCCTAATATATTGTCAGATATTTGCAGATGGTATACAGAAGTGGCTAAAAATTATAGATGATAAAAGCAATTCTATAATGGTAATTCTGAAAAACTAATTAATCCACTTGTACTGTGATGACAGTGAATGATAGTGTTTAGCCAAGAGCATTTAAGCATTGTAGAATAGCTGCCTGAAAACATTCTATTCTTGATTATCTGTGGTAAGTAGGGACACAAATTAGTGAATTCTACAGATAAACAAAAACTTTGTTTTTAAGGAAAATTTTTTTATGTTTATTTTTGGGAGAGAGAGACAGAGACAGAGACAGAGGTGCAAGCGGGGGTAGGGAGGTAGAGAAAGAGGGAGACACTGAATCAGAAGCAGACTCCAGGCTCTGAGCTGTCAGCACAGAACCCAATGCGGGGCTCAAACTCAGGAGCTGGGAGATCATGACCTGAGCCTAACCGACTGAGCCACCCAGACACTCCAAAAACTGTGTTTTGATTACTATCTTAATCCTCTTCTCCAAATAAGACTTTAAACTAGAATATTTATATTTAAACAAATATTTATTATTCTAGAATAAACTAGAATATTTAACATAAACTAGAATATTAAACTAGAATGTAACAAAGTCACATTCTTTTGTGACTTTGAGCTCTTTTTTGGTCTATTAGGTGATGCAGACATTTATGAGCAGTAAAATATACAAGAGACAAAATGGAGAGGCCAGAGCAGAAACGAGATTGATAAGGGAACAGAATAATCAGACTCCAAATAATTGGTAGATTCTTATATTTATTAACGAAGATTTATTTGTGCAGCATTCCCTGTGGAAAAATTTGGTATGAGGGTTATTTAATAGTGACATCTTTCATCATAGTGGCTTTATCTTCTGATGGAATGCTCTTTGTTCAAAGGAATGCTTTGCATGAATAATTTAACTCTGTTAGGCTTTGTGGCACCCATTTCTATCCATGTTACTCCTCACTTACTGCAAAGAAATCCCTTGTTTAGAAGTAGATTTAATATCTAAAGAATATCATTCTTCCACCTTTGAGTCTGAGGCGAGCATCATCAAGAAAGGTAAGAAAATAAATATGCAAATTGTGTTTTTCTCTCAAAGATATTTTATGCTGAATAAAGCCAAGTGAAAACAGGTAGCATTATTAAATTGATAGTAAGATGCAGGTGCTGTATTAAGAATGACTCCGTAGCTTATGAAGTGCCAGGAGTGGGGACTGTAAGGCTAATGAGATGACAGTGGCTTCTCTGAGGTGCCTGTCTGGTTCCTTACTCATCTTTCTCTTCTCCTAATGGTTTTCAGATCAAAGATCTCACTGTATTTCATGCAGTGTCCGTAGCATAAGGGCCCCTTGGTTGAATTTTTCAATCTTGGCTGACATATGAAACTGCATCATCTGCTGTCGGTTAGTTCTTAGACAACACTCTGGGCCACAAGTCCTTGATGGCCATGGGTGAGCCTCCTCCAGGAAGCACTCCTTGGAGAATGTGGTTCTATGGGCAACCCCAGGCCAATTCTGTCCCTCTAGGAAAGACTTTGTGTTTCAAGAATGGGCTTGAAAATCATGGAAAGAGCCTAAATGTCCATCAACTGATAAATGGATCAAGAAGATGTGGTTTATATATACAATGAAATACTACACGGCAATGAGAAAGAATGAAATCTGGCCATTTGTAGCAACGTGGATGGAACTCGAGGGTGTTATGCTAAGTGAAATAAGTCAGGCGGAGAAAGACAGATACCATATGTTTTCATTCATATGTGGAACAGGAGAAATTTAACAGAGGACCATGGGGGAGGGGAAGGGGAAAAATAGCTAAGGAGAGGGAGGGAGGCAAACCATAAGAGACTCTTAAATACTGAGAACAAACTGAGTGTTGATAGGGGTGGCGGAGAGGGGAAAATGGGTGATGGGCATGGAGGAAGGCACTTGTTGGAATGAGCACTGGGTGTTATATAGACAATAAACTATATTAAAAAAAAAAAAGAATGGGCTTAAGTAGGATGACTCAGGGGACCTGCCGTAATTTACGGTCAGCATACAGAGTCTGTTGCCCAGCTGATCTGGGTAATCCAAAGGTCTTTGGAGGTTCAGAGGCATCTGTAGAATTTCTCTTTGGACCAGTGGTCAGGACCTCCCTAGACTGATCATAGTTGCAGCAAGTTACTTAGAAACAGTCCATTATTCCAGAAACTTTCAAGATCCCTTAGCTCTCAGGCCAATCTTATTCAAACTGATATTCTCAGAAAAGTGTTGAGGACCTGGCAGAGCTGGGTTTGTTACCTGACATGTGCATATCCTTTAGCCTCACTCCTTTGAAAAGTGTCAGTCTCTTCACTTACCAGATTTTAGCCAGAAATTTTAGCAGCTCCCATACTGTGAAGTAGCAACTGGTGAGTCTAAGATGTTCTAGGACAGCCATCAAATATTTAAGTTACTAACCAGTAACCTCACAAATTATTTAATACAGCAGGTAGCCTTCAAATTTTATAAATATTTCTCGTTTCCTTTTCCCCCTAATATTTATTACATTTGTGGAATATATAACATTTTAAATGTGGTACAACTGAATGTGTGCTCTGAAGTTTCACCACCAAGTAAACATAGGTCTATAATTTCATATATGTCTGTAGAAGATTTAATTTTTCTCTCATGAAAGAACATACTAGCATTTTTTTAAAGAAATAAACTGTTTCCTGGGGCTCCTGGGTGGCTCAGTCAGGTAAGCATCTGACTTCAGCTCAGGTCATGATCTCGCAGTTCATGAGTTTGAGCCTGCATCAGGTTCTGTGCTAACAGCTTGGAGCCTGGAGCTTGCTTTGGATTTAGTGTCTCCCTCGCTCTCTGCCCCTCCCCCACTTACACTCTGTCTCTGTCTCTGTCTCTGTCTCTCTGTCTCTCTCTCTCTCATAACTAAATAAACATTAAAAAGTTTTTTTTAATATAAAAAAAGAAACTACTTCCAAAGAATTTCTCTCAAGATACTGTTTGAAATGCTGGTTGCCAAACCACATAGCAAAATGGTGGTGAAGATGCACATGTTAGAATCAGAATGATTCTCAGGGAGTGTCAGTTTAGGTACATAAGATGATGGTAAATGTTGGCTTCATCTGTTTAGCCTGTCAAGAGACCCCCCCCTCTGCTGGAATTATTCATAACTCACTTGTCCTAAGTTATTCACACTAGGAATAGTGAATAACTATTGTGAATAACTTTGTTATTGTTTTACTGTTGTTTACCCTCCTCTCCCTTTCTCTTTCTTCCCCCTCTCTTTCTTTCAAGATCTTAGAGCAGTTGGGCTAAAGAAAGGGATGTTCTTCAATCCTGACCCTTATCTTAAGATGTCCATTCAGCCAGGGAAGAAGAGCAGTTTCCCCACCTGTGCCCACCATGGGCAGGAGAGAAGGTCTACTATCATCAGTAACACCACTAATCCAATTTGGCATCGAGAGGTAAGGTGATCTCAGGGGTCTTTTACTTGACAGGAAGTTAGCCAAGTTCTTCTCTCTTATGTGTATCGTTGAGCTGTTTATGAGCATGGGCAAGATGGCTAAGATGTCTCGGCATTCAGTTAAGAAGAGTGGAGGAGTAGAATGAGATAGTCCCTTCTAGCCAGGCCCAGGTATAGGGCAAAGTAAGTGAGGTCCTCACCTCAGGTACATGGCTGAGGGAGCCCAAAGACTCAATAATCAAAATTAAGATTTTAATGAAGTATTAAAAAAATGAAAATCCATGCAAAAAACTCATGATGAACAAGTATTAAAATTTTTAGTAAGGACAGGGTCAGTAACATTGACTTGCAGAGCCATATTTGAGACTAAAGCAGAAGGAAAAGTCAGTAACACTGATCCTGTTTTTATTTAAAATTTTTATGTTTTTACACCTGAAAGTAATATAACACTGTATGTTAACTAACTGGAATTAAAATAAAAACTTTAAAAGCCCCCCCCCCCAATTTTTTAATGTTTTGTTCTAGTATCTATTCAGTACAGATTAGAGGAATTTCTCTCCCTTCGGGCTTCGGCAAATGTTTTTTGGATTTCTAGATTTTGGTTAATTAAATAAGCCATTCAAGGAGTTGTCATCCTGAGGGAAGCCAGATTGTTGATGTGTTGATGATAGATACTTTGAAGTTCCTTACAGCCACATTATGCTACCAGTCATCTTAGCGCACTGCATCAGTGAAATCAAACAGAGGGTTTTCTCATTAGAACTAGGGAAAGTCAAGGAATGAACAGAGATATTGTTTCTCATCTAATGAGCAAAGCATGTACTCTCCCGCCATTTCTCAGAGATCTAAGACATGTTTCACATACTAGTGTTAGAGTGTTTCTAGGTAAACCTTTATTGGCGTAGGAGTTATATAGTTACTCAGATCATTCCCTAAGTGTTTAATGACAACAATATGTTCTAACAATTTTGTAGAAATATTTCCCTGGGGAGGGAGATAATTCAGGGGATCTAAAACCAATTGGAAAAAAGGTATTGCTCTTTGAGACTTGCCAGCACAGCAAGATGTTTCTCCAATGGTTATTTAAATAGATTAAACATTGTATGTATTCTTACACCTGGTTTAAAAAACTGCTTATGATCTCCAAATGGTAAATAACTCTTAAAGGCACACCACTTAATTTAACCTATTTAGAAGCCTAGAAGACATAGCATGTATCTCACTATGAGCTGGTAATGATACCAGCAATAACTTTTATTTTCCTAACATTTTATATTTACAGAGTTCTTAAACATGTTATCAGTGTATGCATAATAAGGGGGCATAAGGGATGAGATCATCATTCATCCATTTTGATGGTTAAGAAACTAGAGCTTGAAGTGTTTATGTAACCAGCTGTTCAGAGGCAGAAGTAGTGCTTAAACTTAGCTCTCTTATTCTAAGCAAGTGCTTTTTCCATAAAGCAAATTACTAGACGACATGGCCCTTTGGGGAACTTTAATTGTTATGACTAAATGAACTTAGTAGTGCCTGAGTGTAAAGCTGGCTGGCACCATTCACACTGCTGTGGCTGAATGGATAATATTAGGAATGGGATGAAATGATTCTGGTTAGATTCCCAGCTTCATCACTTATCCTGAGATCCTCGTCCTTAAGAAGAAAAATTTATCTGAGGCGCCTGGGTGGCTCTGTTGATTAAGCGTCCGACTCTTCATTTCAGCTCAGGTCAGGATCTCACAGTTCGTGAGATCGAGGCCGGCATAGATCCCTGCTTGGGATTCTCCCTCTCCCTCTCTCCCTCTGCCCATTCCTGCTCATGCTCTCTCAAAATAAATAAATAAACAAACAAACAAACATTAAAAAAAGAAAATGAAAATGTTCTCTTTCTAAAGATAACATGAAGGTAATATATGTGAAAGTCTTTGTAAATGAATAAAGCTCTTTATATTTATTTTACATCCTTATTAATATTCAATCTGATTTTCTCCAATGGCATTGTGAAGCAGAACAACAATGCTTATGTTATCTTCATATTTTTATTTTTCTGTCCCAGGGGAAATGACCCTATGGGCCTTTTAAATTAAGTAATTTCCCTTTAAGCATTGTTTTATTTTCATATTTGTCAAGAGAAACCACAGTATTCTGTAAATGTTCCTGCTGTAGCCACTAAGTGAAAGGGTATTTTAACCTATGCTGTATAATTTCAAAATACCATGGTATTAGGAATTAACATTGCTGTTAATCAACTATAGTGGTTAATGTGAAACTATCTTATAACAGGATATTAAATTTCAAAGAACTGAGATCCAATAAATATAGTAAATGCTAAAACTGTGTTGTGCACAGTTTAATATTTGATAACATCTAAAACTGTTGAACCAGGAAGGGCTGAATGATTGATTGAAGGGGTTTCTTTTGTCATACAGGTCCTTAACTGAGGCCTTGTAATCATTGTGAATGCTGATGCTTCACTCAGAATGACAATGGCTGCAGATATTTCTAGCAATGTGGACTCCGGGTATCACTGAGATTTAAGAGATACCATTTTCTAACTAATAATAAAATTCTATAACTTCATATTTGTCTTTCTTTTGAATCACCATGTTATCTGTTTTTGTTTTCAGAAATATTCATTTTTTGCACTTCTTACCGATGTCTTAGAAATTGAAATTAAAGACAAATTTGCCAAGAGCCGTCCTATCATCAAGCGTTTTCTGGGGAAACTAACCATTCCAGTCCAGAGGTTGCTGGAGCGGCAAGCCATTGGGTAATCAGCCCCTACTTGGAGGGATCTTGTTGAGATTAGTTTACATAGAAGCAACTGAAATGAAACTTTGTAGTCCTAGGACTTTCCTTAGTGATAAGAAGTGGTAAGGTAATTCTTTTAAAAATGTAAGTGTCCATATACTCATTAAACTGTGTGGGACAGAAGGCACTTTGTTTTCATTATGTACCTTTTTTTTTGTATCTGTCTTTTCCAAGGTGTGCTTACCATTAGCATGTCAGGGTCAAATGTCATCGCACTCCGTTGTTTTTGAGGATATTGAAATCTTGCAGTAAAAGCCACTTCGTAGAGCAGGAATCCAGTGTCAGGTTGACAGTTCTCTTATCATCATTAATCCCATCCAGACAACTTGTTATTCCTGAAAAACAATAACCACCTTGTTGTAGGGCCATTTAAAACAAGACCTTGACTCACAAGGAGATATTATAGTAGAGCTCCTAGACCTACACACATTGATTCAGGCAACTAAAGTTTACTCACTGAGAGAATTTTAAAATGTGCTTTGATGTCTGTTTTCTTCCTGTGAGGTTTTTGCAAATTGTGAGTAAAGTAGTTAAGAAACCATAACATCCCTTATCATAAATGATATGTATATTTTTACATAGTAGCTTCCAGCAAACTCAGTAACACTGCTGCTCTGAGGTAGCACTGAGGGTACTTTTCTTGTATCATTTTCATTGTAGGGGACCATTATGAACATATGGCAATAGTAATAGTGGTGGTGATGGTGGTGGTAGTGATAGTGGTAGTAGTAGTAGTAATAGTAGTGGTATTGGTGGTAGTGATATTGGTAGTAGCAGTAGTAATGGTGGTGGTAGTGATAGTGGTAGTAGCAGTAGTAATGGTGGTGGTGGTGATGGGGCATCTTATTTTGTATCTTTTTCATTGTAAGAGAACATGAACAAATGGTAGCAGCAGCAGCAGCAACAGCAGACTATAGTACTCACGGCAGAAGTAGTACCGGTAGTGGCACCAGTAGTAAAAAAATAAAAGTAAACAACATAAAAAGATGCTGAGAGTTTATTCTATGTCAGGGGTTAAGTACGTTACTCTCATTAGCCCAAGCAATCTTCTCAACAGCTCTGGGAGGTAAATAATGTGATTGTACCCATTTCAGAGATGAGGCATGTGAGGCTAGCAACCAAGAGGTGGAGCTGGGATTTGAGTTCAGATCTGTCTGCTCTAGACTCCCAGCAGCACTTTAAGGATTGGCAGCAGTGTGATATTATTCCAGCTAACTAAGGAAGGTTGATCATTTGTATTCACTCTGTAACTAATGAACTCTTCTATTTTGGCAAGTCATAATTTACTTGGGCATTAGTTTCCTCATCTGAAAAATACGGTGTTTAGATCAGCTGATCTCAAATGCCCCTTCAAAATCTGAAACTAAGAGATTCTAATGGATTCTAATTCTCTGGCCATCAGAGACCATGAAATGTGAGGTTGAGCCAGCACACATGAAGTAGAAATATTGTACTGAAATCTTAGCAGCCTGGTTTATCTGATAAAAGCTAGGAAAGCACAATTATTGCTTCTGGTAGAGATAATATACTTGAAGAGTTTTTTAAAAGTTATTGTAGGATTTATAGAAAGTGAAAGATTTTAAAGAATCAGAATTAACTATAGTAAATACAGTATATCATTTAATTTATATAACTATAATCATATAATTTACATATCACACTTGATAAAAGTGTGAATTTATGTGTACCAGTAAGAATGATCAAGGCAAAATAAAGCCTTTTCAGTGCATGAAACTGTTGTTAATTTGTTGGCTTTTCATATAGTCTTTTAAACAACTGGACACTTAGACAACTGCCAGTCATGAATTTATGTCCACTGGAAGGAAGTCCAGCATGAATTTATAAATTATTGGAATTATGAAATTTTTCTGTATAAATATATTAAAAGCATTGCCTGATACAGATACTTGGGGATTTGCTTTATTAGATTAGATAAGAATGACACTACATATTAGTATATCAGCTATTAACACCTAAATATGTATTCCTGATCTGATGATTGCCTTCCATCAAGTAATTGATTCATCTTGAAAAGTGCTGGGTTCTCATTACTTATATGTCTAGTAGATTACAATCCTCTGAGGTAGCTGAGGTTTTACAGAATGTGATTTTGTAGGATGAGCTAGAATCCTTACTAAGTACCTATTTTGAGAGCATTTGTTTGAATATCACATTTTACAGAGTGGCCTGCGTTTGTCCAAAATGCACATCACTTTCCCATGCTTTATCAACCCCTCTGATTATGTTAGAAAGAGAATGTCTCAGGTAGTGAGAGTACTTTGGCACTTATTCTTGATAATTATGTATCATAATAATATATATTGTTCACAATAGTATATCACAGGAAGAGGCAGGATGAGTCAGGTAAGACTGGGTAAGAACTAGAAGGCAGGTGACTCCTGACAGGCACTCAGCAGAGGATGACACCCTTGACTTGGAATCTCTCAATAGGGAGGATTTCCTGTATTTATAGGTTGAATAGTTGAATTGAGTTATCTTGCCAGTCTGATAAATAAATAGCACTAATACCTGTTAAAATTCTCCTTCCAAGTAAAGAGTCTCATTTGTTAATTAATTTATTCAACAAATGTGTGTATGCATATTTAGTGTCTTCTAAATGTGAAGTACCATGTTTGGTATTGGAGATATGTCAGTGAGCAAAACAGATGGATGCAGTTCTTTTCTTACAATTCCTACTAAATGTTTATTGCCTCACTAAATCTTTCACTTTTATAAATCTTCATCATCAACATCAATACCTTACTTTTACTGACTGAGGAGGAGAAGAGGAGGGTCAATTTGTTTTTAACAAAGAAATGAAGATTTTATTTTGCCAGGACTTAATGTCCAAAGAGATGGGTGAGGAACCACAGTGTTGAAGGTAGATCCATATAATTTGCTGCTAGATTCATGCATTAGTGGGCAAAGATCACGCACCTCTGTGTGTTAGGCGCTGTCTAAATACTGGGAAGACAGTGGTAAGAGAAAGAAAACGTCACCCCTGCTATTATGCAGATTACAATCATTATATGACATTATTTGAACACTCTAATGTAAAAGTAACATAACTACGTCTAGTAGTAAGAAATGCCTGTATATCCCTTTGCAGAATTTTTTTGAATACCAGTTTAAGTAGGAAAAGCATTATAAAAGCAGTCATGTTTAGATGAACCATGAGTAAATTATGTCATTAAAGTCCAACTGAAAGCAGTGTAGAAGCACTGGCAATATGTAATGTGAGATGGTGGTAGGAGGACTGCAGAACACGGGCTTCTGTGTCAGATGAATCTGTGATCTAATCCCGGGTCTGTCACTCAGTACTAGTCTGACCTCGGCCATACCCTCCCCACGCCTTGGTTTCCTGCTCTAAAAAACAGAGCTGCCACCTGCTTCACACTGTTGCCGAGAGGTGGTGTACGCAGAGCCCTTAGCTGAGTGTGCCTGGTATGCATGATGCACTCCAAGTGGGAAACCAAAGCGTCAATTGAGAAAAAAAAATATTACAGTGTTTCTAGGGAAGAAAAGAAAAAGAAAGAAGAAGAGGAAATAATCTTACAGTTCTAAGAAATTCTTGTTATGAAGTCAAAAGACTAAGAGCTGAACTGGGATTTTACAGTAGCATGTGCCCTTTTAAATGGATGACATCTATTTGGAATTGTGCCAAGAAGGTAGAGACAAACAAACAGAATAGTTATGTGCATTCCTAATAAATGGCACACTAGAGGCTCTAAACTGTACTGAGGGGCAGGTATTAGGTAGAGGCATTGTTTTCCTTCTGAAGTTGCCAGTAGAGGGCAGTGTGAGAGCAGAGATGGTGTAATTTGGCATCCCTTTGATTATTTCCCTTAATTAAGAATAAATCAGATTCAGAATGAGAGTTGCTTCCTACAAGGTAATGATGTAATTAAATAAATGCATAATTACAAAAGATGGACACCTCCATCCTTGAGGAGGCTGGTTGTGGACCCTGGGGCCAAGATGGGGCCCTGGTGTGGTCCCCTCCAGCATGCCTCTTAGTGGGGCAACAGGACACCACCACAGGAGCACATCTAGCTTCTCCACTGGCATCACTCACAAGGCCCGCTGGGAATCAGTGATAGCCAGGCTCCCCCACTGTGAGGGCCAGCAGCTCCAGCCCCCTCGCTCTACAGGTGAGGAGGGGAGGTTCAGGGGCCTCTCCCCTCCCACAGCTGGAACAGCTGTCAGGGGCGCCCACTTCTCACCCTGCTGTCTCCTGACTTCAAGTACAGTAGTGTAGTGCCCTCCATGCCATTATGTGATGGTCCTTGCCTGTTGTGTGCTCATAGCATCAGTTTCCGATTATGCTAAATGCTAAGGAACCAGGCCCTCTGTGCTTTTATACCCGAGTCAAAAAATACCAAAAACTGTAGGCCTTTCACAGCTCCTTGATGACCTTCAAAATATGCTTTTCTTGGTCACTGTTAGCAGTGAGAGCAAATCAGTGCCATTAAAAAATCATATGATGCTGTATTGTATTTTCTGCTTACAAGATTTCTTTTCATCCTGGAGTTTATAAATATTCCTTTGTGCCAATTCGTATTACATTGGACTATGTATAACATGCCTTTGAGCCTTTGTTTTCTTATGAGTCTGAAAGTTTTAAGAGACATGTGTGAGATTTGGGGGTTGCCTGCTAGAGGAGGTGAAGGCTGACACCAGTGTATTTCTCTTCTCGCAGTGATCAGATGCTCAGCTACAACCTTGGCCGAAGGCTCCCAGCTGACCACGTGAGCGGGTACCTCCAGTTTAAAGTGGAAGTTACGTCTTCTGTGCATGAAGGTGAGCTATCTGGATAAGTGCATCGCTGTAGAAAAACTGGTTCAGTCTCACTCAGTTGTCAGTTTACATGTGAATAGAATTGAATTTGTGTCCTGTTCTGAAAATAAGATAGCTTTTAAATGATTACCTGCTGAAGTTTTCCAAGCAGATATGAAAGCTTGTTTATCAAAAAATATCTCTTAGGTTTATCCCTGCATTTGGAAACCGGGCTATAGAATTTCTAGTAATAGTGAACATATATACTTCCTATGTCAAAGTGACCAACAATATACTCCGTAGTGAGTGGCTAATCTTAGCAAGTCAATAATACTGTAAAGAGGCCTTAATGGGATGATTGAACTGATTGGTGGCATAGGAATAGGACTTTAAACTTTTATTTGTCATTACCACTTTGTTTTCATAAATGCCGTTTTCCCCTTCAGATGCTTCTCCAGAAGCTGTTGGCACAATACTTGGAGTCAGTTCTGTGAATGGAGACCTAGGAAGCCCTTCTGATGAGGAGGACATGCCAGGGGGCCATCATGACAGCCCACTTTGCTCTAACGGGCCAGTTTCTGAGGACAGTGCTGCTGATGGGACCCCCAAGCATTCTTTCAGGACTAGCTCTACTCTGGAAATAGACTCAGAGGAATTAACCTCTACTTCTTCAAGGACCTCACCTCCCCGAGGACGTCAGGATTCACTCAATGATTACTTAGATGCTATTGAACACAGTAGCCATTCCAGGCCAGGCACAACTACCTGCTCGGAGAGGTCCATGGGAGCCTCTCCAAAACTAAGGAGTAGTTTTCCCACCGACACGAGACTCAATGCAATGCTTCATATCGACTCAGATGAAGAAGACCACGAGTTCCAGCAAGACCTGGGATATCCATCTTCCTTGGAGGAGGAAGGAGGGTTAATAATGTTCAGCAGAGCATCAAGAACTGATGACATGAGCCTGACATCGCAGACCAAGCCAGAAGACAACCCAGTGGAGATTGAGGAAGCCTCCACAAATGAGGCCACTTCCTTTGAGGATAAGCCAGAACATCTTCCAGAGCTTGCAGAGGGCTCCTTAGCCTCAGGCCCAGTCCCAGATGAAAGTGAAAATGGCCCAGAGTCTCAACCAAGTGCTGAGCAGGGCAGCACCGAATTGTGTGGCTCTCAAGAGGTGGATCAGCCCACGAGCGGGGCAGACACAGGGACTTCCGACACGTCGGGAGGAAGCCGCAGGGCCATCAGTGAGACCGAGTCCCTGGATCAGGGGTCTGAGCCTTCCCAGGTGTCCTCTGAAACAGAGCCCAGTGACCCTGCCAGGACAGAGAGCGTGAGCGAGGCCAGCACTAGGCCGGAGGGCGAGAGCGACCTGGAGGGTGCCGACAGTTCCTGCAATGAGAGTGTTACCACACAGCTGTCCTCGGTGGACACGCGGTGCTCGTCTCTTGAGAGTGCACGGTTTCCCGAAACCCCAGCCTTTTCTTCTCAGGAGGAGGAAGATGGAGCCTGTGCAGCAGAGCCCACCAGCAGTGGCCTCGCTGAAGGGTCACAGGATTCCATATGTACTCCCAGTTCTTTACCTGTGGTGCAGGTGCCCGGTGGAGAGGAGGAAGGGGCAGGGGCAGACTCGGCCCCTCTCCCTGACCAGGAGGAGGTCGGGGAGGTCTGGCAGCGGAGGGGGAGCTTAGAAGGAGCTGCTGCTGCTGAGAGCCAGCCCCAAGAAGAAGGTGATGCTGGGGATGCCCACAGGGCTTGTGAAGGGGCCACTGCCCAGGAGGAGGGCGCCACCGGAGGTAGGATGTAATGATAGTGTGGCTCTTGGCTCAGGCATACTGCTTAAAGAGAAGTCTCAAGGTTTTGTCCCTTGATGTAAATTATCCTGCAGGTCACATGTTCTCTGAATTCTTCACCTTGGGGTTCAATGGTTAGCTTTTTTTTTTTTTTAAATAGATCTTCTCTTTTTGAAATAAGAGGCTTGTCAAATACCAGTCTTCAGATTTAAATCATGAATCTCCACTGGGACCTGACCAAACAGGCTGGTAGCTTTAATATCAGTGTAATCTGCAGAGGTTTGCAGGAACATCTAAGTCACTCTTCTTTGTATAAAACCTTCAAAATAGAACTTTATCTTTGCCTCAAATGTAATAGTTTTGACTTCTGCAGTATGAACAAAGTTAACTAAGGTGATGCGTTCGGACACTTGAAGAAAAGGCTATTTTAGTATCTCAGGATGCAAATTCACACATAACATTTGTATGATGTCTCAATAAACATGGCGTGGTAGAATGTTTCCTTTGAATTGTTCTATAATAGATGCATCAGAAAGGCTGAAGATGATTCCATATGCCTACATAGCTTAGACTCAGAAATAGGAATGATTTATTTATTCTGTGTTTTATTTTTCTACTAAAAAGTATCCCTTCCTCCTCCTCCTCCTTTTTTTCTTTTATTTGTGTTTTTATTTCCTTCATTATCTTGTAGCCATTATGTGACCCTGAAGCATTCATGCACGACCAGGTCCAGTCAGGGTGGGAATAGGTGGGGGAGGGGAGGGTAAGTGCACAGGGACATTTCTCTAGAAGATGCTCTTCTGACTAAGCATTCATCTCCTGTTCTCTTCTTTTGTTTCTGGGTCCTCATATGGAAAATGAGAGAGAGAGCAAGGAGAGAAAAGAGACTAGCTGTAGGATTTATGTTAGATGGGCTTTTTTTTGGTTTGGTTTTACTGTTTTGTTTTTTTTTTTACAAGGACTGCTTTGATACTGAAGAGGAAAACAATACCCAAGTGCCTTTTTCTCTTTAATCCTAGGTTCTCAAGCCAATGGCCACCAGCCATTGAGGTCACTGCCTTCAGTGCGCCAGGATGTTAGCCGATACCAGAGGGTGGACGAGGCTCTCCCGCCAAGTGAGCACCTGTGAACTAAGGGGTTCACCTTGATCAAAGGGTGCAAGGATGATGGGCAGATCACTTACACTTCCTGAGAGGAAGGGACCTTGGGGCTGCCCCTTGACATAGCAGATGTAGTCTGGAAAGTGCTAAGCTGATGACTCCTCTCTGGCATTGTTCTGCTGAACGAGAGGGCAGCTGGGGGAAAAGTAAATCCTGTAATGCCCATAGATTATGTGTTGTAATTGGGGAAACAGATCCAGATATTTGGGACAATTGGGTTTATCATAGAAATTTTTTTAAATTATGCCTGATGGCAGCATGAATTTTCAGTTAGTAGAGACATTGGTACAGTCTCTTAGAAAAGCCACACTCTATGTAATATACTTCTCTCTTTACTTACAGCATTTTAAATCATTAAGTACAGGGTTCTGATTTTTCCTTTGGGGATATGCAGAGAAGTGTTAATAATTTCAGAAATTGGTCTACCATGTATTTGCTGCCTGGCAATTACTGGGGTTTGAAATATATGTCATTTCTTTCACTTTCAAGAAACATGTAACACTTGAAGGAGGGATGGTTGAGGAAGAGGGATTCTGGGAAATAGCTGTACAACCTGTATCCAAAGCTTAGAGTGATACTCATGGCCAGTCATGATCTGGACGTAACTTAAACTCTGTTAAATGTCAGGGATCCCTTAAAGCAATATTGCTCTGTGAGAATAAGCATTTTGATGAAGAGTAACAAAGCTCAGTAAACACCACTTATAGGAACACATTGGAATGTAGATCTTTATGCCTTACTGATTTTCCTTCTTATTCACCCTCCCTACTCTCCCATCTTATATGTGACCATAGCAAGAAGGCCCTTGGCCTTCTGTATTTTAAAAGTGGTAGGGCATAAAGGTGGGGTTGCGGGAATATGCATTTATAGGGCTAAAATGCTGACTGCTTTGTTTTGAAGAGTGTTAACAAAATAGCTGAATGGTACTATGATAATAGTTCAAAATATTGGCTTGATCCTTTGGAAATTCTATTGTGTATAGTTCCTCCCCTTGTTCATATATTTCAATAATTGAGGGTGGTTACTTATAAGAAATACATGTTTTAAGCAACTTTAAAAAATAGACCAAGGGATTAATTAACCATTATATCATTTTAAACAGATGGGAGAACAAAAAAATCCTTATTGTTTACCTTTGGAGAAAAAATTAGAAGCAGAAAAGAAAAGTATTCCTGGGAGATATTTAGATATAATAGGAAAAAAATGAATTGGGAACATGAGGAGAGAATTCTGGAGCACTTTGTTTATCCGTTTATGTGGATTAATAGTAAGTCATTCAAATTTCAGAGGCATTGCATCACATCAGGGTATGGATAAATGGCATCTTCCTGGCCACATCTAATTGCTCTGAATTTTGTTGAGCTGTAATTTTGGTTTTCAGATTATATTTAATAAAGACAGGTACTTTCCTGCTGAAATTATGACCACTATTTGTGATATTTCAATGCATTGTTTAAACACTGATATTTGCATTACACAGAATATATTTTAGGATTTAAAAAAACAATTGCAGTTTATTTTAATAGGTTGTCATATCCCACAGCAAAGAAGGAATTTAATAGTATGTCTAATTTAATGAGTGACTGATAAAGAGGAGAAAAATTCTTAATCCCTCTTATGTAACTTGCAACTTGCAAATATGGGGATTTATATTATCAAAGTTAAGTTACAGATTATGGTCAGAGATGCCTGATTACTGTTCGGCTCTGTCCCCACACTGTTTTCCCCTCTCCTGTTCCTGTGTCTGTCTCATCTTCTCCATAGCTATTTAATCACAAGGCTGCCCTGCTAGTTGTCTATCCCTAGCCTAGTCAGTTCCCTGCCTTCCTTTCCTAACTGGGCGACTCTGTTACCACCTTTGGCCATGGCTCTGACGTTAAGCTATGGCATTCCACGTGCCACCCTGTCTTGTGCCTTCTGCCTTCATGCAGCTCAGCTAAGGGGCACCTGGTTGGAGTGTACAGAGTAGTCCATCCCTTAAATGACCTGGCTGAGTTATTTTAAGGCTAAGAGTTGTACTTAAAAAAATGTTTATTTATTTGAGAGAGAGAGAGAGAGAGAGAGAGGCAGAGAAACAGAGGGAGAGAGAATCCCAAGCAGGCTCTGCAATGTCAGTGCAGAGCCCAACATGGGGCTTAGTCTCACAAACTGTGAGACCATGACCTGAGCTGAAATGAATAGTCAGATGCTTAACTGAGCCACCTAGGCGCCCCTAAGAATTGTACTTTTAACACTATTAATTATAATACTTCAAACTTGCATGGTGCTTTACAGTTTACAGAGCACTTTTAGCAGCAAAGTCGTGGCTTATAGTGTGGTATGTTTTATCTATTAGGGGCGAGCAACATCTTAAATCAGGCTTTGGAGGTTTCATTGAAGCTTTATTATATGGTAGTGTTTTGAGACCAGATCTAGGAAGGCTCAAAAAGTGCGCAACTTTCTTCTCCTTTTGCTGGGGTTGAGTTGACACTGCCCGACTCTTCCCCAGGAGGCCCCTGAAATATAAGAAAAGTGGTTGTAGTTACCATATGAGCATAGCTCACATAGGTTTGCTCTGTTAAGCATCTGGAAGAAGCACTTTTTCCTCTCTGTGTAGGTCACGATCCCCAGCCACATAGGACAGGCTACTGAAACATTGTGTCTTGGGCTTTGATGCTCCCCACCCCCATTCTTGATTTTTTTTCTTTTCCTGATTATTATTGTTATTGTTTGAGCTTATTTTCACCTTAAAAATACTTATATATTACCATATAGTGAGGCAACCCCCCAGCAAATTTACACTTCTCTCTGAAGATTTACAAACTCAGCTAAGGGGATTCAGTGGTGTCGCTTGCTGTCCCTGGTACAGCTGCTTACGTGGTAGTCAACGCATCAGTGTTATAATTTAGTTATAACTTAGTCTCTGAACACCTAGTTGAGCTCTTTTTATGGAAAGCGGTTCTCCTGGTTTGTTTCCTGCTTCTTCCAGTCTTATTCCTCCTATCTCAGGATCAGGGAACTGATCTTGGACGGACAAATACCGCACAGCTGTAATATGTTCGACCAATTGTTTTCACAACCTTGCCCTTGCTTTAGGCCACGGACCCTGCGATATGACCTTGTGGGTTGCATAACTCCAACCCCTGGCTGAGAGATGGTCTAATGATCCATACAACATCGTAAGAATGCCCCGGGTCTTAAGGGCAGCTTGGCAGTGTGGAGGGCCTTCCCTGGCACCGGCTTAGATTTGAATATGCACTGAGCACTTTAAGAATGTGCATATCTTCTTCTGAGGTGATTGATGGTGCCGGCAGCTGGAGGCGGTTCAGGGCTGAAGCCCACTAGAAAGTCATCAGCAAGACAAATCTTGGTCATTTTAGCATTAAGATAAGCAGAAAGAAAAAAGAATGGTCAGTTTAGCCCCTTCTGAAAAACTATTTTATTTCTCCTTCTGGGTCCAATATAATTGTAACTTAATCCCTTCCTGCACTGGGGACAATAAAGAACTACTGAGTGTTTATCCTCTAAAAGGGGAGGGATAGGATTAGATTCAGGATGAACAGTCTGGATTTTCAGACTTTTGTAGGATCCCAGGATTATTGCCACGTTGTTAGGATTAGTGTAGTATTTAGGTGGTGGCTTCAAATGGGCAGGTCTGGAAAAATGCAGGAGAATGTTTATCATTTTTTGTGGTTGTGTACTTTCATTATGAAAGCACCCTTTGACATGAAGGTTTAAAAGAAGGCAGTGAATATGAAATGTATAATTAATCTCACTTTCTACTATGTTCAAGGCTAGGAGCTCTTATTTTCTAGAGCTTAAAAGTTAGTTTTATGAGAGGAGAATTGATGCTTTTAATCTAAAAGCTACTTTCTATAAAAATAGACTATAAATGCCCACCATATGCAACTGTTTGAGATTTAAAAAAAATTATTTAAATATCCTATACATACAGAAAAGAGCACATTCCACCTGCTGAATTCTCCCAAACTGAGGACACGTGTGCACCGATGCCATGTCACGGGCACCCAGAAGTCTCTTTGTGCCCTCTTCTGATTACTGACCCCCACTCCTGAAGGGGAGGTAGACCTACCATGCTGACCCTCAAGTCAGAGAAGTTAACTTCCTTTTGTACTTTGTACAAATGGTGTACCTCCTTGAGCGTTAAAATGAGGAAAAACTAATCTTTTTTTTTAAATCTTTTTAATGTTTATATATTTTTGAGAGACAGAGCATGAGGGGGTGTGTAGAGAGAGGGAGGCACAGAATCCAAAGTAGGCTCCAGGCTCCAAGCTGTCAACACAGAACCCGATGTGGGGCTCGAACTCACGAACCGTGAGATCATAACCTAAGCCGAAGTCAGACGCTTAACTGACTGAGCCACCCAGGCACCCCGGAAAAACTAATCTTTTAAGCACTGTTGTCCAGCATCTATTACAAAGCTTAATTCTTTCCTCAGAAGTAGCTTTAATTCATTATAACCTCATTATCTCATCATTTAGTGAAGACACCATGGTTGTTATAATTTCTTATAGTTGGTTTATACATTTAGTTCACAATGTTCAGGTTCTTTATCTTTCTTTCCTGTTCCTTAATGTTTATTTATTTATTTTGAGAGACAGCACAAGCATGAGTCGGAGAGGGGCAGAGGGAGAGAGAGAGAGAGAGAGAGAGAGAGAGAGAATCCCAAGCAGGCTTCACACTGTCACTGCAGAGCTCAGTGCCGGGTTCGAACCCACAAAATGTGAGATCATGACCTGAGCCTAAATCAAGAGTCGGACGCTTAACTGACTGAGCCCCTCAGGTTGTTGATCTTTCTAAACCCAGTTATAACTAATTCCAGCCCAACTCATGATTTTCTCACCCTTTTGGTTCATGTGCTTCACGAGTCCCCTGAAATGTCATTCTCTCTATCTAGTCATTAATCTTCTTACTGATCTCAGTGCTCTCTGAGATGTGTTTGTTTCTTCACCTCATTGCCAGCTAGACAGTCCAGTGAGGATCAAGGTCTAGTGTGAAGGGACTGAGAAAGAAGCATTTTGAGATGAAGAGGAATGGAGGAAATGACCCCTGCTCCCTTCCCACATATGCTGATTATAAAAGTTGAAAATGTGTAAGACCTTCCCGGCTCTGCCTTCCTCTGGTGCTGAGGGATTAAAGCGGTGACAGTGGCCTTGATATATACTTTAACATACTTCCTAACTCTGACTTCCCCTTCCAGCTATTTAAAGGGGGCTGTTATATTTGAGTCTCAGGGCATCTACAAGCCCACTCTTTCCTGGATTTCAGTTCAGAATAATTAGGCTGAAGTTTAGTTTCTTGTAAGTCTATACTTCATGACCTCTGAGAAATTTAGCATTAGCTCCATGGGTTTATCTGATAAATTAGCGCTTTAAGTTCTTATAAATTTATGTCAGTGTTCCTCAAGTTTTAGTTGTCTAGGAGTCAGTTGGAAAGGTTCTCAAAAATGTAGATAAGTGAGTCCTAGCCTCAGATAGTCTGGTTTTGCAGACCTGAGGTTTGTCCTGGGAATCTGCATTTATATTGATCCTCAAAGTGATTCTGACATATTCTGTCAGAGTCCCACACTTTGACAAACATGTCTGTAGATAACAGTTTTAAAACTCTTTCAGTGAAGCTCTTTATGGAAATGAAATCTTATGTGAAGACCAGTAGGCACAGCAGATAATATGGGGGCTGTAGGGGCTAACGTGATGTTGGCAGATAGTTCCAGAGCCTCACAACTCAGCACCTCAAAGTCCTGGCTTTATAAGGCTAAATGAATTAAGAGTTTAGTTTGCAAATTCTGGCCTAGACATAAGATGTTGACAGGTTCTTACTGAACCTAATGTAGAAAAATCGGTGTTCTTTTGAAGACTCTTAACAATTTTAGAACTGAAAGGGACCTTATCGATGTATAATTCTGCCCTCTAATTTTTCAGGTGAAGAAACTGTGGTTCATAGAGGTGTAGTGAGTTGTTGAAGGTCATGTAGCAAAGGTGTGACAAAGCCATGGCCAGAAACCCCAGTGCACCTTCTACTTCCCAGTTTGGTGCACTACATAGACACGCATCCCAGTACACTGTTCTCAGACTCGTGGTGCACTGATGCTATACCCCATTGTACAATGTGGCAAGACAAGGAAGTAAATGCCAAGTTCCTAGTCTTCTAATCCTGCCTGTCTGAGTGTATCGTGATCTCTGCAAGAAAACTGTAATGTTAGGCAATGAGTTCTTTATATGGTTGCTTGTACCAAGAACAAACCAGGTCCAATATAAAAATTTATAAGATGTAAAAGCTACCATACCCGCCTCTCTCCACCCTGCCAAGAAACTTTGGTAGATATGATAGAAAGCTCCGCTTTCTGGAGACCCCTCTACCGTCTTTGTCTCGATGAAAGGGTATTGACCACTTGGGTAAGAATGAATGTGTACTTCCTGAACAAGTCAACAACCTAACGTCCCTTCTCAACCCAATGCCAAGTGTCCACTTGAAATCAGGAAGACAGCATTACTCTTTATGGGTACGTAAGTAACAACTTCAGTTTAAAGATAGGACATTTGGGGGCGCCTGGGTGGCTCAGTTAGTTAAATGTCCAACTTCAGCTCAGGTTACGGTCTTGTAGTTGTGAGTTTGAGCCCAGTATTGAGCCCTCTGTTGTCAGCACAGAGCCCACTATGGATCCTCTATCCCCCCTCTTTCTCTGCCCCTCCCCTGCACACACTCTCTCTCTCTTTCTCTCTCAAAATAATTTTTTTTAATGTTTTATTTATTTTTGAGAGAGAGAGAGAGACAGCATGAGCAGGGGAGGGTCAGAGAGAGAGGGAGACACAGAATCTGAAGACAGGCTCCAGGCTCTGAGCGAGCTGTCAGCACAGAGCCTGATGCGGGGCTCAAACCCACGAACCGCAAGATCATGACCTGAGCCGAAGCCAGACACTCAACCGACTGAGCCACCCAGGCGCCCTACTCTCTCTCAAAATAAAATAGATATTAAAGATACAATATTTGATAGGGATAATCTTTCTTTTTTAATTAATTAATTAGTTTTTTTATTCTTTACGTTTACTTATTTATTTTCAGAGCGAGAATGTGAGCAGGAGGGGCAGAGAGAGAGGGAGAGAGAGAGAGAATCCCAGGCAGTCTCTGCACTGTCAGTGTGAGGAGCCTGCTTCAGGGCTCGATCTCACAGACCTGTGAGATCAAGAGCCAAAATCAAGAGTTGGATGCTTACCTGACTAAGCCACTCAGGTGCCCTAATAGGGTTAGTCTTAATATACATTCAGCATCCCATGTTCTTAGAAAGCACATTTTCTGACCTCTTTTTCTTATACTTCTCATTGCACACAGAGATATCTCTGTTGAAATACATCAAGGTTATTCCTGGACTTTCTGAAAAGTGAACACAAGAACCATTCTTTGTTTGGTTTCATGTTTTTTAAATTACTTGTCCATTCATTTCATGCTATGTGCAAAGTATGGTGGTAAATATATTTGGAGATTCCCCACCCCACCCCCACTGTGTACCCAGATGGCCTCACAAAGACCACATTCAATGGGGTAAATTCTTATGTAGTTTGCTCAAGGAAAAAGTTCTATCTTTGAAGATATTTTTTTTTTACTTTCTTTTGTCAGAAAATGGAAAGTATGCAACAATGTTTTCTTTTCTGCCTTAACTGCCAGAAAACTTAGAGCCAAATTTTAGTTATACACTTATCTTGGGAGCTTGGCAGTACCTCTCTTTCTACTTCCTTTAGTTGGTTTCTGTTCTGTTTTTATCCCTAGTTGACTGATTCTCCATTTTTAAAATTGGAAGCTACTGTAAACAATTTTGGGAGAAGGAATGGCCATTTGTTTTCTTGTGCATTTGATTTGCATATAATATGTGCTTGAATTATCCTGGCTCTAATGAGATGGCATAATTGCTTCTCAAAATCTTTGAGATGGGAAAGTATGGAAAGAGCAGAGCAAAACAATGGAATAGATCAAAGCGTTTTGGAAAATCATTCCTGAAAATGCTCTAATGTGTAACCATTTGTCAGCTTATGGCAGGCTGATCATGAGGTCATTTGTAAATGTCCTATTGATGGGATTGCAGCTGGGGCCAAAGAATTCAGATTTGGCCTGCTGGTTCGTTGTGAGTCTGTGTTACCTTGGAGCATGAGTGGCTCTGGATTTGTTTGTCTGTGTGGTGCTTTTTCTCAGCCCAATTTTTCTTTCTCTTATCATTTGTCATAAATTTCCATGTGCTAGGATCAACAAAAACAGATCTTTCCACCCCACACTGAGGCAGCGCTCCGTGATTGTCTGGTGCTGCTGGGGTCTACCATTCAGGTCTTTCCAACCCTGAGAACTTTGTTGGAATACTGGCGCTGTTCACCTCCAGAGTAAATACCATAGATGGTCAGGAGCAAACATACCTTCCTCTTAGTCTCCAGGATTAGACCCATGGTATCTGTTGATAAGCTATGTGAGGACACGGGGAGTTTTGAAATAATTGAGCTGCTAAGGACAAAGGTGCTTATTAATTTCAAAAAATATTTTACACAGAAATAGAAATGGATAAAGAATGTTGCTGGTAATAGAATAGATTTCTGCTGTTTTCATATATTGCTATATAAATTGCACTTCCCAACTACAATGAATTTCAGACTTGTGCCGTTTGAAAAGATCGGCTCATGCTTTGTGTATTTTAGTGGAATGGCCTTTTAGAGAGCCACCGAGGAGGTATGTCTGGCTCTGCTTTCTGTTTTTACTGAACATGCACTTATGTATTTGTTTACAAAGATGAACACAATCAATGAGATTGCTTAAACAGAAAATTAAATAATATTTTAAAACATTGTATTTGTTTGAGGTTGGAGGCAAGTAATTATCCTTGCTCTGAAAATGTATTCTTCTTTGGGAAAGCGCAAATGGGAGTTTGTAGGTAATGATTCTATTTGATGCCTGGGCTAGCATTATTTTCTTTTGAAGACAACATTTACCAAAATTTTATGCAGTTGTAAGTTTCCAGCTATGAGTCTTTCATCTAAGCTGGAAAAAAAAAGAAAGTCAATTTTTGGTGAAAAGAATCCTCAATACCGATTTCGATGCAAATACCTGAAGTCTTATGATACCAACTACTTGTATTTTTATTTTTAAATATTTTTTAAAGGTTTATTTATTTATTTTTGAGTGAGAGAAAGAGAGAGAGAGAGCATGCATGTGCTAGCAGGGAAGAGGTAGAGAAAAAGGGAGAGAGAGAATCCCAAACAGGCTCCATGTTGTCAGCACAGAGCACTACGTGGGGCACAATCTCATGACCAGGAGATCATGACCTGAGCCAAAATCAAGAGTTGGATGCTTAACCTTAACTGAGCCACCCAGGTGCCCCTACTTGTATTTTTAAAATGCTGGCAGTTATACATGAAGATGAGCATTGTGGGCAGATCTGGATGGATCCTCTACATTCAGAAATCCTTTAAAGGGTTGGTATTACACACACACACACACACACACACACACACACACACAGTATGTTTACTAACTGATCACAACAGATCATGAAATGGACTGGGGGAAGTGCCTCTATTATGCAGTGAGGTATATGTTATTAGCCCCAATTTATAGCATGTCGGGGAAAACACAGGTTGAAGTTAATGAACCACATTAATGGCCTAGGGTCCTGCTCTAACCAGCCTTGGTGTATTCCTGCTGTGTAGATTGGGAAGCCCGCATTGACAGCCACGGCAGGATCTTCTATGTGGATCATGTAAACAGAACTACCACGTGGCAGCGACCAACAGCTCCTCCCGCCCCTCAGGTGCTGCAGAGATCAAACTCCATTCAACAAATGGAGCAGCTGAACCGGCGGTGAGGACGGGCATTTTCCCTCTGACTGTTGGTGGGTGGTTGGGCTTATTTTTACATGGGCCAAAGTAGAAAACATGGTTGTCTCTCTTTCATCTTTGGATGTCCTATCACTAAGATGTAACTGGTACCTCTTTTGATTTATTGACTTTATTGAACTTCTCTTGGTTAAAAAAATAATAACCATATGGGTACACCACTTGTTTGGAAACTAGAGAGGAAATAAGTGATGATGGCACCTTTAATCATCCCAAGGCATTGATTTTTAGTAAAACAGAGCATATACGTATATAACTGAAGCCAAATATCTTTCTAAATATCTAGAATCTCCATTCATCATGCATCTTTATTATCAACTTAATTAGTTTTTAAATGTCATTCTTTTTTGAGAACTAATTGCTATGAACTAAAAATTTCTTTAACCATATAAAAATTTAGTTTTCTTTGGTTAAGGGCCACAATGTTTTTTAAAGTTTTATTATTCTGTTAGGAAGATGTTCCACAAACAACAGACAGAATAAATTCAATGCAATGTAATTTACTTTTAAAAACAGATGGCCTAGAAGGTCAGAGAATGGAGGTTTGGGGAGGTAAGGCTGAGACTGAGAAGATTGTGATGCCTTCTGGGCTCTGGGGGAGTGGTTGAGTCCCTCCTTTTAGAGGCTGCTGTGATGTGATGCTTGGCTCATGATTTTAGATACCAGAGTATTCGCAGAACCATGACTAACGAGAGGCCTGAGGAAAATACCAATGCTATCGATGGGGCAGGAGATGAAGCTGACTTTCACCAAGCCAGTGCAGGTAAGAGCCTTTAGATTGATTTGGTTGCTTTGTTTGTTTTTAAAGTTTATTTTGAGAGAGAGAGAGAGAGAGAGAGAGAGCGACCATGAGCAGTGGAAGGGCAGAGAGAGGGAGGGAGAGAATCTCAAGCAGGCTCCATGCTGGCAGTATGGAGCCTTACTCGGGGCTCAGTGCCATGAACCATGAGACCATAACCTGAGCTGAAATCAAGAGTCGGATGCTTAACCGCCTAGGTGCCCCTAGGTTGGTTTGGTTTGTAATCTCATGAAAATAGAAGGCAAATAGTAAAGATTTCCAAGAAATGAGATTTTTCTTTTAGTGAAGTTTTGCTCTTCAATAAGATCTGGTAATCCAATGCAAATAGCAGAATTCACCAGCGACCTCTTCTAATCCTTGACTTTCTTTTAGTGCTAAGAAAAGAACCACAATACCAAATAGGATATAAATGACTTTAATCTCTGGATCTGTGGGATGGTGGAAAATGATTGGATCGGATCACTTAAAACATCTAAGGATGCATTAAAATGTTAGTAGTGGCTAGAAACATTCAATTCCATTTTAGTCAGGTCTTATTTACGAATTTACATCATCAAAGAAAAGAGTATTCGGAGAATTAAAATAATAGCAAGTGATATAGGTATCCTTTGGTTCTTTTAAAACATAGATGGAAGTGAATAAATATGTTTCCACTACATGGAAAGGTTTCCCTAAAAGCCTTTGTGGTCTGCCCTATCTAGATTTCCGACGGGAGAACATCCTGCCCCACTCTACCTCCAGATCCAGGCTCACGTTGCTGCTACAGTCCCCCCCTGTGAAGTTCCTCATCAGCCCAGAGTTCTTCACCGTGCTGCATTCTAACCCTGTGAGTACCAACCCTGAGTGTCTGTAGTGGAAAAAGTGGCCAAAGGAAATTGTCCTCATTTATGTGAAAATGGTAAGAATGATAAGAGCTAATGCTTGCTGAGCACTAAGTGTGTTCCAAGGTCTGTGTTAAACACTATGTATGTTTTAACCCATTTGGTCCAAATAAACCTATGAGTTAGATGAAACTCCCATTTTTCCAGATAAAGAAACTGAGGCCCAGAGAGGTTAAATAACATCCCCAAGATACAGGCTTCCATTATGGAATGAATAAATCATGAGAATAAAAGCTTAGGAAATACAGCCTATGGTATTATAATAACAGTATATGGTGACAGATGAGGGCTAAGCTTGTGGTGAGCATAGTACAGAGAGTGGTTAAATCACTATGTTGTACACCTGAAATTAATGTAATATTGTGTGTCAACTATGCTTTAAAAAAAACCCAAAACAAAAAACTGTTCCTAAACTTATACACCTACTAAGTGGTATCATTGGGGTTAAAATCCCAGAGATACTAACTCTAGAGTCTATGCTCTTAATGAGCACCTTATTTTGCCTGCAAAAATATGACTCAATATCTGAGCGTTGACAGCAGGCAGTGGTCAGGTCAGTCTTTGAGATTGTGGTACATGTTCTCTGAAAGAGAAAATATAAACTTTATATGTTGCTGTAATCTGAAAAATAAATCAATACATAGAGGAATATTTTAAAGATATGAGAAGTTTGCATGGAAGTTCAGGGTTTTATTTTTGAGAGGGGGAGGCGTGGTGATGTGTTTAGAATGAAACAGCTGTAAATTTTTGTTCTTTTACTCAGGTGTCTATTGTTTAGAAACCTTACCTCTGTGATTTTGCTATGGGCCTAAAAATGTTAGTATCAGCTAAAAGAATAAATCTTTTGTTAACCAGAAGATTAAAAAAAAACTTTAGTCCTTTAGTCTTTTAGTTATTGTTCTAAATAGAGAGAAATCACTATGACTCCCTCCTTTGCTTATTTGCTTCCGTTTCCTGCAGCCCTACATACCCTCCCTTGTTTAATTTCTGAGCACAACCAGTCTCTCTAATTCTGCCCACAATGATTTTGGAGTTAAACGTGTATTAGAAAGTTTTTATTTTATTCAAAAAGCATTAACCTCCTGGAGATACTAGAGTATATGGAGTCCATAGGGTGAGAGTGAAAATGTTGCACACTTATTTTTTGGTCATGCAGCATGATATTTGTCTAAAATATTTGTAGAAAAAAGAGAAGGATTTGAAAATATTACATAAATTAAGCCAAAACTCTGTGCGTGTGTGTGTGTGTGTGTGTGTGTGTGTGTGTAGAATAAAAATTGGAATGTGATAGGAAAGCATTCTGGTTAGAAATTTGTTGATTAGAAAGGATTTCTTTGTGATGTGAATCTTGCATCACAGAATAAATAATGGACATCAGTTGGTAAAAATGGTATAGAATGACCTTCTAGGTGGAAGATTGGCATGAGCAAAGATGGAAGTAAAAAATGTGTCTTATATGCATCCTGAGTTCTTTCATTCATCCAATAAATATTACTGAAAACATGATCTAGGCTAGAAATTATGCAGGTGCTGCAGACACTGGGGAATAAGATAAAATTCTTCCCCTAGGGTGGACAGAGAATAAGGGCAACTTTAGAAGATGGCTGCAAAATGCCTCTCAGAAGAACTAGTTTTGAGTTAAAAGCTGAAAGATGAGAAACCATCAGTCATGGGAAAAGCCAGGGGAAGCTCATTTCAAGCAATTGAAGCAGCGAGTGCAGGGACACCAGGGCTCAGAAAAGTGAGCAGACTGTGCAGGGCTGCTGTGTCATGACAGAAGTGGGGTATAATGTGATATTAGATCGGAGAGTTAGCAAGATCCAGATCATGGATGAGGCTGTGGATATAGCAAGGAATTTGGATTTTATTCTCAGGTAACAGGGAACCATCATGCACTTAAAGTGACATACCCAAAGTGGAAACTCTAACTCTGAAAGACAAGAGTGAAAGCAGGGTGATGAGAATGAAGGCCCTTTCCTGGTCCAGGGAAAAGAAAGTGATGACTGGAGCCCTGGGCTTGGCATGGAGCTGGAGGGAAGTGCATGGATTTGAGAAACATTCTGAAGGTAGAATCAGTATGACGTGGTGAGCAATTGGTTGTCAGAGAGGAGAAAAAGCAAGGAAACAAGAAATACTTTAGGGCTTTGGTTTGGCCAAGGAGTTAATTATTTCGGATCATGGTGCTAGTGCGGGAATAAACAGCTCTAAATTTGACTAGGTAGGAGTGGCAACCAAGAGCTCTGTGATTCTGTAAGGTGTTTAGGTATAACATGGTGGGCAAAGGGGCATTACCCCACACATGTTAGAGGGCTGAGGGAAGATAGTAATTAGAGGAAGGCTTTCTTAGCTGCACATGGAGTGATTTAGAGTGAGGGAAACAGCGGCCAAAGAAGTCCAGCTGAATATACAGTTGACCTTTGAACAACTCAGGGGTTAGGGTTGTTGACCCCACACACAGTTGAAAGTCTGTGTTTTGACTCCCCCAAAACTTTACTAATAGCTATTGTTGACCAGAAGCCTTACTGATAACATAAACAGTCTATTAACTCATATTTCAAATATACATTATTTACTGTATTCTTCCAATAAAGCAAGGTAGAGAACAGCAAATGTTATTTAAAAAATTTTTTAAATCCTGAGAGAGGATACATTTACAGTACAGTGCTATAAAAAATCCACATCTTAGTGGACCCACGCAGTTCAGACCCATGTTGTTCAAGGATCAACTGTAATACATTAATCATGGCATGAGTTAATAAGAGCCTGGACTAGGAGGTAAGGAAATAGAGAAGACCGATCCAACATGAGACGAATCACAGGCAGACAGTAGGCAAGATTTGGTGGAAAATAGAATAGAAACTGAAGAAGATGACTTTGAGCATTAATAATGATGTTAACACATAAATAATAAGTGATAACTGATAATTAGTGAATAATAAGAGGAAAGTAGGAATGGAGGCTTGTTGAAGGAATGGAAGAAGAACACATGGAATTTAACACAACAGATTATACACCTTAGGAAAAGCAGAGATTATAGGGTAAAGTAGAAGTTGGCATAGTTCGATCACCAGGACTATGGTCCTGAGGTGAGGTTGGTTGAGGTCAGCAGTGTGTTCATATATACTGATGTTAATGTAGTTCTGTCTTATTTCATTAGCCTTGCTTTATAAGTATTCACGTCTGTCCAGTTCACTGATTATTACCTCCTGGTTTACAAGTTTAGCTTGGAACAAAGAGGACTTGGGAGGAGGGTGAGCAGTGCATAGCATGCCAGCTGTCCTCAGGTTTCATGAAAGAGGGATTAGATTTACTGTGCATTCAGTTTAGCAATAGTTTGTTGATTTCCTGTTATGTGTTAGGCACTTTACCAAGTCCTAGACATACAAAGATGACAGCAACTATAGGCCCAGGAGTCCCAGGCTTGGAAACGTGTCCCAGTGCAATGAGCAGAGTTATGAGTGCCATAGTGGAAGGCCGTAGAAGACCCCCATGCTAGAGTGAGTGATTGACTCAGGGGCAAGGCGCATGGAAGAAGTAATGGGTGGGTTTGCATTTGAGATATGTTTTAAAGACTGAACAGGAACTTACCCTAGAAATGAGATGGGCCAGAGCGCTGTTGGTAGAAGGAGCAGCATTTGCAAAGCAGAGGTTCCTGACGTTGTAGAGCCGTGTTGCTATGGAAGTACTGGAACTGGATTACTAGTACATCAGTTTGGCATTGCTGGTATGTTAAGGGCATAGGACACTACTGAAAGTCAGATTTGAGCCTGGAAAGGGAGGCAGAAGCCAGGTTACACGAACCTAAACTCATGTATGGGACAATTTTAGGAGATGGTAGGGGATTTCCTGAAAGAAAGAATGGGCTGATGTTTAGAATTGACACTCTAAAACAGTATCGCTGTGATGGGAAGAGCTTTAGACTTGAAGTCAGATAGCTCAAGTTTTCCTTTATTTGTTTGTCCCTTTGTTCATGCATTCATTCAACCAGTATGTATTAATGCCTGTGACTTGCCTGGTACAGTCTGGACTGGGGATAGAGTGCTAAACAAGGCAGAGTAGATTATAAATTAACAAGCTAGTGAACAAGAAAAGGCAATTCAAACTACGCAGTGTGCCATGAGGCACAGTACACTGGGCTAGGGCATACTTGGGGATGAGCTTCTGCTGTAGACTGGGTGGATAGGAAGACCTCTTTGAGGGAGCCACATTTAAGCTCTTGTAAAATGTCCAGAAGCCAGTAGGGTAAAGGTCTGGGAGCAGAACCTTCCTTGCCAAGGAAAAGTGAAGGCTCTAAGGCTTGAATGAATTTGATGTGTGGTATATATGTGGTATATAATCAGGTCAGAGAGGTGAGCAGGGCTTCAGTATGATCTGGCAGAGTTTGGGCTTTATTCTAAATGGATTTTATTCTAAAGAGATTTCCTGTAGGGAATAATTTCAGTGTTTGAAAGTTCCTTCTAGCTGCTTTGCCAAGAATAGTTTTTAGAGGGCAAGACTGGTATCAGGAAGACAAGTGAAAAAGCCCTATGGGGAGATATAGAAGGAGCTTGAACTAGTGCAGTAGCAGTACAGATGGTGACAAGTGGATGAATATGGGACATGTTTGAAGTGAGAGCAGACATTCTTGCTACTACATCAGAATATGGGGGAGAAGAAAAAGAAAGGCTTCAAGAAGGAGCAATTGATTGGATGGTAGTGTCCAGGGGTTTGCTGGCAAACGTTCAACAACTGAGTCTAGGAAAAAAATATGTGTTTGTGTATACCTTATAAATTTTACTAAGTGGAGGATGTATAGCACACAATTTACAAACAATAATAAAATATACACAGAATGCTTTTGTTGCTTTTTGCTGAAGTCTTATATCCATAGCCAGCCTACCATGGTAGTTCACAGACAAGTTCCCACATGAATATATTCATTTACATTAACAAGTTAGGACAACAGTAAAGCAAGGGAGACACAAGGAAGAGCTTCACACTCCTTTATCAGTGAGGTCAGTAGCACCTGCTTTTTGAGCCAGATAATAGTTTTTGAATACTGAACTTCTTTTTCTTCGTGTGTGTGTGTGTGTGTGTGCGCGCGCATGTGTGTGTGCATGCTACTTGCAGCGTAATAGCACAATGTGAAGTTTAATCTGTATTATTAGCATTTTATTTTCTCCATCAATTTCTTAAGGCTGGACCTTACATCCAGAAAAAAAGCAACAAACTTTAGCAAAAACAAACAAAAGCTGAAAGTAAATATTTTCGGCTTTTGGGCTGAGGACAATATGTAAACAAATGGATGTGGCTATATTGCAAAACAATTTTGTTTTCAGACACAGCCAGCCAGTCTATGGGTCCATCGTTTGCTTGCACCTAGTCTAGGCAGCCCTCAAAATAATATCAAGACCTGGTTTGCATTTACTGATTTCCTGTAATGTTAAAACTCCCACTATAGCAAATTTTAAGCAACTAATATGACCTCTCTCAGCACCAAGTTCTAACTTGTTTATACAGGATGCCTTCTTGGGTACAAGTTTCCTCAACACTTCTGTGTTTCATTTAGAGGCTGGATTCATGGTTATTGTGTTGTGATAAAAGGCTATAGCTTTTAAACTTGGTAGAGTTCTATAAATAAATGTATATTCTTAGTTCCCAAACCTTGGAGATCCTGGTTTACTAGGTCTGGAATGGGCCCCAGGCACTTGTTTGCTTGTTTGTTTTTCAGGTTCCTTAAGTGATTCTGATGCCATTGGGATATGATCTATAATTTAGGAATTCCTAGAATAAAGAGATACTGCGTTAAATGACCTCACAGCTTTTGTCACAACAATAACGCATCTGGACTTTTGACAATTAATGTATTGTAACAATGTGAAGATACTCAGCAGCTTAAAAGTCTCTTACATTTCTTTTGTCTTCATGTTTTCATTGTCTTTCCCCTTTCTTGGGCATGTTTCAAAACTTCTTATCCTGGGAAGCTAATCTTGATTTTAAAGTATTCTCTCTAAAGCACTTTAACTTTTTTCCTCCTACCTGAACTGTCTTCATTATTGGCCACAAAGATGATCTGTGCTGTGCATCTATGCATTTCTATAAAATTTAAATTCTATTGGGTTTAGGAAGTCTTATTTCCCTGACATTTATATGGCAGGAATTAAAGTTGCAGGATTGATCTTGCTAATGGTCTCAACATATGAATTTATGGGAACAAGTCACACTTTTTTTTGTAAAAGGGCATTACTTGATGGAATTACAAAACAAACTTTTATTTGGTTTCCCCATTTTAAGATTTGTTATCTAGTATTTTTTTGCTTGAATTATTATCCATAACTGTTTCAGTAGCTTCCTTGTTTATATTCTTGAAAATGCTCAACATAGAATAGAAGTATATTAACTTAAAAGCTTTCCTAATTTTATCTTTTTATGATTTGAAGATAATTTATGTTGAAAAATACTCATGAAAAATATATTTCATGTAGTGGTAACTTACTTTTTATTGAAAGTAACAAAATTAATTAGATACATGATTGTCATAACTCTAAAGGAAAACTTTAGAAACAAAGTATTTTTCAATTTTTTGCATTGTGGTTGCTTTAAGATATATCCTGACGCCCTCTGCTGGTGTGATCAGATTTCTTCCAATATTGGAATATTCATAAACTAACTGATAACTCAAGACTTAGTTATTAGCATCACGTCTTTTATAGTTGGTATGCCGGTGTTTGTCTAATTAATGTCAGGCACAAATACGTCTCCTTGTATGTAGCTGAATAATGTTTCCAACATACATGCCAAAAATTATTACTCTCCTTTTAGTAAGATATAGAAATACATTAACTCCAGCATCTAAACTCCTTCGTACTTAATGGAGAAAAATATTATTCAAAAATACTTAAATATATTCTTACAAGTCAGGATTCCTGCTATTGCAAAATACATGAATTGATAGTTTACAGTTAGTTTTGTGAATAAGTTAGATTTTCCCTCCATTTTACTCTTTAGCTAGATGAAAACAATGTAAGATCCCTTATGATTAAAGTGAAGACAGACTGTGTATGAGAACTGTTTCCATATCCCAGCATACTTCTTATGCAAACAATGTTACTTGATTTTGTTTATAATAAATTTTGTTTAGTGAATAAGGTATATGAATGATCACATCAGTTCCCTTGTGAATATGAGAAACATTTGCTATAGATGCAGTGATGATATTTTCTAAGTGTGGATTCAGAATTCCCATTCTTGATGAAGGATTTATGAAATATGAAAGATATATTTTATTTAGCATTAATGTACTTGCCTGTGTTATTGAAAAGAATCAAATTAGTTGAAATCAAGGCTGGGCTAGGTAATCCCCAACTTATGGTCACCATAACACTAAAGAAAGAAAGAAACCTGCCAGAAAAAGAAAAAAGGATTGACTATTATTTGCATTGTAGTTGGTTGATAAGAAATGAATATTCATATATAATATTCTTATTCTGTTGCCAAATGGCAATAACATTCCCCTCAACTCCTCTCAATATTTTTCACTTCTAATACCTTAAAACACTTAACCAAACAAAACACATTAAGCTCTAAAGAATGTTATTTTAACAAAATTTTACTGAAGAAGTTCAGTTGATCGTCCACTTAGCCATCAAATGCTCATTTCTTGCACGGAAAACAAGAAACAACCTAGAATATGGTTAAGAAAGGAGTTTTGGAATAGAGAGGCAGTAACTGAAGAAGACCTTTTAAATCACATGAAAGGAAAAGAAAACATTGCATCCTTTAGAGATCATGTAAAGGAGCTCCATCTACAATTAACAGTTGCCAACTTGCCTTGCTACTGGTGACTCCACGTGCAGCAGCTTCCCAGATGAGATCATTCTTTGCATTCTGAGCATTACCATCTTTTTCCTTAAGAGCAGAACAAAACAGTGCCGCTTCGGTGGCTCAGTCTGTTAACCGGCCGACTTCAGCTCAGGTCATGATCTCACGGTTCTTGAGTTTGAGCCCCTCATTGAGCTCTGTGCTGACAGCTCAGAGCCTGGAGCTGCTTCGGATTCTGTCTCCCTCTCTCTCTGCCCTTCCCAGGCTCACGCTCTGTCTCTGTCTCTCAAAAATAAACATTAAAAATTTGAAAAGAAAAAGGAGCAGAAGAAAACAAAACAAAACAACAACTCAAACACCGGGAAGACCATCACTCATTTAGAAACACTGAACCACAGAGGGAGAATGAAATGCCTTAACCCACAGTTTTGTTAATGTCAGCTTCCAGGAAGACTAAGCTCTTTTAATCTAATCCTACCCGTTTAGTGTTTCTCAAGTCTTTGGACCTCTCTTATTCTTAGCTCTGCTAGTTCTATCTGTATTTCAGTATTTTCAGTGCTACTGTGGCCTTTGATTTCCAAACTCTGCTTTCTGCCTCCAGGGAACCTCTTCCTCCCACCTGTCCCTATAATGTTTCTTCCCAGCCTTTTGAATCATGGGGCTGTGCTCATCCCTGTATCCTTGGGGTTTAACACAGGGCTTATGACATAATTAATGAAAGGTTATGAAAACCTTCTTTAGTTAATAGAAAGTGGGATGCTGGCCCAGGATCTTCAAAGACCTCAAAAGTAGAAAACAGTTTTAGTGCTATCATTCATCTGTTATAACATAGGTGTGATAGTTAATAATCCCTTCTATATTCCTATAGTTAGTTCTACTCTGTATTTTTATAGTGATTTTTTACCTCTTCAAAGCAGCTTTACATCCTTTGTTTCATTGGATTTGAATCCCACATGCCTGTGAAGAAAACAGGGCAGTTATTATTATTCATTTGAGCAAAGATGTAATCTCTGAGGCAGAGATTAAATGATTTTCTTTGTCTCTGTCCATGAGTGACAGGGCTATGACTAGAATCTTCACTGTAGTTCTGTATGAAATGGAGTATAAATATTCTTTCTCAAATATACTTACTTATATATAACTATGTATTCAAAAATAGTATATATATTAAAAATAAAATGTGTATTCAAAAATAGAATAAACATGTATATAAACATATAAACACATATGTGTGTAAATATATGTCCCATGTGTATATACATAAATACATATATAAGTAAATTGTTTGCTAGTTACTAATAAGAAATCTTTCTTGCACTTACTTTACTTTGATAGATGCTTTTTTCACAGATCACTTGAACTTGCTACTGTATTACATGTCTTACTGAGAGGAGATGAGGAAAATGAAAGCAAATAATTAATTACACAATCAGCCCTAAGACTCCTGAACTGAAAGAGCTGTGTACCCCCGGGGAATCACCTCCAGCCTGGGGCCAGAACAGGTTCCTTCACCTAATCACTACTTCTTGCCCTAATGAAGTTCTCCTTCTTCTCTTCAGCAGAATGAGGAGCATGTCTGGTGCTCTAGATAGAGTTAGGATGTGGCCTATTTACTTATATTAATGGGGGGAGGAAGAAATGTGGAGGGCCAAGAGATATACTTGTTTAGAACAACAGTTAATATAATGATTTATCTGGCAGAATTACCCCACAATAATTTGTCCCCAAAGAGACTAATTAAGGAGTATGCCTTGAAAGCTCATTGCCCACCACCACTCAGGCTAGTATAGTCTCATGCCTCTAAGGGTGAAAATACATCAGCAGCACGGAGCCAAATGCAGAAAACAGATGCCTTGCTGATTGTGCATAAAACACCAAGACAGGGTCAGCCACGGGCTAAACGATTAGTTAGCTAATGTTTGTCTCTGACAACCTCCAACTTCTTTTATTAGTCTCCTTCTCTCCTTTCATGGGATCACTTTCCTATTCTCTCATGCTCTCTAATTGCCCAGAGCCTCTGTGTAGACTTGCCTGTGTTGGCAGTGCACTGTGCTCTGAACCTCATGATTTCTCACAGCCATCAAAGCCTCCTCTCATTTAGACTATCAGGTTGAAATACAACCTCAAAGTATTTTATACTAAGGTGTACCAAAGAATTAGTGCAAGTAATTAGGATATTTGAGGATGGTTCAATGTTGTCTGTCTCCCTCCATCCCTTTCTTCCATCTTTCCTCCCTCCCTCCCTCCCTCCCTCCCTCCCATCCTCCCTCTCTTCCTTCCTTTCTTCCTTTTGTTTTGATAAGAAAAAATATTTTAGTAAAAAGGGTATCATGATGGTGAATCAATCAGAAAAACTATATAAAAGTTATTTAATGTAGTTTAGGCTATATGTCAATAATAGCAACCAACAAATCTCAGTGGCTTAAGGGGACAAAGGTTTGTTTCTCATTCCAAATTGGGTCATCAAGGTTCTCTGATCCCTGTAGTCATTCAGGCACCAAGGGACCCAGGCTGGGGAGTGACCACCATTTCAAACATCACCAGCTGCTATGATAAGTGTACCAAACAGAAGAAAGCTCTAGAAGGATGCACATCATCAATGAATGCTTTGAGCAGAATATGACACATCTTGAGGGATCCTGGACAGACAGGAACAGTAGTAACTGACTTCATTGTCATTCATCTTTTGTCCTCAATAACTACCACAGTACTGGGCATAGCAAAGACAGTAAATGTTTATTAAAATGAAATTATTTCCAGAGATTCTGGTTTCTGTTGGGTTTGTTTTGGTCTATCTTAGACTGAAATAAATAATAGAACCCATGAAGTAAAGTCTGGAGGCCTCCAGACCCAATCTAGTGGCCCTGGGATACTAAAGGTAAGAAGAATCTTTTGAATCTATATGAGAAGAATAGAATTCCAGAGTAAGTCATTCACAACCATGTTAATTTCATGAATATCATCTTTTGTCTGATAATTCAAGGAAATTGCTCCATACAGTTGCTCCTTTTCTACTTCTTGGCATGTGATATTATGCAATGAATCTTTGTTGACTGACTTATATATTGATAGCCATGGGTTATGGTCAATTTTTGGAATCTTGTTTAAGTATCATAGAGATGAAGAATACAGCATTTTTCACAAGACAATCACTTTTTTGTGTGTCTGTATGATGGAGTTTATTAAACGTGCATTCCAACTGTATAAATTCAGCCATATATGTATACACACACACACACACACACACACACACACATTACAGAAAAAATAGAGAAAGAAAAAAAATATGTATATAGTCCAGGCAGTTTAGCCTGCCATTCTATTCACTGAGATTTTGGCTCGAAGAAGGTGTAAGATGAAAAACTTATCTGTTTTGGTCTCAGTTGAATTTGACTCTCAGTGACTGCAGTTCAGCCCATTGCATGTATTCCTAATATTCAAATCCGTGGCCAAGCATTTTTCTGTACAACTTGGCTTCTAAGTCTATGCCAACTGCTTCATCTGGCACTCACCCAGAGACCAGTGATTTCTTCCGGTGCCAGAGGAAAAAGTGGCTCTGTTGGGGCTGTGAGGTGGTATATTTGTGTCTGACAGGATGTGACTTTGACTCTGTGCTTTTTGTCTAAGACCAACTTTAGGATCTAACATCCCCTGTAGCATGAGACTCCACAGCATTCTTGTTCTTCAGAAAATGAGACCTCATCAGTGAAGATACTTTGCTTTCTATAGTCTTCCTATTTTACTTTCATCAAAATATTTTGCTCAGGCTGCTGTTTCCATGTGTGGGTCCAGAGTTACGTTGAAGCTGATATGCCCACTGGAAGACTAACTGTGCCCTCGAGTAGCATGTGTGTTCCTTTTGCGAGTCCCAAGCCGGTTAACATGGGTTTTCCATTCTTTCCTCCAGAGTGCCTACCGCATGTTTACAAACAATACGTGTTTGAAGCACATGATCACCAAAGTCCGGCGGGACACCCACCACTTTGAACGCTACCAGCATAACCGAGATCTTGTGGGATTCCTCAATATGTTCGCCAACAAACAGCTGGAGCTGCCCAGGGGCTGGGAAATGAAACACGATCATCAGGGCAAGGTACAGTGGGGGAGTTGCTGTGTGGAGGCTGCTGAGTGACCGCTCGCTGCTTGTGGCTCTGCCGTTAAGGGAGGGCTGAAAGCCTTTGAGGTGAAACCTTCCACGTCCGGGTTCCAGTGCAACCTGGACTAACAGGTTGTTACTACAAGCAGTTATACACTGTTCTGAAATAGTGTGTGGAGCTGACAGGTGTGAGGGCATTTGTTTGGTGAAATACTCCTTTTTGCCTGCATATTGTTCTACCTTTAATCTCCATTTTCTGCTGATCAGAGAGAAGATTTCTTAGGCAGTGACAGTTCCTTCTCCTTAGTTATACAGCTTGTGTTATGGATAGTTTATTTAAAAGTCGTGGTATTGTTTGCAGAAGGTGGCTAGGAGGTCAGTAAGCAACTACACAAGGTGTGTCTCTGTGGCCTCAGTGATGTTGGTTTAGAACCCTGATTTTGTTATATGAAACAAGATGCATGGATTAGTTCATTTATGATGAGAAATGCATAATTGTGTTACACAGGCCAGAGTAATCACGTCTGCACTCTCTTTATAGACAGATGAACCAGAAAGCTGGGTTATGATCAGGAAGTTGTTATAAGTAAGAAGCAGAATGAGAAAGTAATTTTTATAAGGTGTGTTTCTCAGCTAAGACTGTATTTATTTAAGTCTGGTTTAGTACCTGCTATGAGCCATGAACTGTTTAAGATAGATTTAAGCTCCTCACAACAACTGCATAAGGCAATGATTATCATTATTGCCACCCATAGATAAGAAGCCTCAGGTCCAGAATGGTTTGGTGACTTGCCTAATGTCAGAGAGGGCAAGTGACCAAACTGTGCTCTAACCCAGGCAGTCTGGTACGAGGGTTTGTGCTCTTAACCACATATGCTCTCCATGTATTGAGTAACCAGCCTCAGTTTCCCTGTCTGTAAAAAGACTTGAATTACTTGACTTGAAGGTTGGAGAGGATTAAAATGACACAATATTTAAAGTATTTAACCATGCTTCTCTCATTCATTCAACAAGTATTTATAGAGCACCTATGCAAAGCAGGTAAGCCAGCTATTTCATAGGACTGCCATTCTCATGGAAAGAGACAGAAATAAACAAATATCATTCCAAGTGTTGATTAATGTTGTGATTTAAAAATCAAGGGGTGGAGTCTAGAGAAAGACAGGAGTGGAGAATTATTTTATACGGGGTGGCCAGGGAATGCCTCACAGGTATGGCTATATGTGAACAGAGATCCAAACAAAGTGAGGAGTAAACCATGTAAGGGAAAGAGCATTCAAAGCAAATGAAATGTTTAAGATACTCAATAAATGCCATCCTCCCTCAAGGTACCCTCTAGCAACAATACCACAGTAGCGTCATATTCACTTGAACTCAGCTTCCAGCTAGTTTATCTGAGAACTTACAACCAGTTCAAATAGATGTTGCAAAGACCATGTATTTTAATGCATGGGAGGAGCCCTCAGACTCATTGAAACTATTGACTTGATTTCTAGAAATTTTAAAAATAAACCTATCATTTCTAGCCAAGAGAAGATTAGAAGTCTCAAGCATGAAATTTAGACTAGATGAAAGAGAATAGATTTGTGATTATGTCTCTGGCAGGGAAGCCTTTCCAGGACACTGGGAAGCTGCAAGCAGGGCCACCTGGCATTTCCTGTGCTCTCTCCTCCCGGAGAAGATGTCACATTGCTGGTGCTAAGTTTGGTTCAGCAGCCTGAAAGCCCCATGTTGGTAAACATTCTACTAAATGGAAGAGCATAGATTGTCCAAGTAAATACTTTGGAAGACACTGGTGGTGTTATATCTGTTAAATTCAGATCTGTTATCAGGTCAGACAAGATGTCCCCTGTGTCATGAGGAGTTACACTCATTAGAGAGCCATGGGTCCAGGGAAAGCCCAAGTTGAGATAATGCTGCCATGTATTTCTAAGACTTAACTTGCTAAGTCATTTTGTATCCTTCACTAAAGGAGATCAGGAGCTTGTATATGCATAGTGGGGCCACCCCTTCCTGCCAGTCATAACTTGCCAGACACACTTCAGGAGAGAGCTGCTTATTAGTAATCCCTGGACCTTGAGAAAAGTTTAAGAAGAGTTACAATGTAGTCTTAAGAACAAGTTCTGTCTCTTAGTCTTTATAAAAGTTTCCATAGTTAAACAGAGGTAAACATTATCTCAGCTATGTGGGTAACAAAACTATCCATTTTATTCCCTGAAGGTTTCGGACTTATTTGGGAATCCAACCTAAAGTTGTAGGGATTGTAAAGAACTTTGAGTGTGGGCTGGTAAATCGTTGATCTCACAGTCTACTGGGGGCTTTGCATTTGAATGCTGTTTGGCATGAAAAATATAGAAGGACCCTTAGCCTTGTGGACAAAATGGATTATCAGACAGGCCTGAAAGCTTATGACATTAGCCTGATCTCTCTGCTTTGTGCAGTAGGACTTTAATTTTGAATTAAGTTGGACACCTTAACTGAAGCAGGTCTATCTCCCTGTGATTCTCCCCACCTACCTTTATACTGGCTTATAGTGAACTGAAATAACTTCAAAGAACATTTGGGAGATGTTTGGCTGCACTGTGTTTGAGTGCACTTTAAATGTCATAGCTTTTATCCTTCAAGGCAGTTAATAGGTTTTTTTCTAGCCCTGAAATTTTAGCACCTCCCCCCTTTTTTCCTCCCAAGATTTCATTAAATACTACACTATCTATAGTGTAGTATTGGTTTCAGGAGTAGAATTTAGTGATTCATCACTTACATATAACACCCAGTGCTCATCCCAACAAGTGCCCTTCTTAATGCCCATCACCCATTTAGCCCATCCCCCTACCTTCCTCCCCTCCAGCAACCCTCAGTTTATTATCTGTCATTAAGAGTTTCTCATGGTTTGCCTCCCTCTCTGTTTTATCTTATTTTATTTTTCCTTCCCTTCCCCTGTGTTCATTTGTTCTGTTTCTTAAATTCCACATGCAAGTGAAATCAAATGGTATTTTTCTTTAACTGACGTATTCCACTTAGCATTATACACTCAAAATACCCCATTTTTAATGAATTGCTTGGCTTCCAGAACATTTAAAGGGAGTAAATTTCCCCCTACTTAATATTAAAAAAAACTATTAAATATTACTGCAAAGTGATTTTCCCACCATGATTACTGGTTTTTAGAATTGACATGGAATAGGGTATCCAAATCCTCATCTACATGAAAGAAAGTGCTTCTCAAGGGGAGTGTTCTCGAATCTGGCTCCATCTTCTCTTCTCAAGTGCAACATTTTCTTTTTGTGTTTTTGTTTCTGGTCATTCAGCACATATTCACATCCTTCTGAATGCCTCGTATATGCATGCCCCTGTGATGGCAGTGATGAAAGGTAGCAGTGTAGCGTTAGGTAGTATGTAGTGTCGACTATGTGCTAGACACTGTTGTAAGCACTGAGGTTCGTTTCTTTCACACTCACAGCAGCCTTGTAGATAGCTGCTGTTTTTATACACATTTTAAAGATGTGGAAACTAAGGCAGAGCATGGTTAAGTGAACTGACCAAGGTCCCAAAATTAATAAGCAATTGAACTGGATTTGAACACGGGCAGTTCAGCTCCCGAGTCTCTTATTCTGCCTTTCACCCGTGAGTAGGGAGAATGGATGTCTTCTAACAATCATAATAAAGGTAGTAGAAGGGAGCATAGGATTTCCTACCGCCATCAAGGAGGTGGGGGCTTTCAGATGCATCACTGAAGGACAGCATATAGTGTGAGCTGCTCTTTTTGCCATCTGGGCATAAGCGTTCAGTCCTTTCTTGTATCCCCACATTATTTCCCTTGTATTGTTTTCATGACGTCTGCATCTGTCTCATGCTATAGTCATTAACATGTTTTATCTCCCCAAGCAGATGATTCCTTTCTTGAGGGTTCTTTTATTTATTTTTAATTACCCTCTCTTCCACTTCAGTGCCTTTTACATAGAAGGTTCTGAAAACAAGTTTGATGTATGAATAAAACTTGTCACCTGTAGTTTCCCAGTTTATAGTAATTTCTGCTTTGGACAGATGAAGACCCCCTCCTCACTTCCTCCTCTTTCTGTGCTTTCACCAGAAATAGCTTCTAGATTTGCCCCATTTGACCTCTTTTAATGCCTGTGATGCCTTGGATCTTTCACAATATTGTTTGAACAAGGTGGTGATTATGCTTGTACTGCACTTTAACAGTCTTCAGTTTTGGGAGAGAAGTTTTTCTAATTACTTGAGGCCAAGGATTTGAATTGGGTGAAATTCATAGGACTGTAGATCTGGTATGCTTTTTTGGGAAGTTCGAGGGTGAATCCTGTCCTTGACTCACAGAAAAGAGTAGAAAGAAAATATTGTTTAATTATTAATTAAAGAATAAGAACAATATCAGCTTTCCGAGGTGAGATAATGATGATGGTGATAGTGATGACAGTGATGATGACCTTGACACTGATGATAACGATGATACCTGCACTTATTAAACTCACACCACGTGCCAGGCACTGTACTAGGTACTCTCCTATGGATTATCTTATTTGCATTTTATGGAAACTTATGAGGTGGCTATTATTATTATTCTCATCATCCACATTTTACTGAAATTTAGGGATGGTAAATAATGTGTATAATCTTAGCAAGCAAGTGAGGAATCCAGGAGTCAAATGCTAGCAGTGTGACTTAACCACTGGCTTAACTGTTCTCTGCTGGGATGGATTATCTTTGGAAATGAGAGATCCTTTATTGAAGGTTCAAGGCCAAAGGCTGGGGTTACCAGTATCCTTCAAGGCTGAGACATATATGTATGTCCTAATTAGGTCACAGGTATTCTAGCAGAGGACACACCACCAGAGACATACATGACTTCATGCTTAAATACCATTGATTTCTTATGCTAGGGGTACCATAGGATAATGAAATATAATAATAATAGCTTATTAGATGCAAGGCTATGTTAGGGATATTATATTAGCTCATTTAACTTTCACAACAACCCTGTGGAATAGGTTTTACTATAGATGAAGAAACTAAGGCTCAGAGAGATTAGGTGTGTAAGTAAAAACTCTTGGATACAAACCCATGTCTTTCTGTATTCAAGGACTGTAACAGTTTTTCTATAAAAGATTAGTCTTGACCTCACTGGCCACTAACCACCTGACTAACATGAAGTATGTCATTTATATTTATTGGATCTGAGTTTCCTTATCTCTACATACATATTT
>CM053578.1:69418009-69648791 GCA_028646485.1 Cryptoprocta ferox | reverse complement strand
CACCAGCATTCTTCTCAAAGCTGGAACAAACTATCCTCAAATTCGTATGGAACCACAAAAAACCCCGAATAGCCAAAGTAATACTGAAGAAGAAAACCAAAACGGGAGGCATCACAATCCCAGACTTTAGACTCTACTTCTATTTTTAATTTTTGAGGAAACTTCATATTGTTTTCCACGATGGTTGTGCCAATTTACATTCTCACCAACAATGCACAAGGCTTCTAGTTTTCTCCACATCCTCGCCAACACTTGTTATTTCTTGTCTTTTTGATACTAGCCATTCTGACTAGTGTGAAATGATTTTGCATTGTTGTTTTGATTTGTATTTCACTGATGATTAGTGATATTGAAATACTTTTCATGTGCATGTTGGCCATCTGTATGTCTTCTTTGAAAAAAAGTTGTCTATTAGATGCTCTGCCCACTTTTTAATCAGATTGTTTTTGTTTTTTGTTATTGAGCCATATGAGTTCTTTATATTTTTTGGATATTAACCCCTTGTTGGATATATGATTTACAAATATATTCTCCCATGCAGTAGGTTGCCTTTTTATTTCGTGGATGATTTTCTCTGATGTGCAGAAGCTTTTTAGTTTGATGTAGTGTCATTTGTGTGTGTGTGTGTGTGTGTCTGTGTGTCTGTGTGTGCATGAGCATGCCTTTGCTGTCATTACCTATGAAATCAGATCCAAAAAGATATCACAAGAATGATGTTAGGAAACTTACAGCTATGTGTTTTTCTAGGAATTTTATGGTTTCTGATCTTATATTCAAGTCTTTAACCCATTTTGAGTTAATTTTTGTGAATTGTGTAAGATAGTGGTCCAATTTCATTCCCTTGCATGTGGTTGTGCAGTTTTCCTAATGACATTTATTGAAGAAATTATCCTTTTCCCATTGTATAGTCTTGCCTCCTTTGTCACAAATCAATCATATATGCTTTGGTTTATTTCTGGGCTCTGTCTATTGATCCATGTGTCTGTTTTTATAGTAATACTATACTGCTTTGATTACTATAGCTTTGTAATAGATTATAAAGTTTGAAATTAGGGAGTGTGATTCATTTCAGCTTTGTTCTTTCTTAAGATTACTTTATTTGGAATCTTTTGTGGTTCCAGATTTTAGAGTTGTTTGTTCTATTTCTGTGAAAAGTGCCATTGGAATTTTGATAGGGATTGCGTTGAATCTGTAGATTACTTTGGGTAGTATGGGCATTTTTACAATATTAATTTTTCTAATCCACAAACATGGAATAGCTTTCCATTTATTTGTGTCTTCTTCAATTTCTTTCACCAATGTCTTATAGTTTTCAATGTACAAATATTTTACCTCCTTGGTTAAATTTATTCCTAGAAGTTAGGAATTAAATTAAAATTAACTAGGTTAATAAAATTAACTAGGTATTTTATTCTTTTTGATACAATAGTAAATGAGATTATTTTCTTAATTTCTCTTTTTGATGATTTGTGGTTAGTGTATAAAATTCAACAGATTTCTATATATTGATTTTGTACCCTGCAAGTTTACTCAATCTATTTATTAGTTTTAACAGTTTTTAGTGGAGTCTTTAGGAGTTTCTATATATATATAAGAGTTTCTATATTTCTTTCCAATTTGGATGCTTTTTCCCTTCTGCCTAATTACTCTGGCTAAGATTTCCAATACTGTGTTGAATAAAAGTGGTGAGAGCAGGCATCCTTGTCTTCTTCCTGATATTAAGGATATTTCAGCTTTTCATTGTTGAGTATAATGTTGGCTGTGGGCTTGTCATATATGGCTTTTACTATGCTGAAGTACGTTTCATCTATACTGACATTGTTGAGAGTTTTTATCGTAAATAGGTGTTGAATTTTGTCAAATGCATTTTCTGCATCTAATGAGATGACCATATAATTTTTATCCTTCATTTTGTTAATGTGGTATATCACATTGGTTGATTTCAGATTTTGAATCATTGCATTGCTGGAATAAATTCCCCCTTGATCATGGTATATGATTCTTTTGATGTATTGTTAAATTTGATTTGCTTATATTTTGTTGAAGAATTTTACCTCTGTATTCACCAGGAAATTGGTCTGTAACTTTCTTTGTGTGGTGTCCTTTTCTAGTTTGGTTATTGGGTAATGCTGTCCTCATAAAATGAGTTTGGGGAGCATTCCTTCTTTTTCAATTTTTTGGATGAGTTTGAAAAGGGTAGTATTAAATCTTATTCGAATGTTTGGTAGAATTTACCAGTGAAGCCATCCGATCTTGGACTTTTGTTTCTTGGAAGTTTTTTGATTACTGATTCAATGTTCTTACCAGTAATCGATCCAATCATATTTTCTATTTCTTCATGATTCAGTCTCAGAAGATTGCCCGTTTCTAGGAATTTATCCATTTCTTCTAGGTTGTCCAATTTTTTGTAATGTAATTATCTTTTTAAAATAATTTTTTAGAATTTTTTATTTTAGAGAGAGAGAAAGAGCAAGAGAGAGAGTGAATGAGGGAGGGGGCAGGGGGAGAGAGAGAAAATCCCAAGCAAACTCCATGCTCAGCATGGAGCCCAACACAGGGCTCAATGTCACGACCCTGGGATCATGACCTGAGCTGAAACCAAGAGTCAGATGCTCAACTGACAGAGCCACCCAGGCACCCTGGCATGTAAATTATCTTCTATAATTCTTTTGTATTTCTTTGGTATCAACTGTGATTTCTCCTCTTTTATTTCTGATTTAATTTCTTTGAGCCCTCTCTTTCTCCTAGTCTGTTTTCTAGTTAAATGTTTGTCAATTTTGTTTATCTTTTCAAAAAAACAGCTCTTCGTGAAACTAAGATCTTTTCTATTGTCTTTCTAGTCTCTATTTCATTTATGTTCTCTTTTATCTTCATTATTTCCTTCCTTCTACTAACTTTGGAGTTTGTTTGTTCTTTTTCTGGTTCTTTGGGATGTACAGTTATATTGTTTACTTAATTTTTTTCTTACGTCTTGGAGCAGACCTGTCCTGCTGTAAACTTCCCTCTTAGAACTGGTTTTGCTGCATCTATAGATTTTGGTATGTTTATTTCCATTTTCATTTGTCTAAAGTCAGTCTTAAATTTCCCTTTTGCTTTCTTCATTGACCCACTGATTGTTCAGCAGCATGTTGTTTGATCTCCACATATCTGTGATTTTCCCAGTTTTCTTGTAATTGATATTTAGCTCCATACTATCATGTTTGCGAAAGATACTGGATATAATTTCAATCTTCTTAAGTTTATTGAGAATTGTCTTGTGGCCTAGCACATGATCTATCCTGGAGAATGTTCCATGTGCATTTGAGAAGAATGTGTATTCTGCTACTTTTGGATGGAATATTGTATGTATGTCTATTAAATTCATTTGGTCTGTCGTGCCATTTAAGGCCAGTGTTTCCTTATTGATTTTCTGTCTGGGTGATCTATCCATCGATGTAACTGGGGTGTTAAAGTCTCCTACTAGTATTGTATTGCTGTCAGTTTCTCCCTTTAGGTCTGTTAATATTTGCTTTAGGTGCCTCTGTGTTGAGTACATAAATATTTATAAATGTTATATCTTCTTGGATTGACCCCTCTATTATTATGTAATGTTCATCTTTGTTTTTTATTACAATCTTTGTTTTAAAGTCTGTTTTGTAGCAAAGTGGATGGACCTCGAGGGTGTCATGCTAAGCGAAATAAGTTAGGCGGAGAAGGACAGATACCATATGTTTGCACTCATAGGTCTAACAGGAGAAACCCAACAGAGGACCATGGGGAGGGGAAGGAGGAAAAAGAGTTAGGGAGAGGGAGGGAGACAAAACATGAGAGACTCTTGAATACTGAAAACAAACTGAGGCGGGAAGGGGAAGGGGGAAAGGTAATGGGGGGTGATGGTCTTGGTGGAGGTCACTTGTTGGGAAGAGCACTGGGTGTTATATGGAAACCAACCTGACAATAAACTATAACGTTTAAAAAAAAAAGACATTAAAAAAAATAATAATAAAATAAAGTCTGTTTTGTTCAATGTAAGTATAGCTACCTCAGCTTTCTTTTGGTTCTATTTTCATGAAACACCTTTTTTCATCCCTTCACTTTCAGTCTGTGTGTTCCCTTTCATCTAAGGTGAGTCTCTTGCAGGCAGCATATAGATAGGTCTTGTTTTGTGTGTGTATGTGCGCGCGCGCGTGTGTGTGTGTGTGTATGCGCGTGCATGGGTGTTTGTGTGTGTTTTATCCTTTCAGCCACTCTATGTCTTTTGATTGGAGAATTTAGTTTATTGCATTTTTTTTAAGCAATATGTTTAATTGGATGATTTCCACAAACTATACACGAAGTTTCTAACCATCACAATTCAGTGAAGTACAAAACATTAAGTTACAGGCTGTGGGAAGAGAAGGCAGCACCCATGGTGGCAGCTTCCAATCCCGGTTGGTCTAGGGGTGCGGGGTGGGGGAAGGTTTCATTTTAAACTGAGCCCCTCATTTCAATGTACAAAAGAATTACTCTGATCGATATTAAATTGTATTGAAAACAAAATGGACTAAAAAGCAACTACTACTCTAAGTTGGGGTGGAAATGGGAGGAGAGAATGAGTCCTTCGAAGCAGGAGAGGAGACAGTAGGGGGAAGGTTCTGTGGCTGTGACCCCAGGTGGTCACAGTTTATTGCATTTAAAGTAATTATTGATAGATGTGTACTTATTGCCATTTTGTTTATTGTTTTCTGGCTATTTTGTAGTTCCTCTCTGTTTCTTTCTTCTTTCTTTTGCCTTCCTCCCTTTGTGGTTTGAATGCTTTCTGTAGTGTGATAATTAGATTCCTTTCTCATGATATTTTGTGTATCTACTATAGGTTTTCACTTCGTGGTTAAAATAAAGCTCATATATAGTAGCCTATATATATATATAACAGTGTATTTTATGTTTGTAGCAAGTTAAGTTTCAATACATTCTAAAACTGCATTTTTACACCCCCCCAAACATTTTACATTTTTGATGTCACATTTTACATCTTTTATCTTATGGATGTTTTAACTAATCATCATGGTTATGGTTATTTTACTACTTTTATCTTTTAACCTTTATAAGTGATTAATTCTCTTCCTTTGGTATATATTTCAGTGAGTTTTTTCTGTTGTATGGTTTCTTATTACTAAGTAGTGCCCTTTCTTTTCAGCTTGCAGAGCTAGTTTATTGATAATAAATTCTTTTAGCTTTTGCTTGTTTGATAAATTCTTTATCTCTCCTTAAATTCTGAATGACAGCCTTGCCAGGTAGAGTATTCTTAGTTGGATGTTTTTCCCTTTTAGCATTTTAAGGATATCATAGCACTCCCTTCTGATGGCAAGGTTTCTCCTGAAAAATCTACTATTTATCTTTGGGGGATCCCTTTTGTGTAACAAGTTTTTTTTTTCTTACTACTTTTTAGATTCTCTGGATTAGGGGCATTTTCAGCCATTATTTCCTCAAATGGTTTTCAGCCCCTTTTTCTCTCTTGTCTCCTTTTGGGATCCCCTAAAATGCAAATGTTATTTTTCCTTGATGTTGTCTTACAGGTCCCTTAAACTATCTGCACTTTTTAAAATATTGTTTTCTTTTTGCTGCTCTGAGTGAATCCCACTACCCTGTTTTCCAAATCACTGATTCTTCGGCTTCATCTAGTCTGCTGTTGAACCCCTCTAATGTATTTTCCGTTATTGTATTCAGTTATTGTTCAGCTGTTGTATTCTTCAGCTCTGTGACTGCTGTTTGGTATTTTCTGTCTCTTTTTTGAAGTTTTCTCAGTGTTCATCCATTTTCCTAAATTTGGTGAGCATCTTTTGACTGTTACTTTGAACTCTTTATCAGGTAAATTATCTCCATTTCATTAAGTTTTTTTTTAAATTTTTTTTCTGGGATTTTATCTTGTCCTTTCATTGGGAACATATTCCTCTGTTTCTCCATTTTGTGAAACTCTGTGTTTGTTTCTGTGTTTTCAGCAAAACAGCTATCTCTCCTGGTGTTGAAGGGTGTCCCTGTGTGGGCAATGAACCTTGTCATTTAACCTTGTCCTGGTTCTTGATTGTCTCTCATGGTACCTCTCCATTTGTTTCAGCTCCATGGGGTTCAGAAATGCAATGCCCTCTGGCTACCAGAGTCCAGTACTTCAGTGCGTATCCCCTGTGTGGGCTGCCCACACCACTGGCTTTGGGGGACTGTGAGGGAAGCTGGGAGGGGGACAGGGCTGCAAAAGCAATGAGAGGGCTTAGGGTGCTCTCCTACTGCCTCTGGCCAGTAGTGGTAGCAGTGTGAAGGAATAGGGTGCCCACCTCTGCCTCTGGGGTGAGGGTGGGGGGTAGCCCTAGCAAATTAAAGTGAGAGTGCAAAAATGGCACCCACCAGTACCTCCATTCCTGGATGGAGTCCCAACAGGCTTTTGCCTTCTGGCAGATGCTTTGAGGTTAATAAGTGAATCTCTTCACATATGATCTGGGCTCTTTTCAAACTGCTGTTTTTGTGCTGGATCCCAGGGCAAGTGAATCTGCACACAAGCCTTTTAAGAGCAGAATCTCTGTTCCGTACAGCCCTATGGTTTTTCTGGATGTAAGTCTTGTTGGTTTAACAAGCCAGATGTCTTGGGAGCTTGTCTCTCCAGTGCAAGTCCCAAGGGTTTGGGGTGCCTGACATGAGGCAAAAACCCCTCACTCCTCAGGGAGGATTTCCATATTTGTTAGACCCCTCCCAAGGGTTGCTACACTGGGGGTGGGATTTTTGGTGAGATCTCTGCCTCTCCTACCCATCTCAGTGTGGCCCTTTTATCCTTTGTTGTGGAGTAGCTGTTCAGTTCCCTTGTTTTTTGGGGAGGGAATTGTTTTGTATGTAGCTGTAGATTTGTTGTGTCTATGGGAGGAAGTGAGTTCAGGATCTTCCCGTGCCACCATCTTGAATGGCTGCTTTTTCCATAGCTCTTTAGAAGAAGATAGAAGATCTGATCTTCGTGGAGCAGAGTTACAAGTGCTTTTTTGTTTTATTTTGTTTACATGGTCTTTTAATAGGATTCCTGGTTTGGCAGAATGTTAACTGGAAACAATTTCAAACTTCTGTAACTTAGATTTGTTGAGCCTGAGGTTGGTATTTCTTCACAAATACTGATGGCTTTTTCTTTTCTTAAAATAATAGAAGCTTAAAAAAATAAAAAGAAAGAATTGTGTAAAGAGAGAAGTGTATTTTGTTTGGCCTCGATAAAATACCACTTGGCTCCAACCAGCCCATATTTCCTGACTCGACCATGCCCTGAAGCAGTGAAAGGGAAGTTTTTCAAATGAGATTTGAGTTTGTGTATTTGCATTCCTTTCAGTTTTTGACTGTGTTGTTAGTCTTAGTTGGTCCAGCACTGTGAAGCCTGAGTCAGTTTCCTTAATAAAACTTAACAGTAGGGAATCCATGTTGTTCAAAATTTGCTTTTCTATGCCTAATCTGAAAGAGACTCATTTTTTGATACAATTGTTTTTTTCATGTAGTCTTCATTCTCAGCATGCTGTTTATCCACAGAGAATTTATAATTCGTGTTAAATGCCTTCATAAATAAAGGCAGGCAATTCAAGAATGGTGACATAAAAAGTGACCCAAATTAAAAAAAAAGTACTAGGTCAACTTCATTACTGGCTTGAACTACTTAGGACATCCTGTGGGAAAGTGATCCACTTTTCTGACATAATTGGTTTGTGTGTCACAAACAGAAATGGCAAACCTAAAACTTGCACAGTAATTTTTCTGTGCTTTTCTATTTTAAAGTAGAATACATTTTTCACAACTCAGCTGTGACCTGAGTGGTCACCTTTATGTGGATATAGCAAAGCACCAAGGAAACCTGTCCATAGTCACACAGTGGGTGGGCAGAGTCAAAATGCATGCTGAGTAATTGTTTCTTTGTGCTGCATTCCGTTAGTGCTCTACCAATGTGATTTTGATAGAGGTCTTAATCAAGATCTTTCTCCCCAAGTACTTGGCAGAGTTAAAAAGCATGGTAAACAATATACACGTTCTCTTTGACTCTGAATCTGAACTTTTTGTGGGATACAAATAGCACCCACCCACGGCCATACATCCAACGGGTTAGTGATGCAAATTACAGAGTGTGTGTACAGTTCGCTGTCTGATATTAGTAGCCTTTTTCAGTGTTGAAACAGTGTTGAGGCCCAGCACTGTGAGTGGCTGTTATTTCCAGCCTAATTCAATAAATACCTAAATGCTTTCTAATATCGCTTGTAATGTGAAGTGCGAGGGGAGTGGGAAGAACATGAAAAGAAAAAGATAGGGAATAGAAAGCAGAATGGAAACAAAAAGATACATGAAAAGGAGACAGAGGGGAAAGGGGTACTGCTTATTGGGCTTTAGAGTCAGACAGAAAGGTAAGTTCAAATCCCAGCTTTATAGGTTCCCAACTATATATTTTACTTAAATCAGGAACTCTTATCCAACTATATTGAAGGTGAACAACGAGATATCATTATTTATCAAGTAATGGAAATCCTTATTTATAATGGTGATTGCTGGCTTATGTGTTCTTCTGTGCTTTTAATTTTAGAAAGACCATGTTTCCTTTGCATTGAAGAGGAGATTTAAGTGGATCAATTAGGGTTTGGTTTGGCTGCATTGTGACAGAGACCCATACAAAATTTAATATACAAGATTTTATTCACTCACATAAAGGAGTTCAGAGGTAGGCAATCTGGAGCTTTTAAGGTGATTCCCCAACTTGTAAGAGCCCTGGCCCCTTCCATTTCCTGCTAAGCCATCTTTCTTTCATCTTTATGGCCCAATGTGGCTGCTGGAGCTCCAGCAGTTACATCCGTATCTCAGGGAACACAAAACATGAAGGACAAAAGGAGGGCTTGACTTTGTAAAAATCTTCTTGTGAGGAGGTTTTTCAGAGTATCATGTGACACTCTGTTTACATCTCATTGATCAGAACTTAGTCGGGGCCACACATGTCTACAAGAAGGTCAGGAAATGTAGTTTCACTGGTTCTCCATTTTTTTGAGCTTTGTTTATGGAATATAGCAAGAAGCATTGTGATCCTGGGCAAAATGTCTTAGAAGTTAAAACTTATTATTAGTACTAATAAAAGTAACATTTAAGAAGTCATAAGCACTATATTAAAAAATTTATGAGAACTGTCTCATTTAACCATCCTTTGATGTAGGTGTTACTACCCCATTTTACAGAAGAAATTGTGGTTTAAAAAAGTTAAGTAGTTTGCCCAAGGTTATGCTGCTAGTAAGTAGTGGAGCTAGCTCTCAGAAACAGGCTTGTCTTTTTCGAGATCCCAAGCATTTAATTATTACTTTGCCTCCCACTTCTCAAGTTTTAACTTGGTAGTTTATCCATATCTACAATGCGATGTTTTAAAAACTCTTATTCTATCTGTGGTTTTATAGTCTGTTTTTCACCTAACACACACACACATGCGCGCGCGCACACACACACACACACACACCCGTCATTGATTTTTTTAAAGATCTTTAAGTATTTCTATGCTTATGTAAAGGAAAGTGACTTTTATTACTTGATTAGTTCATTGTGAGTTGTCTCTGTACTTTGGTCAAGATACTAGCATATTAGAATTTTTGGCAATTTATTATTTTCTAAGCCTCCAACATTCCCCTAGATGCAGTCCCAAAAGCTACTGGGGATAACAGGATGAGTAAGAAAGAGTCCTTATCCTCAAGGCATTTACAGTATAATTCTTTAGAGAATTGGTTTTAGACAAGCCTCTTAACATTAAATTATACTGTGACACTACATGTAAATCACAGCTGACCTAGATGTACACACCCATTTGTCCTTATAATTATAAGTGCATCATTGTTACCTCTAAATGGCTACCCATCCCTTCAAAACATTCCTAAGAAATTAGGTAGAGTAAATAGGCAATTCTATTTTAGTACTCTCTGTATTTTTCCCTTAAAAAACATGGCTTATATTATTGTTTCAGTAATAAAAACTTAGTTTTAATTTAATAAAGATACATGGCTGATTTCAGTATCTATTATTTTGAAATACCCATTTGTAAAAATAATTTAATTTCTATTTTATGACGCTTTGAACAGTGGCAGAAATGATGTACAAATATATTAGAAGCTCACATCAAATGGGGGCCAGAACCTGCCACTGTAAGCCTATATAGAATTTATCACTGGTGTATTATTTTTTTTACAAGTTCAGAGTAGACAGGGGTTCCACCTGACACGTTAGGAATAAGAGAGCGTTACTGAGGGATGTGAGGCGGATGACATCGTCTCCTACGAGACTTCCATTTAATTTAGTCTTTGTACTTGGAAATCGGATATGAAAAGAAGGGACTGGCAAAGATTCTCATTCTGTATACTTCTCTGCTTTGTTTTCTAGCACATCTCCTGCTTAAAGTTATTTCATTACAAAGAAGTATATTTTTTTTCCTATTTACAAGCTACCCACACATTGTTTTGCCTGTTTCCTGATTATGTATATACAGAAACATTTTATTTCACAATGAGAAGGTACTTGGTTTTTTTAATAGACATAAATGTATCATCTCAACCCGGTATTTGCCTCGGTGTATTCATTCCTTGACTTTAAGGTGCTTTTCTAACTGAGCTCCATCACTTTAAGAAGTCCGTTCTTTTTTGCTTAGGTTATTTGTCATATATCATGTGCCCTGACACTTGACTTACAAGTAAGGTGTCTCCTGGCTCTCCTAATAATCTTTTATCTTGATGACTTAATTAACTTTATCTGATCATGGAAAACTTATATTTTCTAATTGTCCTTGAGATAATGGGCTTTGTTACTACCTAGAGCGAATTTTACTTTGAAGGCTTACACCATTTGGCTCTTCGTGGTAACGACAAATAACACTGGCATAGAGCTTCAGAATTAAACACAAAGAAACGGTTTATGCTCATTCATGATTTCATGTCATCAGGGATTCTCCAGTAAACACAGTAGAACATGGCTCCTCCCTCCTTTCATGTTATGGGGGAAGAAATGTTTATTAAGAATGAAGGAGACATGTTTTTATAAGAAATCTATAGCTCAGAGAAACTGACTTGCCCAAAGTTATTGTAGGTGATAGAATTTGTTGGCTGTGTGTGACCAGTGTTTATTAAACTGGAAAGGCAAATGGGAAGGAGGTTTTAAAGTCCTGGAAAACCTCCGAAGAGTTGGAATGTTTTTTCTAGATAAACCCTGGGTAGCCAGTGGAAGCCCTGGATTGGAGCAGTGATGTAATCAAAGCAGGCAGAAAGCATATTCTGCCACTGAGGTGCCAGCTAAAGGAATAGTTATAGAGATGTGGAAGACCTGAGAGACTATTAATACTTATTATGTGTAAGAGAAAGCCCTGAAATAATGGGATGGTCATCAGGCTGGGATGGAGCAACTAGAGGAGGCACTACCCTTGGAAAGTGGGGAGACAGGGCTGACAGCATTGGAGGGGGGGAAGGAGAAGTCAATGATGGTTAAGTTTCAGGTGATAACTTCGTAATAATCGTGGATGGCAGTAAGAGCTTAACGAGAAGCCCAAATGTCCTTTCATATGGCTCTTTTTTAAGATCCTGTCTTTGATGACTGTTTCTTAGAGTATTTCCTCAAACCAGGAATAATGTTCCCCAAAGATTAAAATTAAAAGGAAATGGCGCTAAGATCATTACTCAGAAGTCAAAAGTCGGTCTTTTCCTCAATGCATCAAATGAGAGGGCAGCTAAGACAGGTGTGTTGCATGAATGGACGAACTACTGATTGAGGGGATTGTTTCCTAGGCATTTTTTGTCGACCACAACTCCCGCACCACCACTTTCATCGATCCCCGGCTCCCGCTCCAGAGCAGCAGGCCCACGAGCGCGCTGGTTCATCGGCAGCACCTGACCAGACAACGCAGCCACAGTGCAGGCGAGGTGAGTGACAAGCCTTAGGGACGGGCCTGCGGGTTCATAGGAGCTACAGGGATGCGGTGGTTTGTAGAATTGGGCTGGCTTTTCTTACTGTTTTGTTTCTCTAGTTTGATTTAGAGATTATCATTTGGAGACTGAAAAGTGCTGCAATGCTTGCAGGGCTTCTCTGGAAATACACAAAGCCTAATTTACACGTTTTAAAAGATAGATATTTGAAGAAAGATGGAAGAAATTAAAGAATTTTTTATATTCAGAAGATGGTGAGAGAATTCTCAATGTAATGAAGTGTTCAAGAGAGGATTGTGGTAAACTCTTTTGCCCACCTAAGGACAGCTTCATAGGAAAAAATATAAATTAACTTTTAGTGGGCTAAAATTCAGTGACATACTGGGACGTTTTTTAAGTGAGGGCTGCTGGGTTGGACTAAAATCTTTAGCCAATGCTATGGGATTGTGGTGTCCTCATTAAAATTCTTTAAAATCATGATATATTGGGGCACCTGCATGACTTAGTCGGTTAAGCACCTGACTCTTGATTTTGACTCAGGTCATGATCTCATAGTTCAGTGGTTCAAGCCCTGCATCAGGCTCTGTGCTCACAGTGCAGAGCCTGCTTGGGATTCTCTCTTTCTCCCTCTCTCTCTGCCCCTCCTACTCTCTCTTTCTCTCTCTCAAAATAAATAAACTTAAAAAAAATAAAATAAATAAAATCACAATATATCTGAGAGTTGATTCATGTATTCTAAGGAAGAGAAAATAGGCGGAATTAAGAATTACTAACAGCTCCACTGTGCTCTACTTTACTGGTTTGCAGTGACCTGTGGTAACCACATGGGGGCTCTCTAATAGCCTGACCCCCACAAAAGACAAACAAAATAATCTCTTCCTGTTTCCCTTTTTCTTTAGCAGCTTAAATAAAAGGAATGCATTAGGTCAACTTTGTTTCTCTTTAATACTGGCTTATGCATTGAATGTATGTCATCGCTTGGTAAACATTGTTTCTAAAGATTTGCTTAGGCAAAAAGAATTAAGATTCTTTAACTGTGTGCCTTTCTAGGTCTTTGTGCATATTCTATTTTCAGTATTACATTGTAGCTCAAAGATTTTTGTAGCCTCTGTTATAAGGAAAATTATGAATGTGATAAGTTACTGTATTTGATTCATCAAAATTCTACTCTTGGAATTTCCCCTCATGATTTACAGACTTGTGGGTTTGCTGGTTGTATGTGCAGACATAGAAGAGTATACTTGAGAAGCTTATATAAAAATGATATAAAAATCTATTGCAGGATGAGGTATGCACAAAAATATTTATGTTTTATGAGTAGCTAATAAATCTTTGCTGCCATGGAAACCATTACTGGTGAACTGGATGATGCTAACAGCATTCATCCTAAAAGCAGAACACACCTCTCACCTTTGGACCTCGTGTGTGATATGTATCATAATTAGGGCCCTGCCTGACTTTATCACAAGGCCAGTGCACGTTAGCCACTTGTCTTGACTTCACCGTGTGAAGCCAGCTGCTTGGTCTGGTCAGGACTACATCTGTCCTCCCTCTGCTTTCAATTCCTCTGTCTCGGAACTTGAGTTATTTTCATGGTCTAGTAGCAGCCTGTTGTGGGAGAGGGATACTAAGGTACACATTCAAATTCAAGTGAAGGTATGTCTTCATGTTGATGGAGACTGAGCGATGGAACAGAGCTAACCCTGTAAAGACTCAGCATTCAGCCCCAGCCCAGTCAGACCATTGATGGGAAGGCGCTCCTGGCACAGCTGTTGGAAGCCTGCACACTGCCATGCTACACACATTTGTCTGGCCTTACCCACTGTCTGAAGGTCTGGTTTGAGGAAGGATGGTGTTGAAGTGAAGACATTTGGTTGGTCTGGGAAATGATGACACATGACCACGGACTGACAGGAGGAAAGTATATGTTCATGTATTGAATAAGTTCTGTGACTGGCAGGCAAGGTGTAATGATTGAATCTCCTCTGAGACTGGCTGACTTCATTCTTCAAAGCCGATAATTCAAGAGAGGCAGAGCGAGAAACTTCTAGTTATACACGAGTCTTCCCATCTACTCTCTTATACTCATTTAACATTTGTTATTATAGGTAGTAGAAATTTTGCTGTATCTTCCATCCAACAAATTAATTCTTACCAAACACCCGCAGTATAGAAACATGGTAGTTGGTGTGAAGGATGCAAATAACATATGTTCCTTGTTCTTATTAAGATGAATATATGTGAAACCAACCATAATACAGTGAATAAAAGTATGAATGACGGGTGCCTGGGTGGCTCAGTCAGTCAAATGTCTGACTTCGGCTCAGGTCATGATCTCGTGGTTCATGGGTTCGAGCCTCATGTCAGGCTCTATGCTGACAGCTCGGAGCCTGAAGTCTGCTTCAGATTCTATCTGTCTGTCTGTCTGTCTCTCTCTCAAATAAATAATAAAACATAATTTTTTTTTGAAAAAATATGAGTGAAATGCTTTATAAAATGTTAATAATGGCAGCTGCTTAAGAAATGTATACCAAGTGCTGTAGGAGGTCAGAGAAGGGTGCATTTAAAGTCAGCTTGAGGGGCGGCTGGGTGGCTCAGTCGGTTGGGCATCTGACTTCGGCTCAGGTCATGATCTCACAGTTCATGGGTTCGAGCCCTGCGTTGGGCTCTGTGCTGACAGCGCAGAGCCTGGAGCCTGCTTAGGATGCTGTGTCTCCATCTCTCTGCCCCTGCCCCACTCGCACTCTGTCTCTGTCTCTCAAAAATGAATAAATATTGGAAAATTTTTTTAATAAAGTCAGCTTGAAGGGAAGGCAAGGCTTCATTGGGGCAGGGGCTGTTTGAGCTACACTTTGAAGAATGAGTGAGAGCATTCTTGAAGGATAAGCAAGCAGTGTAGGGTGAGAATGGTATTTTTAGTTTAGGGTCTTTAGAAATCCCTTCCCAAGCACGTAACAGATACAATGTGATAAAATGGCTATGAAGGTTTGAATGGGTGGGAATAGAAGCTCTGTTTTATTTTTATTTTTTAAAAAATACTTCGCCTGAGAGAGGGAGAGGGAGAAAGCGTGCGAGTGTGCACACAAGCGAGCAGGGGAGGGGCAGAAAGAGAGGGAGAGAGAATCCCAGGCAGGCCCCAAGCTGTCAGCATAGAACCCGATGCGGGGCTTGATCTCACGAGAACTGTGAGATTGTGACTGGAGCCAAAACCAAGTGTCAGACATTCAGCCAACTGAGCCATCCAGGAGCCCCGAGAAGCTCTCTTTGAAAAGTACCAACTTATAAATCCAGTGTGTTGTTTTGCCTTTCATTCTCTTACTCTCTAATACTTCTGTTCTACTGTTATCTTGAAAGACTCCTGTAATTCGGGGCAGGAGGGGATTCTAAAACAGAGACTAAAGCAATGTTAGAGTTTACTGATAGACTATTAGTGGGCATGTTTGCTTACCTACTTGTATGTATAAGTTTCTATAATAGGTACAATAAATAATTTAGGTTAGGGCAACCCTATGTAGCTCTTCCACAGCTGCTACGATTAGCTGCCTCATGTGGGAGGTTCAAACCAGAAAGAGCTGTTGTACTGGGTGCCCTAATAGGTATGTGAAGTTGCTTCTAAGGCGATAATACACCAACTCTGAGGCCCACACCTTGAGCCTCTGCTGAGGCAGAGAATTCTCCAACCTGCCTTGGCCGAAAGAAGGTATAACCTGGCACTGGTACTTTCCAGGTTTTCTCTCCAATTATTGTTTCAGGTTTTTGTTCTGTCAAACCAGAGGTTATCCATGACGAACAGGTCTGCTGCTCTTCAGCTTCTAGAGCCCCAATAACTGTACCCATATGGAGCTGCCTCTTTACCATGTGGTACATAGTCACTGCCCTGGCCCCTCTCAAGGACGTGGATGCCCCAACCCTTCCCCTCAATTCAGCAACGAAAGTAGAACTTTTGAGAACACTGTGTCAGCTCCTCACCTCGCATCTGATCCGATCAGTTGGTACCTGATACTCATCAAGCATTTTGAACAACTAGGCTCTGTGTGCTGATTTAAACCAGTCTAGATATTGGTGCAGGACATAAACAATGCTTTTGTCTGCAGGTAGGAGAAGATTCTCGACATACAGGACCACCAGTTCTTCCCAGGCCATCAAGTACGTTCAATACAGTCAGCAGGCCACAGTACCAGGACATGGTTCCCGTAGGTATGTCATTTCCTTTCCAGAAGCCTTTATCTTTGCTTGTCCTATCAGTGTGAATCATGCATCCTGTGCTGATACTTGTCTGTTGGCAGCCTGCTACTTTTGCCCTAGACTAAGAAATGTGCCTTATCCTAAGAGACCGATTTGAATCGCAAAGCACTTCTGTCATACAAAATCCTATAGAATGAGATTTTTTTATCTTATTCTACCTTTTCTGAGTAGAGCTATTATATTAGATTGTTGAAGTTACTATTAAGGCAAATATATTATGTGGTCATTTCACGTTAAGCATTGGGCAAGCATATATATTAGTATATATCTAATGCTAGGGACAGAATTTAAATGGTGTGCGAGCCTATAGTAGTCTCAGAATAAGAAAGCAATTATGGCACATCCTTAACGTTCTGGTAGAGAGCTATGTATTTGTAGCAAATACAAGGCAGTAAGTGCCTCCAAAATAATAAAATAAAAATAAATGAATTGGGGCAGAGAGGCCTAAAGAACAACTTGAATTATTACTCACATGAGGAGGTTGACGTAGATCAGTTTTCACACCTGGAGCCCCAAGGCAGGTGGAGGAGACAGGTGACCCGAGCCCACGTGGGCTCCCTGCTTCATCTTCAATTTGAGTAGCTCTCCATTTATCTGTTTTTACCTCAGAATTTTTACTTCTTTAAGAAAAACTTTAACATGAAATATAAAGTAATACCCATGGCATTACTTAACTAAAGAAGTTTGGCAAACACTGGACAGGAGGAAATCTTGGATCAAAGTCTAAAAGTCTGTGTTTTACTATGCCGTTATTAATAGGTTACTAAATACTGCACAGAGAATTTTAAAATCTTACAAAATTGTTGCTCAAAGAGTTATCTAGTCTCTGATCTTGGATGGAATGTAAAAACCCAGTGACAAAATTTCAGTTATAAAAGTGTTTTCTAAAAAAAATTATAAAAAAATATTTTCATTATTTTTATATGATGAAACGTGCAGTTAGGTACACTTCAAGTTTGACAGTGAGATTCCATGTTAGTGGGTAGTATTTCTTTCATTTTATTAACATTTAAAAATGTGTATGTATGGGTGGCGTGATGGAGCTAAAATGTGAACTAGCAAATGCTTAGAGCATAATATTTCTTTTTGTTTGATCATTTGTCAGTTTAAGTAAGGCATGTTTCTTGATTATATTTGTGAACTGAATTAGGATCACTGATGTTTGAGAATCCAGATACTCAGTTCTGTGATGGAAATATGTCTGTATTTCTGATTAGAAATAGATATAATCAAGATAAATAATCTTAAGTAAACAAATTAGTTTTCTTGACAAAAGAGATATTGATTATTAGAGCCCTTAATAAATTTTAATTTACTATTTTAAAATTTCTGTGGACATTAGCCAGCTTTGACAAAAATAAATTTTTCTTTTAATTTTATGTACATAGTTGATGATACTGATTGTGTTGTAGCTGTTGGTTTAGTTGGTTTGGTAAAAAGCTACATGTGGCTTAATGGCATTTATTTCCACAGGATTTGGGAATGGTTTGTCCTTTACCTATTGATAGTAACTGTGCTTTTTTTTTAAATTGAAGTACAGTTGACATACAATGTTATATTAGTTTCTAACATACCACATAATGATTCCACAATTCCATACATGACTCAATGTATATCTGATACAAAATTATTACAATATTATTATGTACCCTATGACGTACTTTGCATCCCTGTGACTTACTTATTTTGTAACTGGAAGTTTGCCCCTCTTAATCCCCTTTACCTATTTTGTCTATTCCCTCAGTCCCCCTCCCCCACTTCTCCCACGAGCCATCAGTTTGTTCTCTGTATTTGTGAATCTGTTTCTGATTTTGTTTGTTCATTTGTTTCTTTTTTAGATACCACATATAAATGAAATCACACCATATTTGTCTTTCTCTGACTTCTTTCACTTAGATAATACTCTCTAGGTCCCTTCATTTTGTTGCAAATGGCAAGATTTCATTCTTTTTTATTGTGAAGTAATTTTCTATTATATACGTGTGTGTGTGTGTGTGTGTGTGTGTGTGTAAGATATGTATCACATCCTCTTGATTCATTCTTCATTCATATGTCGATGGACACTTAGGTTGCTTCTCTATCTTGACTATTGTAAATAATGCTTTAGTGAGCAGAGGGATACATATATTTTTTAGAATTAGTGTTTTTGTTTTCTTCAGGTAAATATACAGTAGTAGAATTACTAGAGCATATGATATTTCTATTTTTAACTCTTTGAGGATACTTCATACTGTTTTTTATAATGGCTACACCAATTTACATCTCTACCAACAGTAAACAAGGGTTCCCTATTCTCCACATCCTTGCCAACACTTGTTATTTCTTGCCTTTTTGATACTAGTCATTCTAACAGTGTGTGAGATGATATCTCACTGTGGTTTTGATTTGCATTTCCCTGATGATTAATGATGTTGAACATCTGTTCATGTGTCTGTTGGCTATCTGTATGTCTTCTTTGGAAAAAAGTCTATTCAGGTCCTTTGCCCACTTTTCAGTGGGATTATTTGTGTTTTGTTTGTTTATTTGTTCTTTTTAATGTTTATTTTTAAGAGACAGAGACACAGCATGAGAGGGGGAGGGGCAGAGAGAGAGAGGGAGACACAGAATTCAAAGCAGTCTCCAGGCTCTGAGCTGTTGGCACAGAGCCTGATGCGGGGCTTGAACCCACGAACCGTGAGATCATGACCTGAGCCAAAGTCGGACGCTTAACCGACTGAGCCACCCACCCAGGCACTGCATTGTTTATTTGTTTTGGATGTTGAGTTGAATGAGTTCTTTATATATTTTGGATATTAACTTGTTCTTGGATATAGGATTTGCAAATATGTCCACCTGTTCAGCATGCTGCCTTTTCATTTTATTGATATTCCCTTTGATATCCAAAAGCTTTTTAGTTTGTTGTGGTCCCAATAGTTTATTTCTGTTTTTGTTTTCCTTCCTAAGAAGACATATCAGAAAAATGTTGCTAAGGTCAAGGCCCAAGAGATTACTATCTAGGTTTTCTTTTAGGAGTTTTATGGTTTAAGTCTTTAATCCATTTTGAGTTCATTTTTGTGTATAGTGTAAGAAAGTGGTCCAGTTTCATTCTTTTGCCTGTAGCTGTCCTGTTTTCCTGGCACCATTTATTGAAGATACCGTCTTTTCTTTGTGGTATATTCTTGCTTCCTTTATTGTAGATTAATTAACCATATAAGCATAACTGTATTTCTGGGCTCTCTATTCTTTCCTTTTGATCTATGTGTCTATTTTTGTGCCAGTACCCTACTGTTTGAACTATTACAGCTTTGTAGTTGAGTTTGAAGTCTGGGATTATGATACCACTAGCTTTGTTGTTCTTTCTCAAGTTTGCTTTGGCTATTATGGTCTTTTGTGGTTCCATATCAATTTTAAGATTGTTCTATCTCTGTAAAAAATGTTGTATTTTGATATGGATTGCATTGAATCTATAGGGTGCTTTGGTGCATATGTACATTTACCAGTGTTAATACTTTCAATCCATGAGCCTGGTATACTTTCCATTCATTTGTGTCATCTTTAATTTCTTTTACCAACGTCTTCAGTTTTCAGAGCACTATTGGATTTGGGCAACTTTTGTTCTGTCTCTTTACCTCTCTGGATGGCTGATATTTAGTCAGAATATAGTTTTCCATTTCTAACAGTTGCTTATGAGGTTGATTTTGGTAAGCAGTAGCTAAAAACTATCAATATCTAGAAGCTCATTAGTGATCTCATCCTGCAATTTGATAATAAATATGGCTTATGAAATGAGTTTAATTTGTGCTTTAGTCACCTAATAGATCTAAGTCCAATAGTCATATAACAGGTAGACACAATTTGGAATTTAAGCATCTGTAAGTGGCTTCAAACTATGACTTTGAGTACTAGGAATATTAACCAAAAAAAAAAAAAAACCCAAGGATTTAAACTTTGGATTTATGTGCATAAACGTAATAACAGATTTTTAAAGTATTGTGATAATTTTTTATTTTTTCAGCTTACAATGACAAGATTGTTGCATTTCTGCGCCAACCCAACATCTTTGAAATTCTACAGGAGCGGCAACCTGATCTTACCAGGAATCATTCACTCAGGTAATTGTAGTATTAATATTTGGTTCAAGTTCCATAAGCCCCAACTAGTAAATCTTCAGTAATACTGATAATCATCTTGGAAATTCACTCTTTCTTTCTGGCCATCTAAACAAAGACATCTTGTATACAAATACTTTATGTCATCAACAACCAGGTCATTATAGTAGTGGCTTTTCTCTATTAGGTATAAAGATTGAATAAGATTGACTAAAGAACCTAGAACCCTCTTTAAAGAAGAAATATGAAAAAGAAGCAAAAATTCATAGCCAAGAATCCATCCTTGATCTGCAGATTATAATGAAAGTAATGACACTAACATTTTTTTAATTTTTTTTACATTTATTTATTTTTGAGAGACAAAGAGAGACAGAGCACAAGTCGGGGAGGGCCAGAGAGAGAAGGAGACACAGAATCCAAAGCAGGCTCCAGGTTCCGAGCTTTCAGCACAGAGTCTGACGCAGGGGTGCTCGAACTCACAAACTGTGAGATCATGACCTGAGCCAAAGTTGGACGCTTAACTGACTGAGCCACCCAGGCTCCCCAAGACACTTACATTTTTGTGTGTAGCTTCAGTAAACAAAAATAACATAGAGTTTACTGAATTGAGACTTATAAAATCCTAGACTTGGTATTCATATTTTTTCATAATAAAAACACAGTGGAACCCAAGGAGGGAATCTGATCCTCTTCACTGTCCAGTCAGTATTTCCCTGCATGAACCCTCTCTTCTAAATAGCTATTCAATGCATCACACTTAAGTCCAGTTTTCCTTTCCTGAATACATGCTGTTCCTCTTCCCTGGCAAGTTTTTCTCTTGTGTGTTTGGCAAGAAAGCTCTCTCCCTTAAAACTCAATGCGAACTACCCCTTCTTGAAGCCTCTCGGCTCCACTGTGAGCTCTTACTTTCAAGATCTAGGCTAGTGTTTCTCAACCTCAGTGTTGTAGGCATCAGTGAAGATGGAAAAAGATGTGAGTTTCTGATGAAAATTTGACATAACTCAAAGCTCATTTGGTTCATATGCCACCTTTACTGGTAGAAATATGTTTTTGTCCAGTGGTGCCATCTCAGCCCACAGAAGTGATGCTCCAATATACTCTACTTAGTTGTATCAAACTGTTTTCATCAGAATCACGTGGGGAGCTTCGTAAAGTACAAAATGCCAGGTCTTGTCTCCCCTAACTCTTCTCCCTTCTCTGATTTTAAACCCCCTATCCTCCTATACCCTGTCCAGAAATTTAATTCAGGAGGTCTGTGGGGGAGCTCAAGTGTTTACTATCTTAAAACCTCTCCATATGATTCCAATGGCACATTCAGGTGTAATAACCTCTGTTCTAGACACTAATTTGATAATTAATTATGTAGTGTATCACATTGTCCTTTATACTATTTTGGCTATGTGACTTTTGTGCTGTAATTTGACTTTTCAAGTCCTTATGCTTTATTTTTCAACTAGATTATAAGTTTCTTACAAATGTGGATCTTCTTCAACTCATTATTTCTTCTCCTTATTGCTTAAATATCAAGAATACTACTTGGCATATAGTGAATGTATATATGTACACAGAGATAGAGATTGTTTTTGTTGATTCAAAAATAAATTACCAAATATTCTTCTTATTATATTTTTAGTCTCTCATATGCTTTATTTTATTGAGGTATCATTGGTATACAATATTATATTGGCTTCAGGAATACAACATAATGATTTAATATTTGTATATATTGTAAAATAATCACCACAATAAGCCGAGTTAAGATCCATCACCACACATTGTTACAGAATTTTTTTCTTATGATGAGGACTTTTAAGATCTACTTTTAACAGCTTCCCAATATACATTATAGTATTATTAACTTTAGTTGCCATGCTGTACATTACATCCCTGTAACTTACTTATTTTATAACTGGAAGTTTGTATCTTATGAGGCTCTCTGCCCATTTTGCCCACCCCCAATCTCCTGTCAGTCTCTCATAGCTTTAAAGTTGTCATTGGCTTCCAGAGTTTCTAAAGGCTATATGGAATTTCAAGTATGACTACAAATATCTCCTACAAACAGAAATCCCAGTTTCACATTAGTTAACATCTAACTCAAGTCTCAGTGCTTTTTTCAACCCAAGCATGCTGTTCTCAATCACAAGAAAATTATAAAAATCAGATGAGCTGTCATTTTGCATATTTGTGTACTATGGCATCCACTCAGTAATCCCTGGTCCACTGGAGTGTCTTGTGTAAGAAGTTCTAGTTAGCAAAATTGCAGAAATAAACTCCTCAGTTGTCTAATGAGAGATCTTAGATTCCGGACCACAAAGCAAAACAAAAAAACAAATCTCTCCTCTTTTGCTAACCACAAAATAAGGAGAACTCTATTTTCTTTCTTTCCCACCAGCTCTAGTCTCAATGCATCCACATACTTCTAGTCAGTTTCTATTCCTGTCAAAGTACCCCCCCCCAAAAAAAACAAGAAAGAGGAAACTCAAGGTTTCTACTTTTGCTCTGCCTTCCACATTATTATTCACAGCAAGTTAACATATCTTTACATTTCCACCATCGGAGATATCAGGTGATTGATTTAATCTACCCGAACAGCACATCTAACAGCACTATTGTCCTTCAGTGATTTGACAGAACCTTAATAGACCCTGACGGGGAAAACTGATGGGCCCCAGTTGGTATCTTTCAGTTTTGTTTTTATTTTTCTTTCTGCTTTTCAGAGCCTTAAAGGTCTCTAATCTCCTAAAGATTGGTAAGGATTTTTCTTTTTTAGTGACACCCAGGGTCTTCAGTGAGCCCATTCTTTTAACATAGCTCTCACATGGTAATCTATTGGCCAGAAATTATTTGATAGATTTTAAGGTAAGTTTCCATTTTATTCCCGATTACTTATAAGTTTCTACTTACGCTTTCTAAAACTCTTTACAGAACTTGACCATAAAAAGCTTATGCTGTCACGACAAGTAGAAGGAAGCAGGAATGTAAATCAATGAGATAATGCTGTTCCTCTTACACAGAGTGTGTGTCATGGTGCACTTTTATTTTCTGAAAAGTTTTTGGTAATTAAGCATTCTGCTTATCACAACAACATAATGGGGAAGTTCGTATATCTAAGAGAACATTCTGTTTTTATAGTGAGAAACTGCATTGTAAGAAGCATTCCCACAAACGCAGGGGTGGGGAAACAGTTGAGGCTCTTTAATCTTGTATTTCAGTGCTATCTTTGATAAAAGATTTATGCATGGGATACAGCCACTGAGTTATTGTGTGTCAGAGGTAACCATGGGCCTTCTATTCGTATCCTGAGCAAGGTTTCCCAATACCAGCGTCCCTCTGTGTGTATTCTTCCTCGTCTGTGACACAGCCACTTAAAAGAAATATCCCTTCTTATCCTCTCCATAAATATAATGAGGAAAAATGCCAGCCCCAAGGAGATTCAAATGGATACACCTATTTACTTTGTGTTTTTCTGTTTGCTTGTGATTCCTTCTAAACCAGAGGATGGTTTATTTAGTTTCTATCCATGTATTTCTTTAGTTTCTATCCATGGATCCTTAAGACTCCACTTGGGTATCTTTGACTGTAGAAAGGCTATGGTTTTCTATGCAATGGAATATGGCATTAGCTTTCTACTGCTATGTTTACATCACTGCTCCCTCTAACTTTATCTGTCCTGTAAATGTGATGCTACAAGTCGTCCTCTCCTTTTTTTTTTTTAACCTCAGAAGAGATTTATTTCCTTGGCTAGAAAAATCAACATCCAAAAATCAGTACTACCTCCTTTAAGTGGGCACTGTCCTCCATGAATTACTATAGCTTACTATGGGCTCTCATTAGAAGACAATAATCATGCTAAGAAGCTTTTTGTATGTGTAACATTAAAATAAAAGTCAAAATAATATGTTCTCATAGTTTATTTGAAAATGTATTCATTTAAAAAAGAACCTTTTAACAGTATTTTATTGGTGAATATAATAAATACAAATTCAATACAATTTTTGGTATTGGTATTTGTACAACACTGCATCATTAGCAAGGATCTACGTGTCGTAAAACTGAATTAAGAGTTGAGAATAATCACTCTTGTGTGGTTATTAGGTCTAGCCAGTAAATCTACTCCCTGCTAGTCTAGCTTTCCCCAGGTATCAGGGATAATTATTTTGGGCTCCAGGTTGATTCCATTTCTTTTTGTTTGTGAGAATCACGTGACCATATGGACCTATATTTCCAAATCTAACGGTAAGTAGAAAGAAACGTTGATCTTTCTACTGTGTGGCTCTATCCTTCAAGTCAGACCTTGTTCTCTGACTGTAGTAAAGAGTATGAACAGTCAATCAAATAGTCAACACTGATTTTCCTTTTTTGGTGTTACACCATTAGAGAAGTCACAGGATTTCTCTAAAATTGCCCTCAGGCAGTTTTTTCAAACCATGTATTTTTGAAGGTGTTACTGAACTATATCTACAAGAACCATGTGTGTACAGAGTCTGCAGTCCAGAGAGTTTTTGTGGTTTCGAGGCATTGCTTCTGGTTGTTTCTGGTCACGTGCCCTCCTTTAACTTCACCAAAAATGTTGGTTGGTTTCAATGAGGGTATTTTCTGTGGGAATTCCGGTCTTGAGACTATGTTCATTGTCCTCAAATGATCTTCTGCTAGAGTTGATCTTCTGGGGTGATTCTGTGCACTTGAGGAAGTGGTTACAAAGGTCTGAATATTACGGGCATCTGAGAGACAGCAATAGCTAGCAAGTTTTTCCCGAGGTTGTCACTATACAGTTTAGTATCTTGCTAGAACAGTTGTAAGTTTTCTTATTAAAAGATTGCCTCTTTACCTGTCTTTGCACTTCCTTCAGTGGGAGTCTGTTTTAGCGAACAGTCTGATGTCAGCTTTCTGCTTCTTTTTTCTATGCCATAACAAAAAAACATGGTAGTTTATTTCAGATACTGAGTGGAATCAGGAGAATTTGTTAGGAGCCAACTCTATTATAATCTTGTGCCTGGTTATGTCTAACTGAGCATTCCTTATGTGCACAGCACAATGCTAGGTACTTGCGGAACATGAAAATAAAGGAGGAATGGCTTTTGCTCTGAAGAAATTCGTGTTTCAGGGTGCCTGAGTGGCTTAGTCAGTTAAGTGTCCAACTCTTGATTTCGGCTCAGGTCATAATCTCACTGTCATGGGACTGAGCTCTCCTGTGCAGTGACAGCACAGAGCCGACTTAGGATTCTCTCTTTCCCTCTCCCACTGCCCCTCCCCCACTCACACTCTACCCTCCTCCTCCTCCTTCTCTCTCTCTCTCTCTCTCTCTCTCTCACAAAAAACCCCCCATGTTTCAGAAGGAATTTGTGTTGTAACTGAATGGCCCAGTGAGAAAGTCCACTAGAGGAAGTGCTGGAATGTATTCTAAAGGGCACACAGACAGAAACATACCCATGCAGAGAGGGTCAAATAGAAAAGTGTTATTTGAATATCATCTTAATCCTCATTATGAACCACTACAATAAAGATAGGAATTAAAAGGACTACCACAGATTCCTTCTAACTCTGTAAATTGATAAAATAAACTTGAATAAATATAGTAATATGGCTTTCAAATGTCCTTCTAATCAGAGTCATATGTATCTTTAATAATAACTTCTCAAGCTTGTTATGTTTATTTCGGTCACTGAGTGGACTCATGGAAAATGTGAGGAGCCAAAACTGTTATTTTCCATTCTAAAAGGAAAAATATTGCAGATCTACAATGTTGACTTTAATCCCTTTTATTTTAATGAAATATAAGTGTGCACAAATATAAAATATGCATACACTTCTTTACAGCTTTTATGAACTATAAAACCAAAAGACATATGAATTAAGTAAAGACTTTAAAAAGTAACATTTAATTGAATGATATTAATGTGAGATTTTGTTGTTCAGAAGCCATATCACTAATATTGAGGCTGGTCAGTAGAAAGATACATTTGTGCTTTTTGTTTCACTTGTGTTTGACTTGATTCTTTCAATTTTGTTTCTAATTGTTCATCAAGTGCATCTTTGGCAATATTGTGGCCATCGTTTTTCCAAACCGATAGCTTATTTTTAATCTACTAATCTATCTACAAGTTTTATTTTTACCTACTAACTCATTGTTTTGATGAGCCAATTCATTGAATACCCCCAACTGCAATACTGAAGAAAAAATATATTATTAAATGTACCCTATGATGATTCTACCACTACTTTTCTATTTGTAAACTATTGTAAAACTTGTTCTTAGAATAAACCATGACATCTTTAATACTTTAGTTAACATAAATGCATTAATTTACTTTAAAAATCAGAGACACCTGGGTGGCTCAGTCAGTTAAGTGTCCACTTGGCTCAGGTCATGATCTCACCGTTCATGAGTTTGATCCCCGCCTTGAGCTCTGTACGGACAGCTCAGAGCCTGGAGCTTGCTTCGGAGTCTGTGTCACCCTCTCTTGCTCTGCCGCTTCCCCACTCACACTCTCCTCTCTTAAAAATAAATAAAAACATTAAAAAATTTAAATCCATTTATTTTGTTTTCTCTTTATTTTTTTTGTTTTCTCTTTATTTAGCCCATAGCAATTTATATATATTCATAACATTGCCTCACTTCATCATTGTTATTATTCAAATTAATACTGCAAAAGAAAAGATTTGTCTTTTTAATCAGTAAGAGAATTGTGTGTGCCTGGTAGATGGGGACTGCTGGTACCATACCTACCATCTAAGGCCCCACCTACCTCAGGGCCTGCTTACCAACACTTCGCAAGTTTCCCTCTGATCACATGGCACCAACTGTCTTGTCAATGCAAACAGAGGAACTGAAGTCAAGTGGCAGTATTCAGTCATAAGTGTCATTCAGATTATCCAAAATGTGCTTACCTAAATAGTAACAGTTTTGAGCATCAGTGTGAAAATGCAGAATTTTTTCATTCCCCCAGAACTTGAGATGATGTCTCTAGATCTCTAGTAGACAATGACACCAGTTTGAGAAATACGGGTCTATGGAATATTGGGCAAATACCTAATAACCAAGAAGTAGTTCCTGTTTGTTTTTGTTTTTCTTAGAAAAGATTGGCGACATTTCTGAGGATCTCTGCTGACCTTCTCTTCCTCCGCCTTCATCTGCTTTCTTGACATTCAATAAACCAATGCTCTCCTTGTTTTTATGTGAAAGGACTTTATGGGATAAGAGTGGGTATAAGACCTAAACAGAATTCAGTTAAATAAATGGAACTATTTCAATATTTTCATATAATACTATAATTGGCTTTCTCTCTTCCAGTGCTCCATGAACTCTTTGAGAAAAGAACTAGGTCTTCTACCCTATTGGATTCCTAGTATGTGATACCATGCCCAGCACATAGTAGACACTTAGAAAATGTTCGCTGAAAGAATGAATGAATGTTAGTATAAGAAGATCTTAGTGGTATGGTGTGCACCAGATGGCATGCCTCAGTGTCTTGTTCCTGAAAGCATATGACTCTTAGCTGGTCAGTGCAATAAATTAGCTGGTCTGGTAGAACACTAGCATCAGCTTGCCTCTGGCATGTTCTGGTTTAAAGAACCAGACCAGTTGCCTTCACTGCCTAATAGTATCTGAAAAATGATGAAAAGGTTCCCAATTGGCATATTGGTCTTGCCCTTTCATCACCTTGTCATCTGTGTGACTCAGGAGGCTATGATCTTTTCCTTCTTCCCAGGAAGCCACAGTCCACATCACTCCCCTTGCTCTGTCTAGCTCCAGTTAGAGAAGTGGAGGACAGTGTGCACCCTGTTTGTTTTCTCATTCGTTTGTTTGCCTGATCCATTGTGATGACACGCTAAGGAGATAAACTGTGTATTTATTGGAGATAGCTTTTGATTGTTCAAGATCAAAGCATGTTATTACTGACCCTTATAAGAGTATTTCTTGGATTAAGTTATTGTTCATTTTTCTCCAAGATAACTTTTCTCTAATTTAGCTTTTTTAAGCCAAGTTTTATATCTCCTACCAAAAAAAAATCATTTGCCAGGTAATGGGCCTTGTTTCCATCATGTGCTTCAGACATGTGATTGTAACACTTGAGGGAAAATGTTCTGCTTGGCTCGAGCCTTCAAACTGCAATAACTAAGCAGAAAGGCCGACTTTTCCCTTCTGAACAATTTCTTTACATACATGTCTGACATTTATGTCTTAAATATGTGTATGTGTAACTCCTGGCAGTGAATGTCAGAAAAAAAGAAAGTTTGGCAATACTAAAGATTAGATGCTTTGTATAGTAACATATTATTTAAAATGGATCTGGTCAGAAGAAGCTGCACTCTTTATCACTCTTGGTAAGCTATGTGCTGAGAGCAAATCAATTGACTTCTCTGTGCATTATGAAGTTTTTCATCTCAACAATTAACCTTTCTTCCACCTCATTGTCTTCAAGCTTGTAAATAATTAAGACGAGAAATGGAATCGGAATTTGGAAATATAAAATGCAGTGGAAATTTTTGAAAATATCATACAGAAAAACAAGATAATCTATAAATAGGAATTAAAGCTAAATAAATACTTATATCAAAGATTGATATTTTATTTCATAGCATACAAAAACCAGACTATATTATCATTAATACTTCAAGTAAAATTGCATAGTTGTGTTTATTCCTATGTTCCTATCCAATGAAATGCTTTCAGTTCCATAGTTTATGTTCTTATTTTTTTCCTTATCTTATAAATATTAATATGGTTTGCTTCAAAATAACATCATGTAAATGAAGGAAACCAACAGGAAAATTTTTATTAAAATTTTATTCATATAAAGAAGATAGTAGCATATGGTGACTCATCAAAAAGGAAATGTGCCATTTTTACATAATCTATAATAAAATAATGGCAGAAATAGCTCATATTGTCATGTCTGATATGTGTAAGTATAAGTATATACACATTTGCACAGGTATACACCACCAAATGTAGTAACTAAAAGTTACGAAAAGTTCAGATTTTTCAGTTATTTCAAAGAGCCATATGCCTTTATATTGAATATGTAATAAATAGATACTATCTGCCTCCAAGTAAGAATGTGCTCATCACACCTAATTTAGAGGTATACCCCCAGGGAAATGATGAATATCCCTACACACACGTTTTGGAATAACAGGGAATCACTCTGAATGGTCTAGACAGTTGCCTAGATTCAAGCCCACAGCAGGCTTTAACTCAAAGGCAATATGAGTGAAAGCAACAAAGGAAGCTTTTTCCAGCATTAGGACTTGGTGATGTTGATGCTCACTGGGTTCTCCTTGATGTGTGTGTGTGTGTGTGTGTGTGTGTGTGTGTGTGTGTGTGTTTGTGTGTGTGTTTGTAGTGACTATTATTTTTTAAATGGTGCTTAAGTCACTCAGTTATGTTTCAAAAGTCTACCACATATATTTTGAGCTATTTCTTTGCTTGAATAGGGAGAAGATCCAATTTATCCGAACTGAAGGGACCCCCGGATTGGTGCGTCTTTCAAGTGATGCAGACCTTGTCATGTTGCTGAGGTAGGTAACCAGCTTTTGAAGTAGAAAGTCTTCTGTCATCAGATATTATGGAGCATTTTAGGAAATAAGATGCCAATATTTGTAGCCAAAGAATGTCTCCATTATTTTCAAAGACTTGTGGAATCCTCATGTTGAAAATGTAGGATGCTGGTTTAGTGATAATTCATTTCAGATTGCATTTCTTATCCTAAGATCTGTTTGATATATATATATATTTTTACCCTCATGATAAATGAGGTGGTACTGGAGAAGGGCAAGGTTAGTAGAAGCCAATGGATAGAATCTCTCACTCACAGAGTGGAACAGAAGGGTATACAGGGCTTTACCCCTTTGGCGTAGAAGAGAGGTTGTATTCATATTGTCTTTCAGTTTTTTTTCCTCAAAATGTGTTTTGTTTTCTTTTGCTGATTTGGCATGATTTTTTCAAATGATTTTGAGAGATTAGGTTTTGGAAATTAGGTCAGAAAGTTGAAATTTGGTCACTGGTACTCACGGCCAACTTGATAGCCCTTCATAAAATTAACCAATTGTATTTTCTTTCCTGATGGTTAGATCAGCTTTGGTTATAATTTTGGACTGGTTTAGAAGGGAAACTGGCAAATTTTAAAATATTTTTAATTTTTAATATTATCCCTCAAAGGTAGAAGACTAGAGTAAAATAATGCCTTGCTCTACCCAGTAGTTGAGACACTCACCACTGTAACCTCCAAAGAATTAAAGGGAAAATCATGCTGAACCAACCACACATTGTTTTATTTATCCCAAAGTACTAATGATCTCATTCATGATATTCATGATGATCTTAACCCTAACCATTTCTAACTGCCTACATGATGTTGCCATATCTGTAAAACTGAATCAAAAAATTATTTTCCTTAACTGGATAGTTGGAGCATAATTCAAAGGGATGGAATCACATCCCACAGAGACTTCACCTTACCTGATTCTGAACAAGACCTGTTGGGAGGCAGGGTCACTTCTCGGTCTAAGAGATGACTATGATTCTGTTGGAGTAAGCTAGTTCTGAAAACAGAATATAGTATGCTATATAGTAAGACTGTTGGTCAACTAATATGTGGCAGGATGTTTCTGCCACAGTTTGGTGATAAAATAGTTTTGTTACAAAATTCTGACTAGGCTATGATTCTCTTGCTTCATTCTAGAAATCTAAAGCTTTTAATTTAAACTAAAGAATTCTGCTTTTGGAATTAGTAGAAACAAAAATGATTACAAAACAGAAATCATGATTATTATTCACCTGTTCTTAGTTAAATAATCTTTAGATGGTATAGTCCTAAATATTTTAAGTTACAATATGGCTTAAAATATTTGTACTTTAGTAAACACTACAGTTTGAATGAGTTTCTATGTGTTAGGTGGTTGAATCTTAAAATATTAAAACCTGATATACATTTATGTTTTATGTGTGTATATGTGTATGTACATGTCTACATACACACACATATACATAGATGTATAAACACATGTGAAGAGCAAGGCTGCATTTCTCCCATTGGGAAAATAAGCATGTTATCTGATGTTAATGCGTCTTTGGAGAAGCATGAGAAATTCACTTATTAAATAATTGTTCTATAATTATTACATGCAAATGATGTTATTCAATTCTAGACTTATTTCATTTAGATGATCAAATGTAATTTATTATTTTAATAATTGTACAAATGGTGACACAATGTATTACATGCACATATTTAATAAATGTTTAATAGTTATTGAAACATCTCCAGATATCCTCAATTCTTGATTTTTTTATTTTACTTTGGAGTTTTAGTAATTTGAATCAGTGACTATAAACTCCAGCAATGGGCTAGTTGCCTATGTAGTGAAAGACTCTGTGTCTATTTTTATACTTTGTCTATGTCTTAAAAAGGAAAATCACTCCTGGTACAAATGGACTTGATTATCAGCAAGCTGCAGTGTAGAGAAGCTGTAGTTCTAGGAAATTATTCAATTCAAAATAAGCCCATGTAAGGTCATTTTCCAAAATAGCTGTTCTAAAACTCAAGAATTTGTAAATGGCCTTGCTGCACTTGTTATTGATCATTCTATTTCATATATTCTTTCATTCACTCATCTGCTGTAAAAAAAATACACCTCTATCAGAGCTCATATAGGAAATGGTTGATAAATTTGGCTGCATTCGAATTTTAAATTTTATATAATGAAATATATAAAGACGTAAAGTTTACACACTGAAAGAATATATTCACAACACAGAATGCACAAAGAATGCCTTTAAATCAATTAAGAAGAAAAAAGCCCAAGAGAAAAATTGCCAAAGGGTATAAAAAGGCACGTCATAAAATTGGAGTAAGATAGCCACTAAACTTACGGAAAGATGCTAGCAATCATGAAATGCAATTTCCAGTAATGAAATAATATTTCCCACTATCAGATTTTTAAAAAATCAGAAAGTCAGATAATATGAGAATTAGGGACTCTACTACTGTCTGGACTTAGTGGGATTACAATTTCTACAACTTTTTCAGAGTACAATTTGACAATGTCTGTAGAGTTAAAAAGGCATATGTGTATGACTGAGCAGTTCTGTGTCTAGGTACATACCATATTTATACTAAGAAATTCTTACATGTACACAATAAACACAGGATCCTCAGTGCACCATTATTGACAAAAGCACAAAGTTGAAAACAAATATTTGTTAACAAAGATAGATAAAGAAATTGATTTGTTCATAGAAGGGACTCCTGCATGGCGGTAAAAGTAATAAACTAGATACTTATGTGTCAACATAAGTTCAAGAATGTTACATACTTACATAACACTTACATAGTTTTTTAGCAGTGCATAAGGCAAAACTATATTGTTCATCTATGATATATGTTATAAATATAAAACTATGGAAGGAGAATACCTTGTTAAAGTCCTGATACAGGAGAACAAAAGCGTCTTCATATACCCATTGTACACATACATGCATGCAGATGCAGATTTATAAAGATCTGTAAGTATGCATGTGTGTTTGAAGCAAAAATAATAGTGTTAACATTTGTTAATGCTGGATGGTATCTCTCAAGTGTTTTTATATTATTCTCTATCTCTTTAGTATTAAAATTTTCTAGTAAAATATTTCTCTTGATATAAAAGATATCAGAGTATTGATTATATGTAAAGGAAATGATAAATGTCATGGAGCAAAGGGACACAGGGGTAGGTATCTGAGGAGAGTGTGCTAATTCCTGCTCTTCAGTTAATCTAGATATAGGTTTACAGACTTTTGTGGTATCAACTATTACATGGGCTTTTCCTTCAATTAATTTAAAATTCACATTATTTCAGTGGTTATTGATTTATTGAAAAAGAAAAAAGGACTGTTTCAGGGCTTAATTTGTTATTATAAATATGATTATTTCCTGCTTCTGTTACTAAAACTTTTGACTTTTAGAGTTTAAAAGTGGAAAGATGGCTTTAAAAAATAATATCATGTCTAAAAATTTGCTACAGCAGTCTAGCAGATGTGTGCGTGTGAATGAAGAGCCAGAGCAAGAATTATCAAGTTGTGATTGCATTGCTATAACCCCAAATTTCTCCGCCTCAAAAGTATTGACATTTTGGGCTGGATACATCTTTGTTGCAGGGAGCTATTCTGTGCATTGCAAGATGTTTATCCGCATCCTGGTCTCTACCCACTAGATACCAAAAGCATACCCTCTCCCAATTATGACAACCAAAAATGTCCTCAGACATTTCCCCAAGTCCCTAAATGCCGTGAGAAGGGGCAAAACTGCCTTAATTGAGAACCAGTGCTTATAACCCTTGGGAGTCCTTTCCTTAATTTCTGTGTGGTTAAACTGCTGCTACTTTCTTTTCTGAATGTTTTCTGAGAACAGGTAACAGGTTTCCAGATTTGGCCAAGTTTGAGGAAAACCTACTTCTACTTCTTAATTAAAAAACACAAGTCCTCTTTTATTGTTAGTTTAATTCTACTTTGTCAGCTGTTTGGCAAGTGTCAAGAACTAAGTGCAATTGGTAGTATATTTATCATAATATTTAATGAAAAACCTGGCATTCTAAGATCTCATGTCCCTGGTTAATATCTTGTAGAAAGTCCTAGAAAGTAAAATTTCAATATGAAGACAAAAGACACTGGATTGAATAATCTAAGATCAAAATCCTCACATTTAAAAAACATTGTAAAGCCAGAGTAAATGAGGGAGCTAATTATTTAGGAGTTGTAATTATTTAGGAGGTGTTTTGTTTTATTTGGCTTTTAGTTGTCCAGTTAAATCCTAAACTTTTTCATGTTGAGACCTTGTTGTATATTTCTTAGAATGAAGATAGAGAATATATTTTGAGTTTCTGTTATGAGTTCTCAGCAAACATTGTCTGTTGTGTTTGAGTCTTATTCTTAAATCTAAAACCTGGGTATTGTGTTCAGGCAAAGGTATAAATTCAGACTCACATATTAAGGTGGCAAAATAGAGATTGTGTTGTTTCAGGGAAAGACAAAACAGTATATGATTTTACTCATATATGGAATTTAAGAAACAAAATAGATGAACATGGGGGGGGTGGGGGGGAAGAGAGGCAAACCAGAAAACAGACTCTTAACTATAGAGAACAAACAGGGTTGCTGGAGGGAGGTGGGTGGGGGATGGGCCAAATGGGTGATGGGGATTAAGGGCACTTGTTATGAGGAGCACTGGGTTAAGTTACATGTAAGTGATGAATCACTAAATTCTACACCTGAAACTAATATTACACTGTATGTTAACTACCTAGAATTTAAATAAAAACTGGAAAAATAAATCTTGTTGTCCAGAGTTGGTAGGAAAATAGGCAAATAATCACAGGTTTCACAAAAGTTGCAACAGACGGCTGTTTGTCCCAAGAATTGCCTACAGGAGAAGGAGGACAAGCGCTCCCTCTGGGATGTGAATTAGACCTCAGAGTGAGAGACTGACTGTCTTACTCATGTGGAAACGAGGCTTTTCCCCACCTATTTGGCTAAAGTATGCATTTTGTTTCTTGTCTTTCCCCAGTTTGTTTGAAGAAGAGATAATGTCTTACGTGCCTCCACATGCCTTACTTCACCCCAGCTACTGTCAGTCCCCGCGTGGCTCCCCCGTGTCCTCTCCCCAGAACTCGCCAGGTGAGTCCACCTGCTGCTCACAATGAATCCTCTGAGAAGTGTACCTTAAAGTCAGATGTTCTGTCCTTTGTAAAGGACAGTAAGGGAACACTTTGGGTACATCTTTAGTAGCACAAATACATATTGTGTGGCACTTTGTGTGGCTTATTTCCATGGCAGTTCGTTTTGACAGGAAGATAATGACATTCCAGAATAACAGGAAAAATGTTAGCAGTATGATCTACTCAGATACAGGATTTATGTTATATCATGGAGTGCCTAATATATATTGGAACATATCAGGACACAAAATGTTATGTCATGTTATGTCAGCTTTGGGATTTAAAAAGTTCTAGTTAGAAATCTTATTCTAATAAAAAAAATCTCTACTTTCAAGAAATAATATAGAATTAAAATTAGTCGAATGGACTTCGATAGTTTTTCCTACAGTAATCACTAACTGCATTAGATACTAAGACTAGAGACACATGGGTAGATAGAACATATTGATAGAGAAAATAAACTAAAAATTTTATACATTTTTAAAGTTTATTTATTATTTTGAGAGCGAGAGTACATACACAAGCTGGGGAGGGGCAGAAAAAGATCATGACCTGAGCCAAGATCAAGAGCTAGAAGCTTAACCAACTGAGCCATTCAGGTACCCCAACAAACTAAAATTTTTAAGTTCAAATTCTTTTTTGAAAGAGGTATGTATGAATGAAGCAGTGAATGGATGGATGGATGGATGGATAGGTGGATGAATGTTAGAAAATGCAGTTTAGGAAAGGAGTTTTTTAAAGGAAAGTAGTCATAATGTTGACAGAACATCAGCTGTATTTATTTTTATTATAGGCCATGTATTGTTTACACTTTAATAGCTATCAGAATTTAAATCTATTTTAATAGAAATACAACCTCCATATCTGTCACTAAAAGCTACTCTGTGGTCTTTGGTATATGACATGTTTTCACAAATCCCATGATAATGAAGCTATTACCTAATTGAATACCACAAACAGGAAAAGGTCTATTAATTTGTTCTTTTAACACAGATTTATTGAGCATCTAACTATGATCCAAGCACGGAATTAGACTCTGGTGCTACAAAGATGAATAATACAACCTCTGCCTTTGAAGGATTCATGGTGGGGCAATGAGTCAACAAATGACCCTGTAAAGCCCTGTGGTTAGTTCTGTAATGAAGAGAGGTATGGGAACACAGATATGGGAACAGTTTTTTCCTTTAAGACTGGGAGTGGGTGTTTGGGGAAAGATGAAGACAATACACATGGAGGGAGCCTTGAAGGATGATGAAGACGGGCCAAAGGAAGAAAGGTATTCTGGGTGAATGAGGAACATAAGCTGAATCTCAGAAGCATGGAAGTAGTTTAAGCCAGTTAAGATACAAGTAAGAGCAAGTTCTCAAAGCTCAGGTTGGAAAGATAGGCTAGGGCCAGTTAGTCATTGAAGCCTTACTTTGTAGTCCATGTGGAGCAATGAAAATTTAAAAAGAGGAATATCCTATTTTACAAAGATCAGTTTGGTGGCAATATAGAGGATGGATTAGAAGACAAGAGAATGGTGGGGTGCCTGGGTGGCTTAGTCAGTTAAGCGTCCACCTTCGGCTCCAGTCATCATCTCATGGTTCATGGGTTCAAGCCCTGTGTTGGGCTCTGTACTGACAGCTCAGAGCCTGGAGCCTACTTCAGATTCTGTCTCCCTCTCTCTCTGCCCCTCCCCTGCTTATGCTCTGTCTGTCTCTCAAAATAAATAAACAAACAAACAAACATTTAAAAGAGAACAAGAGAATAGAGTCAGAGAAACCACTTGGGAGGCTATTGCATTAACCTGGGTGACCTGCTAAAGGGCTTGATTAAAGGTGATGGAGAAACAGAAATTAGTTCAAAGGATATGTAGGAGTTAGAGACACCAGGACTTTGAGGCCAGGTAAAGAAGATTCTGAAGTCTCCACCACCTAGATTACTAGACAGAGGGTGACAGTATTGGCCAGAAAAAGAAAGACTAGAATGGAAGGGAGAGGTTAGATGATTTTAGTTGTGGACATGGTTTGTTGAAGAATCTCTGAGCCATCCAACTAGAGATACCAAAGACATGTGGAAAAGATAATCCTGGAGCTCAGGAGATGTTGGTGACCAGGCATATAGATATGCTGGTGGCAATTGAAGTCCAGGGCAAATTAGAGGAACTAAGGAGGACAAGCCCATGGAAAGAAGAGAAACCAGAGGATGGTAACGTTGAGGAACTCCAGTATTTAAGGATGGGCTGAGGTAGAGGAGCAAAAGAAAGAGAGCCAATGGATTTTAGAAGAGAATTAGGAAAGGCTTTTCAGGAAAGCCAGGCTTCAAGGAGTAGAGAGTGTGGCCAAATCCTCAAAGCATTCAAGAAGGATAAGGCCTGAGAAGAGACCATTGGATTTGAAAGTCATGAAGTTATAAATGACCTTTGCCAGAGCAGTTTCTATGACATAAGAGGTTATAAACTGCAGTGTGGCCAGTTGCAGAATGATACAGGATTTAAAGGAGAAGCCAACAATATAGAATATTCTTTCATGAAGTATGCAAGTAAGAAAAAAGGGAAATAGGACACTACTTAGGAGAAGATGAGTTAAGAAAGAGGTTTTAGGATGGAGAAGTTGAGCATGTGTGTGTGTGAAGAGGTCAGAAGATGTGGGTGAAAGGAAACTAGTTTGTTGGAGAGTGATCATACAAGAAACCCTTGGGAAGGCAGGACACCAGAGACAAAAATGAAGGCCAACTTTACAACAAAGTAGGGTCACCTATTTTGATGATTCAGGTTGAGAAGAAATAAGTATATGATGCTTCAAGTAAGTTTAAAGATGTAGGGGGAAAATGGATGGAATTTGGAGCTGGCCTCAGTCTTTACCAACTGTGTGTGACTTTAACAGTATACTTCCTTTCCTGAACTTGAATTTGTTTTTCTATAAAATGGGAATAATAGTAATCACCTCCCATGGTTACTTGGAAGAGAACACTGTGCCTGGTGCCCACAATGTATCAAAGCATCTAATAAATGTTAATTTATCCCCTTTTTCTTTCTTTCTGGAAATCTGATCCTGAGAAGTGTAGTTTGTCAATGTTTAAACCAGTAGTAACTGGAATATATGAATTTGTTTCTCCCTGATTTGCAGAGCTGGCTGCCTAGGTATTTAATCATTCTGACTGGTCTTTATCTTAGCTAGAAATTATGATGGAGTTTAAATGGATTGCCCCTTTACCTGATGCTTTGTGATTAAAGAAATGAAGCTGTGGGGTGTCTGGGTGGCTCAGCCAGTTAAGCATCTGACCCTTCATTTAGGCTCAGGTCATGATGTCACCATTGTGAGATGGAGTCCCGCATTGGGCTCTGTAGCAATGACAGTGCCTGTTTGGGATTCTCTCTGCTTCTCCCCCGCTCATGCGCACGCTCTCCCTAACTCTCTCTCTCTCTCTCAAAATAAATAAATAAACATTTATAAATGGAAACAAAAAAAATGAAGCCCTATGGATTATTGCTCATTTTAGTCAAGGCTCTCCTTCCCAGGGCTTTTCTGCAGCCCAGCCTCCCCAGGAAAAAGGTAGATCAACAGATTCTGTCCCTTTCCGAGCCCTACAAAGGCATGTGCTCTTGGAGACTGGCTGCACATTCTTTGAGACTATATGAACATTCCACATGGTGACTGACTGTTAGCTCCTTTTCATTTAGCATCACAAATGTACACAAGTAATCCATGGTGGTAGTAAAAATGCATTCTGGAAGCGCAGGGTCCAACATCTTCCAAAGATATGTAGAACCCAAATATATCTAAATTACTAGCAGTGTTTGTGGTGTTTTTAATTTTCAGGGAGAATCATCTCCACATTTTTGGCCTACTCAGTTTCAGGGGGCTTTATTTGATCTTGAAATTGGGATGAACTGCCTGATATCAATGGACATTACTGTAACTAATTCCACATGATGTTACAAGGCCAAGACTAGCCTCATTTACCCTGTGGAGGAATCTTCTGATTTTTTTAGTAAAATAGCCTCTCCTACCACTTTCCTGAAGTTTTTTTGTGAAAAACATTTCAAACAGATTTTTTAAGTGGTCTATTCGTCCTTCTTGTGACTAGAATTTCGTCTCTTTTAGTGGTATGAGGATAATATTGTGAAAATTATGACGATAATAAATTTGAATGATCTTTCAGAACGCCTCCGGGACCTGGTAAACTTTCTGCACTTTTCCTCATTTTGAGCATATTTACATGTCTTTTCAAGTGCAGAAGAGAGAGGGGCTTTGGAAACTTTGACTCTCTGCTTTCTGCAGCTGTTAGAGTGCTCACCTAAAATTTGTCAAAATTTTGGAATGTGAAGGTTTGTTTTTCTAGGACCGTTATAATGCCAATCCCGACCTTAGCTATGCCAGAAGGGAAAAGTCTTTCCAAACATCATATAGTTCATTATGCCAAATATGGGACCCAGAAGTTTATTTAAGGACCTTTTGTAAGTCTACATTTCTAGGAATTTAAATGCAGTAACACCTAATTTATCTAATATTATTGAAGATGTGCTCACTTATGTGAATTTTCCACATAACCAAAGCTATGACTAAGTGTCAGAGAATTTGTTTAACCCATCATTTGCTGAAACTCTTTCATAAATACTTTATATTTCTCTCTGTTTCCCTATACCCAGTACATTGAGGATATTTCATGGTTCGGGGCATCATTGTACAGAGCTGTTATTACTTGACTAAAACTGGACTATCTGGAAGCTAGGCCAGTAGCAGGTCACACTCAACAGAATTAAACAAACAGACCAGAGAGCACTGAAGAGCTCTTGAAGGTTGCTGAAAGTTTCTTGAAGGCATGGCTTTGAGAGAGAATTATTTCTCCCCCCACACAGTGAGACCCCTTAAGACCCTCTTTTTCTCTCTCCCTCCAAAGTCTTAGCATCTTGGCTGCTATTTATCTCCTGCTTTTTTCTTTTTCTCTCTCTCTCCTTTCCTCCTGTCTTTCCACTCTTCCTCCATCTTGCCCACAGCCTCAAGGAGCTTTATGCCTTCGAACCTGGAATATTGTGGGGGCTAAGGGTGCTGACACCCTTGTGAAGTAAAAAATCTGCATATAACTTTTGACTTCCTCCCAAATTTAACTGCTAATAGCCTACTGTTCCCAGAAAGTCTTCCCCATAACATAAACAGTCAATTAACCCGTATTTTGTATGTTCTATGTATTGTAGCCTACATTCTTACACAAAAGTAAGCAAGAGAAAAGAAAATGTTATTAAGAAAATCATAAGGAAGAGGAAATACTACAGTTCTCTACTCTATTTATGGAAAAAAATCCACATATAAGTGGATCCAGTTATAAATCTGTGTTGTTCAAGGGTCAACTGTACTTGTTTTTAGAAAAAGTGTTCTTTCTCTTTGCTCAGCTCCACAAAGATGAACTAATAACCAAACAGTACAGATGAAGGATGGTCCTTGGCTGGGTAGAGATAGATGAGTTGTGATTCCAGAGACTGAGGGAAAGCCAAATACAGTCTCTGTCACAATATATGGGTGTTTTTATTTTTGTTCTATTGTTATTTTTAGTCTCCTTTGTCCCCCACCCTTTATGCTGTAAGAGAATGCCTGTTACTGGCATGCCCTATGCTTTCCTTTTTAATAAATTTCTTCTGGGGTGCATGGGTGACTCAATCAGTTAAGCATCTGACTTAAGCTCCGGTCATGATCCTGAGCACCACATCGGGCTCCATGCTGACAATGCAGAATCTGCTTGGGATTCTCTCTCCCCCTCTCTCTCTGCCCCTCTACCATTTGCGCATGCTCTCTCTCTGTCTCTCTCTCTCTCTCTCTCTCTCTCTCATTAAATAAATAAATGTTAAAATAAACAAATAAATAAATATCTTCTGATTTGCAAGGACTAAAAAATCAGCTTATCAAGTTGGTTTTTAAAAATAAATAGTGTGTAAATACAAAGCATCAGCAAACTCAAACAGTGACCTAGGGCCATTTACTGCTCTTAGAGAATAAAGCAAAAATGTAAGGACTTCAGTGCTTTTGCTTTGTGGCAGCCATTTTGGAGATGTTCTTTCATGTTATTTTTCATTGTGGAGCTATGTTCCAGAAGATGGAGTTTTCCAGAAATTATTGTAATGCTTGATGGTTTGTTCTCATTCACTAACAAGGAATTGTAAAATAATAATAATGATAGTAATAATAATAATACTTTTTTAAAAAGTCATAGAGACCTTTTTTAGAAAGTGAACCAGAAAAGAAATGGACTTTTGAGCCATTCTAGTCCAGAGCCCAGAGCCATGCTGGATAAGACCAAGCTCCATCCCATCCAGTGCAGAGTGCTAGTCCTCAAAGCAATCTGGGATCCTGGTGGCAAGCCTGGAATCCAAATAACCCAGACTTCCTAGCGGTTTGATGCCAAAATATTTCTACTATCACTTGAAGCATTTTGTCAGGTAGAATTCTTTAGTTTGTATATGATTATGCAATTTTATAATGGTGAATGGAAATAGTATCATACTTTATAGAAGTACTTTAGTTCTGCCTAGCAATGATAAAGAAAAAAAAACCCTACTATCTTTTTTCCTGCAAATAGTTAATGTAATGCTGTCTTTCCATGAAGTCAGTCATGTATTTGATCAGTTGCTAAATGTAACATTGATTTTTTTGTATCCTATTTTCTTTTTTAAGACCATAAAGACCAAAAAGTTACTCTCTATAGGAGTATTATATCCTAGAACTTTACTTGGAGTTATGGTTCCCATACAATTCTATTAGCTCAGTCTTCCAAGATCATTTTTTATGTCTAAAGTGGAAGTAACATCGTTCCTATCCTGGAATATCTTGGCAGTGACACCTGACTTGCATTAAGAACTCGACAAGGGCCAGGAGCATAATTTATTGTAATTTTTAAACCATGAAGTAACGCATAAATGATTTTTTTCATAATAGAACTATTAGCAAAGGAATTTTTGCATTTAACAATTTCTGTCTCCAGAGTCTCTGTAATTGAATCTCTTTACCTAGAGCACAAGTGGAGTCAGAGCTAATTTTTATTAAGTGTCGGTATTGATATTGATGGAATACATTATGGCATTTCCCACATCCTTTTAACGTCTCAAATTATACAGCAATAGTATATGTGCTTTTATTTCAAGCAATCAACTTTAGAATCATGTTTCTTTTGAGTCCTGAAAGATTTTTATTCAGTCTTTTGTTTTTCTTTTTCCTCTTCCCTATTAATGATTGTGCTCTTGAAAGCTGATTCATGACGGCTGCTTTCTGAGCTGTCTGGGTTTACTAGCTTACAGTGTCTCAGAATGCAGCACCAACAGCCTTATGATGCCACCCTTGAATGGCCTTGTGCTCCACTGCCCTGTCCCTCAGCCATCCAAGAGAGCAGCCATATGCTAGTGGAGATCTTGTTCCTTCATGTTGCAAATGGTGCCTTTCAGATACACAGGAAGCCTTGCCTCTGTGTTGGTCTCTGGATGTTGCTCAGATGTTTCATTGGTTTCGTTTGACTTTCCTGTAGAGGATAATGGTTCTCAACCTTGGCTGCACAGTCAGAGTCATCTGGAGGGCTGCATAAAACACTTATGCCTGGGTCTCACTGCACAGATTCTGATGTAACGTGTCTTGGGTGTGGCCTGAACATTGGGATTTTTTAAAGCTTCTTGAGTGATTCCAATGTACAGTCAGGATTGAGAAGCACTTCCTAGGAGTCTCATCTGTATCCTAGAGCTTTTAAGGCCAAGTTTATTTGTTTCCTTTATGACATAGTTCTTAGCTCTTTGGCTAAGAGATTCATAAACATGCAAACAGACCTCTGGACAAATCATAGATCAATAGCCAATTCTATTAAAATCCATTCTTGGGCCAGTTGGCTGGCCAAGTCGGTGGAGCATGTGACTCTTGATCTCAGAGTTGTAGGTATGAGTCCCATGTTGGGTGTAGAGATTACTTAAGAATAAAATCTTAAAAAAACAATCCATTCTTAACACCCTAACACATTTCCCCATGTCTTTAGTATTCACTTCTATGCAGATAATATCAGTAACAGCTAACACTTACGCAAAGGAACCTCACAAAGTGCCTTATGTACACCAACTCATTTAATGCATGGGTGTGGTCCTGGTCTCCTGCCGGAACTCCAGTACTGTGTTTTCAAGTGCCTGTGAAGGATACCCACCCTGAACAGCTCTCGTCTGCAGCACAATATGTATAAAGCTTCATGTGCCTCTGTCTACTAGCATTTTCCACACTACTTTTAGTGTCAAATAGACCTGGCTCAAATCCCAAACCTACCATTCACTGGCATATGACTTCTGTTTCCTTAGTTACAAAGTGGTGATGATGGTGATAATAATAATGCCTGCTTCATAAACTTGTGTTTCCCAAGATCCTCTCTGTAAAGGGCATCGTTTCTAATGCATAGCAGGCACTTAACAAATGACAGTTACTGTTCTTGTTTAAAAACTTTACGTTACCATCAGAGCTTTCTATTTCTCTTCCTTACTTATCTGTTGGCAATTCTTATTTCACACTGTAAATGTTTCTCTGGGTCACCACACTCCCCTCAGGCCTCCATAGCTGCCGTGACCCCTAACTGGGTCCCTTCCCTTTGGATTTCTCCCTTCCTTCCTACCCTGAATCCACTTAACACGCTCTGAAAAACATTGCTTAAAAAACCACCGTATGTTGGGGCACCTGGGTGCTTCAGTCGGTTAAGCATACAACTCTTGATTTTGTCTCAGGTCATGATCTCACGGTTCATGAGATTGAGCCCCACGTGGGGCTCTGCACTGACAGTGCTGAGCCTGCTTGGGATTCTCTCTACCTCTCTCTCTCTGCCCCTCCTGGACTCACTCACAATAAATAAATAAACATTTTTTAAAAATGCACCATGTGTTATGTTCCTCCCTAGCTCAGGAACCTCTAAAGTCCTCCCACTGCTCCCTGTATCCGGCCCAAACTCCTCAGCTAGGTTTTTAAAAAATTCCTCACATAATTTGGCTCCAACTATCTGATTAAATGTACCAGATACTCCTTAAACCCCCCTGTGCTCTGAGTTAGCGGGGTCTCCTCAGTGGTCTTCCAAACGTGCACAGGGGGTTCTCCCAGTGGTCACTGCCCTGCTCCAGTGTACGATACAGGTTCTTCTCTGTTTACGAGGCCTGGCTCCAGTAAGGCCTCCTTTTGATGATCTTTTCCATCTTGATCTCTACTTACCCTCATTTACTATCACTTTCTGTAACACTGATCTCAAATGCAAATACAAGAGAAAATCTGTTTTGTTTTGTTTTGTTTTTACTCGAAATCTCCTGATATTTAAATGTTCGTAATTTAAAATCTTTAAAAACAATTATAGGCCAAGCAAAATAGCTCATTAGAGCCGGGTACAGCCCTAAGGCTGTAGTTTTGTCTCCTATGCTTTATAGTTTGTTGACCACCTGGTTTAGGACTTATTTATCTAACTGATATGTTTTATTTCTGTCTTCCTAATGAAAATATCTACTTCAGCAACCCCACCTTCCTCATTTTGTGCATATGTTGCTGAACCTAACACAGTATTAGAAATGAATAATAAATAATCTTAGTTGGCTCATAAAAGAAATATTTAATGAGCATATATGGCATGTCATGCGCAAGACTTCACAATTTTTGTTTTCTGGTTCCTTTCATTGTGTTGTGAAATATTTCGTGGAAATGTTCAGTGTTTTTGTCATGGCTCTGCGTCTGATTCCCATATTTATCATCAATTTTGTGTCCCAGCTTGTTGATTAGTCACTTTGTGGCACAAAGCTAGATTTTTCTACAGAAAGAGGAACAAGCTGTGTTACTCTTATATTTTATTAATGAAACTTACCATTGGGTGACATATGAAGCATCTTTATTTTTTTAATGTTTATTTATTTGAGAGAGAGAGAGAGAGAGAGAGTGAGTGCATGCACAGGGGAAGGGCAGAGAGGGAGGGAGAGAGAAAATCCCAAACAGGCTCTGATAGTGCAGAGCCTGACACGGGGCTCAATCTCATGAACTGTGAGATGATGACCTGAGCCAAAATCAAAAGTTGGATGCTTAACCAAGTGAGCCACCGAGCCACCCTGATCTGGATGATCATAGCGCAGTACTTGGCACATATTAAGAGTGCAACAAATACTATTATTATTTACTCTTTGCTTTGCTGGGAAGCATGGTGACTCTGCAGTTATGTCTGAAGTCTGTGTTTATATCAAGATTATTCTACCCTGCAACATAACATGCATGTTAATTATAAGTCTAAAATAATTCTTATAGAGACTATCTAGAAGACATTTCATACATTTTTCATAGGGCAAGTCTGGAAACTCGCTGTTCTTGCTTTATATACCATGTACTTTCACATTGTAACTTCCTGTATAATTGCCATGATATCATCTCAGCAGCAAGCAAGCAGATATGCCACTGTGAACAGTTACCATCAGACATGAGTAACTCGGTTTGACTCATATTAGTTTGGACTGAAAGAGGGAAACATATTTCACACACACACACACACACACACACACACACGGTCACACATTGTAACTATGCAAACAGAATTGTTATTCTCAACCAAAATGCCACATAGAAATATCTTAGGACTTTGGTTCAGCTCCGTTAGAGCCTCCAACTTGAAGAGATGAAAAGTTAAGCCACTAAAAGAATTGCCCTCTTTTACCTGTTGTCTGTGGTCTCAGTCCCCTGGCAGTGTTTTTTCATGGTGATATGATACATCAGGACATTGCACAAACCAGGACCCTTCTCTTTTTATGGTTTGCTCTAGGTACTCAGCGTGCCAATGCCCGGGCTCCAGCCCCTTACAAGCGAGACTTTGAAGCCAAACTAAGGAACTTTTACAGGAAGTTAGAGACTAAAGGATATGGACAAGGCCCAGGGAAATTAAAGTAAGTCAAAGTGATACAAACCACAGGCTTGGGTGATGGTGAAGGGGTGGGATGCAGTTGGGAATGGAGGAAATGGATTGTGATTTCAGACGACCAGTCTTTGTTTTACTCAGTGTAATGATTTTGGTAATGATGTGTGAATTACAGGATCCTCAAAAACAAAGTTCTGGAATTAAGCACCATTCTGCTTAAGGTTTCAAAACAACACCACATTCCATGTAAAAATATAGGCACAATATAAAGCTGATTTGTTTCTCCTGAAAAGTACCTCTTTGTTTTTGCTTATAGTATATTTGTTAGCCACAAGGCTGTCACGGTGTCCTGTATCCCACATCATTGTCTCCTGACCTGACCTGACTGTAGGAACACTGCTCAGCTCTGTTTTATTCTGTGAAATAAATGTCACTTGTCCAATGAAATATGCCATGAATGTTGTTTCTGCCTTTCTTTGCCCACCTTTAAATTAGGAAATTAAACATCATCTTGCTATTTGGCCTAGAATTATTTTCATTCCCTTCTTACCCATGCTTCCTTCATCCTCACGTCTGCCGCTGCCCTGCGTACTCACTGGACATCACTATGCCACCTGAGAGAGGGCAGAGGAGGAAGGGTCTACACTGCCATACCCGTGATGCTGGGTGCCTGGGAGGAGATACAGGAGCCCCTCCCCCGCCCGGCCAGGTTCCCTGCTCACCGCCCCCACAGAGAGGGCTCCCTCAAGTATATTCACAGGTCCTATTTTCCTCACCCTCGAAGCACATCAGCTTTGAGCTTCACCTTTCTCACACTTCACGTAAGAATGGCTTGAGCTCAGGCTTCCCGGCGTTCAGCCTATTATCTCCCTTTCTGTGACTATCTGCACTAACGGCAAATCGATATCTGCTTCAGGATGACTTTTATTATCATCATCACAAGTAGATCATCAGCTACAAGTATCATTCATTTGTATCTGTCACTCGGGGAACCTCAGATTCACTTAATTTAAGAATTAAATTAAGTACAGTCATAAATGTGTCTTCTTTGGAGAGCATGGAGAATTTTTTTTTTCCTTCTCCTGGTCTGATAAGCTTTTCCCTGCATACTTAGTAATTGAATTCCTTGTCTAGGTACATTCACGCTTAAAACATGACCTCATAGGGCTGTCCTTTCTTTACTAAACAAAAGCTTTGGGTCTGTGTTGTTTTACAATCATCTTCCTTCTAGGGTAAATTGATTTGACCATTCCGAAAGGACTCACAAGCTGTTCTCATGTTGTAGGTGGAGTGCTCCACGTAGGTAATGATTTGCTTATGTAATTTTGACTTCTACTGTTAAGAGCAAAAGCCAAATGTGTATATTTGCAGACAGCCATGTATTAAGTCACTCCAGTTTTCACCTAGTTAATTATGGCAAGTGGAAATTGAATCAAAAGTGCCCAGTTCCAGGTAGATGAGGATTAGGAAATAATCTGTTTCTCAAATTGTCTCTTTATGGACAGGTTAATTATCAGAAGAGATCACTTACTGGAAGACGCTTTTAATCAAATTATGGGCTACTCCAGAAAAGACTTGCAGAGAAATAAGCTGTACGTCACATTTGTCGGGGAGGAAGGGTAAGTAGAACAGAGAAGTGGTGTGCGGAACACAGGCTGCGGCTGCACAGCAGACGCTTCACCACGTGGTCGCTGTGGTTGCTTGAAACAGGAAACCCTTCTGGCAGGAAATGCCATTCTCATACACTTAAACCTCTGGGCTTTTTTTTTTTTTAAAGGCTTCCTCTGGTTTTTAAATCATTTGACATAGAAATTCTTGGGTAAACACTAGTAACTATAGATCACTTTTGAGAGCAGAAGCTCGTTTGGTTTCTTCTCCATGCATATTTCTTTCTTAAAGGGAAGACGTGGGGCTGTGAGGGACAAAACAGGAATTCTGACATCTGTGATCGTGTCATCTGCACTGGGGTGGAAGGAGAACACGCTTCACCTGTTAAATAAACTCAGGTTCAGAATCACGAATGAGAATACTGCTATTCTACCAAGAAGCTTCTATGGCAGTAACTCCTGGACCTCAGTTCTTATTTCTCTGTTGTCAGTTTTTCTCTTTTTGGGGGACGGCAACACACCTACCAAAATAACCACCTGCCATAAACAAATGTATCTGGCCTTCTATGACTCTTCCATGTGTGTGCTCGTAGAGGTAAGGGTTAAGAAATGAAGGCGTGAGGACTCCTATGCACTGTTTACTTCGTCCACACAGACATAACAGTTGTTCTCTAACCCTTCAGAAGGTGACAGCTCTCATCTCGTCCAGACCCCTTCCTCCTTCCTCATTTCAGGTCTGGGTTTCAAGTCTCAGCACCTTCTTTGTAACCCAGCCATCACTAGAGCCAATTTCAAATGTACCACACGATAGCCTGAACGCTGGTTGTTTTCTTGACTCTGTTGATTTGGATCATTTTAAAGTTACCCTTCTCAGTCCTGCCCGAGAAAGAAAGTGTACTGGATTATAGACTCATAGCAGTAATATCCAACAAATTCAGCCATTTGATAGATGGTTAATTTGGAGCCTCCAAAATATAAAATAACTTGCATGTGCTAATGGAATTTTCATCCAGGACTCTTGGACCAGCACTGGGATATAGGCAAAATTCCTGAACTCTGGTCTATCAGAATTTTTTCCTACCTGTGGATCTTTTCACTATTCCAGCTGACTAATAACCCCTACTTTTGTCACGTACACTGTGTATAGTCTCCCAGCTGTAACTACATTAAAGTATAATATTATATGTGAAAACAATACTGAGTGACAGAATTTGGGCAGAAGCTTGTCCAAGACGTGTTTCATTGCTGAAGTGCATTGATAGACTTCTAGCTTATGTTGGCTTAAGATGCAGGTGCACAACTGAAAATGAAGGCAAATGTTTTAAGCCTAATCATAGGTGTGCACGGAATTCCAAATCTTTCCTTACATAACTAGTCTCATTTGGATGAGAATACTCTTCTTCCCCCAGGAGTCCAGCTGCCTTCCTTCTTTGTTGGTCCATAGTTTGCTGACATCTCAGAGATGTAGGGAAGAGTCTTTGGAAGCCCTGGTACTGAAGTTTGAATAGAGCAGATGCTTATCATGCTTGATCATCCTCAAGTAGTTGTCCTATGATCTGGACTGATGACATCTATTCCTAGGAGGAGGCCCAGGCTGAGTGTGGCTTGATACCTTTGTATCTGATTGCCACTGATGTCCAAATGTTTCCTGTTTCCATCACCTGTCTCCTTCCTGTAATCCCAGAGGGAAAACAAGAGGTAGGGCATTTTGAAGTGTGACCTCAGCCATCAGGGACAATCTTAATCAAGCCCCTCTGTGTACAGCTTATTGAAGTTGGAATAATAGGGCCAGGTGACTGGTCTCATGGCTTTATTCATGTCAATATCATAATATAGGTTATTAGATATAGACTTTATATAACTTTTGCTGTTAAGGCATTGAGAATACATATACTGTTTTGAAAGATTAAAATAGCACTCTTGCTGAAAAAATAGAAACCTCAAAAACAACATGTAATTAAGAAGTTATTTTAGAGTTTGCCACCTTGTCTTGCATATTGATTTAACTGCATTAAAATTAAAGATCATAATATTTCTTTCTGGATTATAATCAATATCCAAAGTGAAAATCTACCTAAATTTTTCTATTGAAGTATAAATGTAGAGGTGGAAGTCTTCCATCACTCTCCCTTCATTAATTTTAATGTTCTCAAAATGTGTCATGTCTAGCCCCAGTTATAGGTATTTAAAAACATATACACCCAGTGGCTAGCTTTGGTTTCTAGTATCATTCTTCAATAAAAGGAACTAGATTCCTTGGAGAAATGACTGATTCTAGGACTGGGGCAGGAAATATACAAGATGGAGCTTGAAAAGAAGTAAAGAGGCGCTCAAAACATCCACAGTGGTGGGAGTATGTCAGAGGGACTCCAGAGCCAACTGAAAGATCTCCCAGTGGCCCAAGATGGAATAATTTGAGCAAGAAAATAAAGTAGGATTGGATTATTACCCAAAGTATTAAATAAATATCTGTACTGATAGAAATACACGATTGAATAAGTAAATAAATAAATGAAGAATAGACAAATCTCCTGTGCAGAAGCTTTCCAAATAATTCAGCATAATTCCTCACTCCTTAATTGTGGGGTGCACATAATGACTTTCTTCCAATAGTACAATATGGGAAGAGGGAAAAAGAAGTAAATCCAGATTGGAGAAGACTGGCAGACACTCAGCCTGATGATCAAGGTTAAAATCAACAGTGATATATCATGTTAATAGTATATACCCTTCACATGATGTGATGAAAATGGCACTTAATCTCTACAGTCTTTGTCCCAAACACCCATAATGTCAGTCTATTCGTGAGTAAAACCTCAGATTAATCCAAATTGAGGGACATCCTGTAAGATACCTTACCAGTACTCCTTAAAACACCCAGGGGCACCTGGGTGGCTCAGTCAGTTAAGCGTCCGACTTCAGCTCAGGTCATGATCTCATAGCTCGTGAGTTCCAGCCCCGCGTTGGGCTCTGTGCTGAAAGCTTGGAGCCTGGAACCTGCTTCACATTCTGTGTCTCCCTGTCTCTCTGCCCCTACCCTGCTAGCACTCTGTCTCTCTCTCAAAAATAAATAGACGTTAAAAAATAAATTTTTTTTAACTCCTAAGGTCATCAAAAACAAGGAAAGTCTGAGAAACTGGCACAGCCAAGAGGAACCTAAGGAAACATGACAATGAAACATTAATATGACATTTTGGATAAGGGATATTAGGTAAAAACTAAGGGAATCTGAATACAGTATGAATTTTAGTTAATAATAATGTCTCAGTATCTGTTAATTAATTATAACTAATGTAAGGTGTTCTTAAGAGGGAAACTGGGCATACAAGAATTCTCCATATTATCATTGCAACTTTTCTGTAAATAAAAAAACTATTCTAAGACAAAATATTTACTAAATAAAGCATATAGTCAGGATTTGGGAGATTTAGGAAATGTTTCCTTGAACAACTTTTCCTACTCCCCTATTGTCTGATGAGAGAGTGCCACCAGGATGATTTTGGGCACGTGTATACTTCCTTCTGCACTTAAGGTCAGTAGAATAATATGTATATAAAAATGGTTAATTCTGTGGAAAGTCCAAATTCTTAGGGGTGGTGCTGGGGAGGGACAGAGAGAGAGGGAGAGAGTATCATAAGCAGGTTCCAAGCTGTCAGCGAAGAGCCAGACTCAGGGCTCAATCTCACCAACTGAGATCCTGACCTGAGCCAAAATTAAGAGTCAGCCACTTAACCGACTGAGCCACCCAGGTGCCCCCAAAAGGGATTTATTTTTAAGAAAATTGCATCTGCTCACGCTCCAAAATAAGTATGAATTAACAGATTCACAGACTTCAGCTCTGCTTTAAGCTGTCTCTTTGCGTAAGTCTGAAATACATATGTATTATTCTGAAATGGAAGAGCTGAATCAAGAGAAATTATGAGAAAATTTATAGTCAGAAATTTACAGGATAACTACAAATTCCATGTGAGGTAAAATTAATCTCAGAATATTGGCGAAAACCTATACTCATTTTTAAAAATACAAAAATAGCCCTAGAGCCTATGAGTGCAAGTGTATTAGTTGACAAGTAATTATTATTTCTCACTAAAATAATGTCATAGTTGGCTCTTTACAAAAAGCAGAGTTTTCAAGCAAACCACTGTGATTTAATTTGGTCAGAGCTGGAGGTTTTGTTCTAGTCATTACATTTTCCACCAAGTTAATTTGGTTATCTGCCCTTGCAAAGTGGAGAGGGTAGGAAGTCAGCAGTGGCAGAATGGCTGGAAACTGAGTCATCTTGACAGAATGTGGTGGGAAATTGCATGCATGTGGTTACCTCTTTCTGTCGGGCTTCTGTCTGACAGAAAGTTGCTTCTCCAGGAAGGAGGCCAATAGAGCACTGCATATTCTCAGCATATTATTTATTTCTAATTAAAGCCCTAGCAACTAAAGCTTATGTGGTATCAAAAGTTAGCTAGGCAGACTCTCGTGTTCTGATAAGGTGTCCGGGGCCATTAACTTCTTAGTACCCTGAACAGTAAGGAAATAATGGCCTGGATAAAGAAAGGATGTTTACACTGTGATTGCCTTGCCTCTTTTTTCCTTCCATGGCCAAGACTTTAAAAGGCACCTTTCTTTAAGGAAGAATGAGTTCATTATATGTAAGGTGCCATCTATTGACATCAATCATCTGTCTTGCAAAACCACGCTTGGACTAGGGAGGGGTCGTGTGCAAACAGTTGTAGTTTGGGGGTTTAAGAACAGATGAGCTCCTTCTGTTCTGTTTCTCCTGAGGCCGGCAAATGAATGTAACTAAGGAGGATGATATCTGAAACAGTTTTCCTGCATCTCTGCTTATAAAATAACCAGCAGCTCTTACAGATGACTGGTCTAATCCTTGCTAGAAGTTGTTTGGGGTCCCGGGCTTGACCACTTATTCCTGAGAAGTCACTCTGTAAAGCCGCAAGCAAAACTTTATGGTGCTGCTTGTTTTCCTTCAAAAAGAGACATTTACAGGGTAACCCCAATAATCCAAGTGCTGCTGAAGAAGGGTGCTTCTGCATAGGCTTTGGCTTGGTATCACCAGGTAGAATTTTGTTTGTCATACTAATTGCTTGCAAAATTCTTTACTCACCCAGCAGGCCTTCTTAAGTAGCTCAAGAACTAATGCCTTGCTGCTATAAATATCCGAGGGGTGAATCAGAAGGTGAGTAGGAAGGCCATGTGTGCCTGAACCAACTATTAAGAAAGCAAAGCTTTTCCGCCTTCCAGAAAACTTGTAGGAAACAATGGTGTGACTTCCTAGTGCCACCATCCTCCTTCATTCAGTAGCCTCCTGACATTGGAATACTTTGTTTTGAGTAACTTTTAGTTGGAAATAAAGAACAGGAGAATAAAATTATGAAATTATAACAAGCAGTAATGAATACCGCTGACAACTTGGGTGCTTTTGGCCCAGCAACAAGATGGTGTTTAAAATGCTTTCTCAGCACTTCATGGGCTCAAAGCTACACTGCCAGCCTAAAGACATCTGTGTGTATTCCGAAATGCCCTCAGATGCAGCTGTTGTGTGGCTACACACCCGTTGTCCGGAGTTTCTGTATTTCTGTGCCAAACCTTTAGCTGTGGAACCAACCTAACTGGCAAAACAGGAATGTAACAAACGATCGCTGTGATATGAGTCATATTAACTATTTATATGGAAGAGGTTGCTAAGACATTGCAGGGAGCACATGCACGAGGTGCCCTGCTAGGACATGTCTTACTGAATTAGGTAGACCTATATCATTTGTAATCTACAGCCTGGACTCAGATATGTATTCTAAGCTTTGGATTATAATCAAATCAAATTTTAAAAACTGTCTTGGCTTGAGAGTGACTCCATCAGTGTTGCTAGAGTTAAAAAACAAACAAACAAACAAATAAAAAACCCAGCAGATAAAAACCTGACCAGTTAGAGAATATCCATTTTCCTCCTAGAGAAACTATTATTAGCTTTGTTCTCTCTTGGGGGAAAAAAAGGAGTTTTACTTTTCACTTTAACACTTCAAGGAACACTCCTTATCTTTAGCCAGAATCAGCTCTTATCATAAACAAGAACCAATCAGTGAGGTACCTTTTTGTTGTTTTAACAACTTTACCTATTAGAAGATATTGGACCTGGAGAGGGACAAGCACCAAGCTTTCTAAGTATAATTCACTTGAGTGATTTCTGACAATGTGTGCAAATTGAGTTGTCTTTTAGGGATTGGCATACCCCTGTTAATATCACTGAATGAATCTACCACCTGAAGGCAAACTTGTGTAAAATTATTCACTCTGCTAGATTGTCAAATAACAATATAAATTATGTCGATATTCTTTAGAGAGCATCAGGGAGCTCCACTCATAGATTCAACAATAAATACTGATCTCCTGTGGTAAATCAGGCTAAAGTACTTGGAATACGAAAATGAGAAAGGGACACAGTCCCGTTCTCTGTATGACTACAGCCTAGATGTGCAGATAGAGGAGGCACAGGTTATAATAAACAGGGTATTATAATACACTCTGGTGGGCGTAGTATTATGGAAAGACTGAGAGTTGAAGCTCAAAGAAAGCCTACTCTTTCTAACTGAATGCCACTGTTTAATTGTAAGCAGCTTAAAAATTGTAATTTTTAATTGTAAAAAACCCATTTTTTATACCAGTTGTCTCTTTGTAAGATAACTGTCTCATAAAACTGGCTCATGTTTCAGTTGTCTGTGGCCCTTACCCATCATGTGTCTCGACTGTGTCTGAAAAGGCTTGCAGGTCAGAGCTCATTCACAGTCTCACACTTAGTTGTGACTGTTCTTAGAGTTCAAACACTCTAGGGTACTGTAGTCATTATTTCCTTGAAGAGAGCTTCCCAAAGATGAAGATTTATAGTAAGCAAGATATTTTAGTAAAGTAGCATTTTTCTCCTCCTTTCTTTCATCCTACATTGGCAAAGTTTCTGTGAAGGGCCAGATAGTAAATATTTTAGGCTTTGCAGGCCATACATTTCTTGTTGTACTTACTAGTTCTGCCACTATAGTGAGAAAGCAGCCACAGATAACATGTCAGCAAATGTACATGGCTGTGTTCCAATAAAACTTTATTTATAAAGCTAGAGGATGGCTCAGATTTGACACTCAGGCCATAATTTGCTGACCACTGCTTTATAAGCAACATTTTTATTGGTCTTGATAGCATTTTAAATGTACTGACCGGTAGGCTGTAAGTAGTAATGAGCATTAAATGTGGGGTCAGGAAACCTGTGTCAAGGCCTAGAGCCACCCCTGCAGCTTTCATTTGATCCAAGTCAGTGATTTCCTTCAGCCTCAGTCTTCTCTTCAGTAAAATGAGGGGATGGACAAGATGACTTCGAAGATGCTTTTGCTTGGCATTCTCTATTTCTGGAAATACACAGGGATCTGCTGATGAAATTCACCATGGATAGGAAATTTAAAGGGATGTTTTGCATCCACAGGGATCTGGGTAGACTGGAACGTGGACTACATTTCACAAAGAGAAATTCAGTAGGAAGAAGTATAAAGTCTAGTACTTAGGTCCTAAAAAGATATAGCAACTTGCAGACAGGATGGGAGAGTCTTGGGATAAAGCAGCACAGGTGAAAGGTTAGAGCTGATGACTAGCACATATGAGTCAACAAAGTAAAGCGGCTGTCCCACAAGGAAAGGTGGCTTTAAGCTGCATTAGCAGAGAAGAATGTCCAGGAAGAGAGGACAAGGGCTCTTTCTAAGCTCTGTGCTGACAAGACCACACCTGAAGTATTGTTATCAGTATTAGACACCACCCCTTAGGTCAGACTTTGACACCCTGGAGAGTGTCCAGAGCAGAGGACCAGTGTGGCAAGGGAATTCCCAGTCCTTCCTTGAGAGAAGATTGAAAGATATGGCCATGTTCAAGAGTTTCAGAGGGTGTAGAGACCAGGGATTCAAAAACTGCTAAACTTCAGAGTTCCTATAGAAAATTACTTCTTGGGGCACCTGGGTGGCTCAGTTGGTTGAGCGTCCAACTTCAGCTAAGATCATGATCTCACAGCTCCTGAGTTCAAGCCCCAAGTCAGGCTCTGCTAACAGCTCAGAGCCTGGAGCCTGCTTCAGATTCTGTCTCCCTCTCTCGCTGCTCCTCCCCTGCTCGCGCTCTGTCTCTCTCTCAAAAATAAACGTTAAAAAAAATTTTTTTTAAAAATTACTTCTCAAAAAATTTATGTATTTACATCTAGATTAATACTCAAAATATAATAGGCACTCAAATATTTGTTGAAAAAAAGCCTCTAAGTATGTGAAGAGTATTCAAGTAGAAGTATTCTGCTTGTTCTTGGTGGCGTCAGAGACCAGAAGTAGGACTGAGGGAGGAAGCCACAGGCAGCTGCCACGGTCTTAGCTGCAGAGAGGTAATCTGCATCACTGTGCCTGGGAGGCAGCCCAGGTGCTGCTTTGGGGGTCCGCATGGTAATCTTACACAGTCTCACCAATGCTGGTGGTCACCTGGTAGCCACAATTATATTCAGCTGCCTCAAGACAGCAGCTCCTTCATATCACCTTCAGGCCTCTTGGGTTCTGAGAGCGTGTGCTATGTTTGCATTTTTCTACACACATAGGTTTCCTGTCTACGTTCATATTTCCCAAAGTGCGATGAGGACCAGAGATGTGTGAGATGATATTAGCTATTACGCAAACTGACATTTTTAAAAATATTTACATATTTTTAGTGTGTATTAGAAAAAAAATAAAGCTAGCACATCATAATTTCATAAATGTTATATAAGAACAGGCTACCTTAGCAAAAAAGAACATTTAAAGTTGATTTAATGAAATGTGTTAAGCACACATAACAGTACCTATATATTCAGATATGGCAAAAGCTGAGAAAGTAGTGTGTGAATAGCTGAAGTACATTCTAAGTAAATTCTATTAAACTCTCAACAAAGACCTATAAAAGCCATTTTATTTTTCTTACAAATATCCCATCTCTTTCTCCCACCTATAATGTAATTTTTCTCTATCATACAATCTCATCACTGGACAAAACTCAGATGATTTTTCTTTCTTTTTCATAAAATAAAATGCAGTAATGCCCATGTAGAAAATTCCAGAAGAGAAAAAAAATAGAGTGAACAAAAGAAATCTTATAAATGCCGCCACCCAGCTTCCCATTCCCCTCCAGCATTCCCAACCCTTGTGTAAACTTGTCATCATGGGTTATATGCACTTTATATTTTTCATTTTAAATTTAGCATATCAAATCACTCTATTACAAACTCCTCTGTGCTGCATTTTTTTGCTCTCAGCATTGTTAGCCACTCGTCATTCCTCAAAGCTAACACAATTGTTTCTCATACTTCACCTTCACCCTGATGTCTTTCTAAGTAAAATGGAATTTACACTGTACTTAGTTCAGGTGCTAGAGTTTCAGCCTCTTCTCTGGATTCCTTCCTTTAGGAAGCTTTAGACACCTCATTTTACTTGTCTGTAATTTTCCTTGGTGTTTTATAATTTAAAGTTTTCACTCGAACCCTGTCATTCCATTTTTTTGGCCTCTGATCTCCCTAGGGGGTCTTGTATCTGTGCACACCTCTCACCAATTCATGAAAGTCTCTTTCTTCTCCCATTTCAAAATGTTTCAGAAATCTATAAGGACTCCATGTCCCCTCGATGTAGGTAGCTGAAATTCTCTGGTTTTACCCTGTTTAAGTGTTCCCAATGTACTCTCCCTTTCTCCATAACCCCAGACATTGAAACATTTACCTTTTTATATATGTGTGTGTATATATATAATCAAATTATTGGCATATTGTCTGTTTTCATCCATTATCTAATGTGTACCTTTAGCCTTGGATATGCTTCATATAAATACCCATTCTGCTATTCTGGGTCAAGACATGGATAAGATCGGGACTCATGATCATTCACTTTATTCTGAATAGTCCAGATGTATGGGCAATTAGACTTGTTAATGACTGTTCGATAGAAAGTTGAGCTCTGTAGAAAATGTGCCCAATATATAGAAAAAAAAATAATAACTGGTTATTCTTTCCATGGATTTTTTTTAAAGGCTTGATTACAGTGGACCTTCCAGAGAGTTTTTCTTCCTCGTATCCAGAGAACTCTTTAACCCATATTATGGTTTATTTGAATATTCAGCCAATGACACATACACAGTACAAATAAGTCCCATGTCTGCTTTTGTAGACAATCACCATGAATGGTAAGTATTTTTTCCCCAACACTTTTTTTCAGTTGATTTTCTGTGATAGTAGTTTTTATAGGAACCATATTTCTTTTAACAGTTTTTTTCCTTGGAGAAAATCATATCTGCAGTTTCACTAGACTCTTATTTTTGTTGTCAAATTTAAATATGCAGGCAGTATCCAAGCTAGGGATAGATTATATTCCACACTTAATCTTAGCCAAAAGACCAAGAAGTAATATATTCCAAAAGAGCAATTTTAAGTGAGCTGGGTAGAATTCAAAAGATTTTTTTCCCATTGAAAGAAGGTTCCAGATGATGTTAGGTTCTCAACAAAATCCCTAGATTCGTTTCTGCACCTTTGGGCATCTCTGGGCTCTGAGACAGGGTGGGAGAAGGTCCTGACCCAGAGGTCAGGCAGCCTCTAGAGCAGCCCTTGGGGAAGTCACCAACACTGGGGGTGGGGCAGAGCAGCTGTGATGCTGGTTAAGGGTGATGATGGCATTCTAGTAGGAAGGAGGGAGGGTGTGGTGCCCTGGAGGAACTGATGGTGGAAGAGTACCTGGCAGAAGGACAAGAGCTCAGAGTCACAGCAGTGGCACTTAACCCTATTAGCTATTGAAATTTATAGCCAAGGACTGCTCCTTTCCTACTTTCACATAAAATCATCAAGGAAAACTGGTCTGGGGATTACTTACTCTGAAAATCCTGAATTGCACTCTTTCCAAACGTCCTTGCATATTTTTTAATCCCTGCATTTATACACTTTAAATATCTCTGTAACCCCTATTTGCTTGTTCCTGATTATTTATAGTAACAACAACAAAAAAGAACATAAGTAGGACTCATGGAAAAATTCTCTTTGAGTCATGAAGGTTAATATTGGTGGGTGGAGGGCATTAACTTTTAGTACTTGTTCTTCAAATTAACTCCATGTAGCTACAATTTGAAGTCCTCTGAACCGTAGCTATTACAGTTATGCTAACTTAGGTGGAAATAAAGAAAAACAAAGCTGCTGACATTCACCTTAAAATGGCTGTCTAATACTAAAATTACAGATGGACCATATGGACCTCAGTGTGGATTTTCACTTTTGGAAGGCATCAGACTTTCAAAGAGGTAGAAACTTGAGTACTTTTGAAAGAGAAAATAAGTGTATGTCTCAGCAAATCCAATCATGACTGATGTATTTAGTAAAATTTCCAAAGTGATTCAGAATAGTATTGAGCCTTGAAATTTTAGAGAACAAAATGTCCCATGAGGAAACTCCCCCAAATGTCCACGTGCATAATTCTTGGATGGTGACAATTACCATCCGGAATCGAGTTTGAGAGAGACCAGGGATAGGAACTTTTTCACTCTGAGATTGGGCTTTTCCTCAAGAGGGGATTGCTAGTGGGTTTGTATTAGAGAAATTCTGCTCATATTCTTGCAAGCAAACTAGAAGGGGACAATATTTTCCCCACCACCACTGGTCTCTTTCTGTCATCTCTGAGAAGTGGCTTGGGGAAATTTCACTGACATGCTCACGGGAAATTCAGGTTAACCATGTGGGGTGCTACATGGTGGATGTTATTAACATGAGGTGAAGGTATTATTAACAGAGTGAAGCAGATTTTTTCAAGTAAATGTGAATATTGACCTAATGAAGACACAGGCTACACTGCACACAAACTCTCATGGATCCAGTAAGCAATCAGTCCTGAGCAAACTTATATGATTAGAGCTGGAAGGCATTCTAGAAAGCAGATAGAACCATTTAGAACATGCTGTCTTGTGCTTTTTCTTCACAGGTTCCGATTCAGTGGTAGGATTCTTGGTCTTGCACTAATACACCAGTATTTGTTGGATGCCTTCTTCACACGGCCCTTTTATAAAGCTCTTCTCAGAATGTAAGAGTATTTTTATTACTTGTGTAATTAATATGTAAGAATGTAATATTTCTTTTATTAAAAACAGGGACTTTTGTCAGTGTCGTTTTATCTGCTTAGATGTCTGAAACTAATACAGTTTCAAATATGGTCACTGTGTTTTTCCCAACCCTTTATTTCTGTGGTGCCCCTAAAGTCTTAGTTTGCTTTATTCCAGAAAATTTATTCTCATTTGTTGCAACACATGTTGCTTCAAAACAATTGTACTTCAAATACAGCATTGGAATTCCTGTGGTATTAATGCCAATTATTAATAGAATAGTTGTGGGTTAGTCTTGGTGACTCATAGCCCCCTATCCTTTATGAGAAGCATTTTATATATTGCTTTATGCAGACTTCAACTGCTTATTCTTGGTTCAAGTTTTCATTCTCCTTTGTTTTGTTTTTGTCTTATTTTTTGTTTGTTTATGTGCTAGAGGTGGGCAATCTCTTATTTTTCTTGAGACCTCCCTATATGCAAGATAGTAATTTGTTATGGCAGATGAGAATTTAGCATTCACAGAACTTTTTCTTCATTGTTACCACAATGAAAGATTGCAATTATTGTAAAATGTAGAGCAAACAGTTTCTGTCCTATAATCAGTAGTCATTTACAAGGCTAAACAGGAGAAGACAACTGTCTGGTGGGGGGTGGGTAGTAGCTCAAACTTGCAATGAGGAAGCATAGAATGATTGCTGGGTTCTGTCCAGCTCATTCCCTGATAGAGGCCATGTGCCTGCGTTCTGTAAAATGGAAGCCTAGACTTCAAATGAAAAGAAAATATTTCTAACGGGCTCTTAAGAGGGTCAATAGGAAGACTTTTTGCTTTTCTCCTTTTTGGTGTCTGGGCAGATGAAACTCTGGGCAACTGGGCACTGTCCATTTGCCTCTCTGTTTCCCCTTGTCCAATTTGCACTTTCCCATTTCATTGCCTTCTTTCATCTTCTCTTATAAGCTTCCTGAAAGAGTGGTCTGTGCCGATGTGCCCTCAATGCCCTTTAGCCTGGCTTCCTTCCCACCAGTAACCCTTAGAAGCTTTTAAAGACTATCTCCTAGTCCTTATCTCACTGAATCATCCTACTGTTTTTGATACTGTTGACCACTCCAACCCCCAACGGCACCCATTTACTTTGAGTCTTTCTTCCACTGGGGTCCCTGACACCATTCTTTCCCAGTGCTCCTTTTATTTTTATGTCTCCTTTGTGGGCTTTTCCCCTGACTTCCCCTTAAATCTTGGTGTTCCTGGAGCTTCCATTCTTGCCTCCCCCACCCCCACTTTTCTCTCTTTTTTTGCTGTCATGGGGAAATCTCTACACCTGTTTCCTCTCCTACTGGCTCAAATCTGCACCCTTAGTCTTAATCTTCTTTGAGTTACAGGCTCCTGTTGTCAACATTCCACTGAATGTCTCCACGTGCATGTCTCATAGGCATCTCAAAATCAACATGGTGAACACTCAACTCCTCAGTTTCCTCAATCTAAAAATGTACCTTTTCCTATGTGCTTAGTCACAGTTCATGGTGCCAGTATTCTCAGGTCACTGGTCAGAAACTGGGAGTCACCCTCACACAGAGATGGCAGGTACACAGCACAGATTCTACTCTTCCCTACTGCCCATTCCACTGTCATGCTGTAGTTCACAAATCGTTTATCATACTTTTCCCCACTGAATTCGTTTTGGCCTCAGGAATTTTTTCAACTTATAGTCCTCAAGACTGGTAGGTAATCAGAGCTGGCTTGCAAAATGAGTTCATTTGCCACCCTTACTTTGATATCTTTCTTTATACCCCCCATGAAACCATTTACTAATGCCCATGATTACCTCCTAAATAATTCTTAAATTCATCTTCTCCTGTCCACCCTTAATAGCTGTGATCTTAAAATAAAACTCTTATCTTATTTTGGCCAGATTATTGTAGTGGTCTACTAATTGTTTCCATCATCTCATGAGAACCAGCCTTCTCCCCGCCCCCATTTTAACTAATCTGCTATACTGCGATCTCCAGAGAACTGTTTAAAATCCTATCTCACATATGATCATGTCATTTCCTGTCCTAAAATCATTCAGTAGTTATGAAGCACCACAGTCCTTAGAATGATATTCAAAGTGTGGTCCCAGCTACCTTCCTAGCCTTCTCTGGACATGTCTTGTGATTAACTCTCTGATACCACCAGTATGCTTGAATATTCTCCATGCTCCATGCCCTTGTGCTTTGTTAATGTTGTTCTCTCCTCCCTTTCTTTTTCTCCTTCTCCTCCTTTACATCCATTCCCCTTTACCTCTCTAGCTTTTAAACAGCCTACAAATTTTGATGTAGGTATTATCTATTCCAAAAAGATTTTTCTGAATCTCCAGGTTGAAGTCCTGCATTCTTGCTGTGAGAGCTCCTTGTATCTACCTTATCTGTTGTTTTTAATCAGAGTGTAACATACATATAAGAAATACACAAATTATAAGTGTTACCCACCCTAGGCTATCATCATCACCTTATATTAATTAACCTATTTGTGTGCCTGTCTCCCCAACTAGACCTTTAGCCCCTTGAGGGCAGTAACTGTTTATCAAGTAGCTTTTAAGATGTCTGGCACATCCTTCATGCCTAATAAATGTTTCTACTGAAACAAAAAAAAAATGACCTTTGAAATTGGGCTGATGGGAGGAAAATTCAAAGCAACAAAAGCAAAGCAGTTGTTACCACCTTAAAAGAGGGCTGTGTAGTAGTAACTCCGTTGTATGCAGATCCTCTCTCCACAATGAAAAAAGAGGAAAGATGTATGGAAAACTATTATAATTGTAGAGAGATTCTGTGGCTTACTGTTTTCAGAAACATGGAAATAGCAAACCATGAAGAAAAAGGAGACATATGTGAATATGGATCACACGATCTAGTCTTTGAAAAAAATAACAAAGTACAGTATAGCAGCATACCAAAAATATCTAATTAGGAGAACAATGTTGGAAGGTAGTATAACATAGCCAAAAGAATATGGGACTCAAGTTGTCAACACCTGAGTTCCAGTTCCTGCTCTGGCATTAGTCATGGATGAGTAGGCAAATGGCAGCCACTCTTTGTATGCCAGTTCCGTATCTGTAAGAGAAAGGACAGGCTGGTTGATTTAAGACATTTTGTATATCCAGGATTTTAAAATCTTATAGCAGATATTTTTATTATTTAGCTGCTTTGGTTACTGAATTTGACGAAGAACATTCCAGAAATCACTGCCTATTTTGTTGACCTTGTTCTTGTCTTCAATTCTTAGTTTCTTTCCTTGTGTCTTTGGGGTTTTCCTAACAGTCATCCCTACATATCTGCTTCTCTCTGTTTGTCATCTTAGTCTGTGTGACCTGAGTGATCTAGAATACCTTGATGAAGAGTTCCACCAGAGCCTGCAGTGGATGAAAGACAATGATATTCATGACATCCTGGACCTGACATTCACTGTGAATGAAGAAGTTTTTGGGCAGGTCTGTGTATGTGAATCCCTGGTGACTAAGTGTGGTAATTAAAGGCTATTGGTTGATGAAGAATTAATTCAGGAGCTAAGATCATCTGCTTACTTATTTGTGGCTTCATGGATGCTTTCAACCCCCATTTACATACAGTTATGGTAATTTTGGTTACAAAGTTTATTTTAATGGCAACTACAGAGTAAGATGGTCTAATTTACAGATTGTGGTAACTATTTGTGTTATAAACAATCTTCTTTTTATTTCCAACTAAAATATCCACATAAGATTTTAGAATTGCCTTGTATAAAATATAGCTTTTAAAAGTTTATGCTACCCCAGAGTTGAATATTATTTAGTTGGCATTTGTTCTTAACTTTCATTCATGTTTAAGAACAGAAATTGTTTTAAAGCTGAGGGATGAAATAATGTTTTGGTGAAGGTTTGAAAACATGTTTGTTTCCAAAGCTGGTAGAAAGGTTGGTTAAAATATTTCATTCAAAAATTATACACTGGTTCATAAGTAGTATTCTTATTTACATATTAATATTTGGCTGGTCTTCTGAATTTTGTGTTTTGGAAAAATTCTCAATTTAACATTCACTTAAATGTAAGTCTGCTTCCTTAAGGCAAATTTTTACTTAAATATTGGCTTTTGATATGTAGTTGATTCTGAAACCTAATGGAATTTGTGAAAATGTGTTTATGGCAAACATTCCAATAGCAGTGGGGTAGAACCTGGAGCTAATTTATTTTCATTTAAAAGTCTTAGTCAGGATTTAAAACTTAACCTTCAGCACTCCAATATATAGATTTTTAACCACTGAGTCTTTCAGACATCAGCTCAATGCCTGGTTTTTACTGAGCATAGGTGTGTGCGTGGGCTCCATGTTGCACCTCTTCCCCCACTGCTTGTGGGAACCCCCCCCCCCCCCCGCCCCCGGCCAGGGCAGGGACAGGTAGCTAGGTTATTCCGGTTCATTGGTAACAGTATTCTTACAACACCAAGAGTATTGCTTTATGTTCAGTGTCTTGTTTTGCTTTTTAATCTCAGATTACCGAACGAGAATTAAAACCAGGGGGTGCCAATATCCCAGTCACGGAGAAGAACAAGAAGGAGTACATCGAGAGGATGGTGAAATGGAGGATTGAGAGGGGTGTTGTTCAGCAAACGGAGAGCTTAGTGCGTGGCTTCTATGAGGTAAAGACAGTCAACGGCGGTGGGGTTTTGCAGGCTGATATCTATGATACCACAGTCCGTCTTCTGGTGCTTTATTTGTGTGTGATATTTCCATTTTTCTTTTGTTGTATGTACTATTGCACTCTCAATTTAAAAACTCCAATATATTTTTTATATGTTTCAAGAACACAAAAAAGTTCCATGTCCTCTTTCAAGAGATCTCTGAAATAAAATGATGAATTTGAGTAGCATTTCATGACTTAATGACCACTAATAACGTTGAAGTCATCCATCTTACTCATGCTTCGATATGGGTAATCACATCTCATGCTTGATATGTGAAGTGATTGTATCTGAGGGTTCGAATGAGTTGTTACAAACCCTCCATGTGACTTCCTCTGGAGGAGCACTAGGTCTTTTTAAAAGAGAAAAACAAACTGAATTATTCAGGGGTCAGTTTTTAAATGGTAATTCCATTGAGGAGAAGCTCATCCATCTTGTACTAAAAATATCTTCTATTTGTTGAGAGCTTTGCAGTCTTCAAAGTGCCTATACAGGGCACTTTCGTAGTATTCCTAAAATTCCTTGTGCCCTCCTTTTCTGATGAGGCTTAATTATAGCCTAGATTTCTCCTGACTCGTAAGCCATGCCCTACATTCTTTTTACTCCACAGGTGGTGGATGCCAGGCTGGTGTCTGTTTTTGATGCAAGAGAACTAGAACTTGTCATCGCAGGCACAGCTGAAATCGACCTGAGCGACTGGAGAAACAACACGGAATATAGAGGAGGTGAAATGTGATTTAGAGATGGCTGGACTTTTAAGTTTCATATTAAGGGGAAGCAAATGGTTAGCATGCAATTCTGAATCCAGGACAGGCAAGGCACTCTGTATTATAATCATAGGTTTGCCGCAGTCTCCTCCGAGACCTTGGGCAAGGTACATTCTCTCCTTTTCCTAGTTACCTCATCCATCGAGAGGAGGAAGGACTGTTTACACACCATCTGAGGATGTCATAACTGTTAATTGTTGGTGAAGAAATGGGACCATAAGAACACTAATTAATTGTTTTATGGTGTTGTTAGTGAAGCACCAAGGAGCTCACATCCAGCTGGTCAAACTCCACCTTGTCTCCCTTCATTCTCAAACTCAAAGCGACACACCCTCTAAGGCAGATTTATGCATTTCACTGAACTACTTACCAGTCGTAATTCACAGTTGAAACACATAAATGGAATAAGACATGGTTCTCAGAATTCAAGAAGCTTATTGAGCAGGCCCTTCTAAATTCAAGCATGAAGTTCAACTGAAAAGGAAACTACTGTAAGAGTCGTTAAAACCTGCATTGTATGACAGTTCACTGCCTGGGAAGCTTTAGAAGTGGCATTTCTGTAGATCACTATAAATTGTCAATTAGCAGTTGGGACTGAAGCCATTGAAATCTCATCGCTAAGTCAATACACTTAGAAAGGGACCTGATGATGATCCAGAGTTAAAGTTCTATCCCATAATTTTAAGCAAAGAAAGAATACATTTTCTGAAATTTATTGCAGTGTGATAGTCCTCAGAAAGTCCTCAAATAGCAGTTGTTTTTTGTTTTGATTTTGGTTTTTGTTTTTTAACTCAGAATGTAAGGTTAGCACTAGTTCTGAACTTGGAAAGTAAAAACTACAAACTTTAAGCACTGAATTAATCACTAACAGAATAAACTGAGAGCTGAACATCTATGTCTCCAGTTATTTATAAATTGAAACAAAAGATTTAAAAAAAAAATTCTTTTAAGTTTGGAGTAAAAAAAAAAAACTTAGCATTTGATAAATTGCTTTTGTTCTTGCCTGTTCTTGGCTCTTCCAACTCATCACTGTTGCCGTGGGCTGGCCCTGCACACCCATTTTCTCTGAAAGGCACCATTAAATTGCAGTCTCTCTTGCTGCTATTTCTGAAACCCAAGTGCTACAATACATCTTTTCCAACTGGCCCCATGTGTAACCCATATGTAGCCTTGGTTATTATAACTTGATTATTATAACTTTATTGACGAAACTCTTTTTTACTAACTAGAACACAATTTCTCCAGCATGCTATATAACTTAAAAACCTTACCGTCAATGCCATTAGCCCTTCCTCCCACTCTGGGAGATGCTGATAGCAACACTGTTAACCAGTCGGCCATATTCATATTTACGCGTTGTAAACTTTATTCACTGTATATGTGTAAGCAAGTCCCTATTTCCGTGGTTATTGTCTTACCAAATGAAATGCTTGGGAAGAGAGTGGTCTGTGTGGGGAGGCAGGGAAATGGGTAAGATACACAGCTGTTTGCTGACCCAACTAGCTGGCACTGAATGAAGAGGCAGCTCTGCCACCTGCCATATGGTCATTAGGCAGCTGTTTATAGAGAATATGAAGAGACGCTTGCTGCCCTCCTCCTCCAGAAGATTTGGCACAAACAGCAAAGGAGAAGCAGAAAGGGGCCAATTCATAAAATCAGAAGAGCTATAAAGAGCCAATGTACTTATTTTATAGATGAGAAAACGATTTGCTCAGCACCAAATAGCTAGTCTCTGCCAAATGGACCACGTAGCCTGTACATCACCATGTCCAGTATAAGTATATTTACCTTTCACTTGGATCCCTTTCTTGTCCAAAGAGCACTAAGCATCACTGATCAAATGGTAAACAGTAAGGCAAAATTTTTCCCCAAACTCTACAACCACTATAACATGTGAGCAAAAATTCAAATTAAAATAATTTTTACCCACCTTCTATGTTGGACTGCTTCTGCTGACTCAGAATGAGAGTGGCTTTATGCACCTTGAGCATGTCAGTTAATTGGCTTGGATCACCGATTGTACCTTAAACCTCTCTCAACTTCGTTTTTCTTCAATGAAAGATTTTGGAATCCACATGTACTGCCTTAACGCCACCCAGGGATGATCCTTTGACATTTTATTAAATTCTACTAAACTGTGGAATAAAAGTAACATTTAGGTTAATGATTATTTGGGATTTATTAGTTGAAGGAATTAAAGTAATAAAATTACTATTTCCTTTTTATTAATAAAAAGTAATTTGATTTAAAAATATGAACATTATATGTAGTTTTAAAATAGTTTGCAGTTAAGTATTTACTTGTATACTTATTTGATTAAGGTGTCTCTCATTTATCAGAAGCCCTGTAAGGGTCTGTTTTCTTTGCCACTGTTACCCCCAAGCTTAGTACAGGGCTTGGCATAGTGATACTTGAAAATTATTTCTTAAATGAATGACCAAAAGAGTTAGGCACTTCCAGTAACAGTGATTATCTTTTTCAGAAATGATATGGTTAAAATGACAACTTTGTTGTTGTTCTCTCCACCAGTTTTTTTACTGACCACTAAATGGAAACAGAGACCTCCTAGTTTCATTGAGTATTGTTTTTGTTGGACTTCTGACACTCATGTGATTGTATTTACAGTGTTATTCCCTAGTTTTAAATTATAAACAACCTTTAAAGAATCCAAGATGGTGATTTATGTCTGGGGGTCTTTGGTCGACACATCACGGTGTCATGTCATGTTAACATAGAAAAGCCAAAGTAATGTGGCCTTTCCTGATTGGTTTAATAGGATATCATGACAATCATATTGTAATTCGATGGTTCTGGGCTGCAGTGGAAAGATTCAACAATGAACAGCGACTCAGGTTGTTACAGGTAAGATGCCATTAATTAATTTTTTAATGCATTAATATTACTGTTGTTGTAATTGCTATTTTTAATAATTGCTAAGTACTCAGTAAACACCCCCCATGTTTATCTGCAAATGGGATACCTTGTTTCAGACTCTTCTGATTGCATGGTTCTGTGGCTCCATCGCTATGCAGAACATCCCCAACCACGTCCAAGCATTTCATTAGAATTTTGAGGAAATACCAACTAGAGTCCAAGAATCCCAGGAAAAACACCTGCCCGCAGGGCAGCTTGGTCCCTTCAATACGAGATCCCAGGGCACTCTGCAGGGCAGCACCTCTAGCAATAGAAAATGCTTCAGTCCCTTAGGAAGTGAGCAGCTCTTAGAAAAAGAATCTTTTCTTTTCTTCCGTGTAACTTTCCACAAACTTGAGATAACAGTGAAGTTCAAGGACACTGGGGAAACTAACTCATTATTTTCTTGTGGTGTTTATAGTTACACAGGCATTTGCTGGTTGATTGCAGCCAAAGAAATATCAAACATGAGCAAGCCTTCTGGATGCTTAGGCAGAGCCTTACGAGTAGACTGGGTCTTAAGCTCCTTTGGATCAAGGATCTGGTCCTCATATTTATTCACCTCAAGTTGATTGGGGACTGATGCTAAGCAGACTTAGGTTAATTGATAATCCACTTTATTAATCTATAATGGGAAATACACCAAGTTTAGTCTTCTGAGCTGCTTAGCCGTCCAGGATGCTTTATCTGCTAAGACCCTCTGCATCTCCTTTTCCTTTATCTTGTACTGTCTTTCCTTAGTGTTCCCCAGATCTTTGTCAGAATTCTTGTGTTAGGTTATCCCACACCCATGGAGTTTCACGTTCAGGCTTTCCCACCAGTGAGCTGCTCTCCCCCAAGAGCCCTGCACATGAATGATGCCACGCGTTTCTCAACAGCTAGCCTCTTGGTTTCATTTTATCCTTCTGTTTTCTTGGATCGATAGTTTGTTACAGGCACGTCCAGCATTCCCTATGAAGGATTTGCTTCTCTCCGAGGGAGTAATGGCCCAAGAAGATTCTGTGTGGAGAAATGGGGGAAAATCACTGCTCTTCCCAGGTAAAATAAAACAGCATTTCTTTACTGTCACTACAAGTGTTCCAGGAGAGACCTTTAACTTATGCATATATTGATTAATTACTGTTTTTATATTAAAAGTTTGGGAGAGTGGAAAAAAGCTTTTAGAATGAACTTATCTTTAATTACCTTTCAAAATGGAGGAGTACAAGACCTTCCTGGTGATACTTAAAATGCAGACGTACATATCTTTTTCTCTTCTTTTATTGAAGTATAATTTACACATGATGTTACATTAGTTTCAGGTGTACAAAATAGTGATTCAACAAGTCTATACGTTATGCTGTGCTCACCACAAGTGTAGCTACCCTCTGCCCCAATACATTGCTATTATAATATCATTGACTGTATTCCCTATGCTGTGCCTTCTATTCCCATGACTTATTCATTCCATAACCGGAAGCCTGGATCTCCCTCTCCCCTTCACCCATTTTGACTATCCCCCATTCCCCCTCCCCTCTGGAACTAGAAGTTTGTTCTCTGTATTTGCGTCTATTTCTGCTTTTTGTTTGTTTATTCATTTGTTGTGTTTTTTTAGATTCCACATATGAGTGAAATCATTTGTCTTTCTCTGTCTGACTTGTTTCACTTAACAGAATATACTCTAGGTTCACCTGTGTTGTTACAAATGTTAGGATCTCATCTTTTTTATGACTGTGTAACATTTGTGTGTGTGTGTGTGCGCATGTGTGCATGTACACATGCACGTGTGACAGGCACACGCACCACATCTTCTTTATCTATTCATCAGTCAATGGGTTGCCTCCATATCTTGGCTATTGTAAATAATGCTGCAGTATCTTTTTTAATTAGTGTTTTCATTTTCTTTGCGTAAATATCCAGTAGCGGAATTACTGGATCATATGGTATTTCTATTTTTAATTCTTCGAGGAACCTCCATACTGTTTTCCATAGTGGCTGCACCAAGTTACATTTCCTCCAACAGTGCATGAGGCCCCATTCCTTTTTCTCCACATCCTTGTCTTTTTTATTTTAGATATCCCGACATGCGTAAAGGGATATTGCATTGTGGTTTTGATTTGCATTTTTAATCGGATTATTTGTGGGATTTTGGTGTTGAGTTGTATAATTTCTCTACATATTTTGGATATTAATCCCTTATGGGATATATCATTTGCAAATATCTTCTGTTCAAAATACAAAAATGCCATATAACCAAAGCATTTGTTAGCTTTAGTAAAACAATGTTGGTCATCACACTGTGGCTCTAACCTAGATGTTCCCAGAAGCTCTCATTTTAAGTTTCTAAGAATAACTGTTTAGAATCCCTTCACTAAAAATTGGCATTATGGTTTCTAAAGAATATTAAATCATGGTAACATACTCTGTACCTCTGTAGCTTATATCATACATGCCTTAGTTCCATGTAAATGCTCTTTGCATTGCATTCTCATTCATAATAAGATAATGCACTTCCCTGGAGTGAAAAAAAAATTGCTTTGCTGCTGCTAATAAATGTAAGAGCCTGTAAGGTAGTAGTTGCGGATGTAAGTGTTTGCAGTTGAATGGAGAACTGGAACTGAAATGAAAGAAAAGGAGGGAACAAATGAATAAAAGTGGAATGGAAGAAGAGTTGGTTTTAGAACTCCTTTATGTAATCAGCAGTAACAATGCGGTATTTTTGAGGTAAAAATACTTCAGATTGCCTCTCATTTTACTAATAATAAAACTGCGGGGCACCTGGGCGGTTCAGTCAGTTGAGTGTCTGAGGCTTGATTTATGCTTAGATCATAATCTCACTGTTTGTGAGTTGGAGCCCCGGGTAGGGTCTGTGCTGACATTGCAGAGCCTGCTTGAGATCCTGTCTCTCTCCCTCCCTCTCTGCCCCTCCACCGCTCATGCACTCTCTCTGAAAATAAATAATAAACGTTAAAAAAAAAAAAACACCTGCAATCTGGGGAGGTTAAATGATCTTCCCAAGTGGTATTATGTACCCCAGGACATCATCCTGAGTTTTTTTTAAGTACAAGCGAGTTTCAGAAACCAGTTAACAAGACTTTCTTCCTAGCGATTGCAAGACACTGTTTCTGAAGAATTATGAAACACATGAAAAGAGGGGCACTGAAAATACAGATATAGACAGTAATGAGCAATGCAAACTCAGAGCTGGCCTGACCCTCCTCAGTCACTTTCGGTACCTTTCAATCTGTGACCAGAAGCCCTACATCCAAACCCCTAAGTATTACCCAGCATACCTGATGTTCCAGATTTGGGAGACTGTAATTTCATTATTTAAATAAATATTTTCTTTATACCTGAATCATTCTCTCCCCCCCCCCCCGACTTTAAACACACATTTGTATCTCAAAAGCAGATCCACACTGTCTGACTAAAGCTTTGTACCATTCTGAAAAACTCAAGGATTAGCATCAAGGAGGCAGGAAATGGCAGATTAATTGTGCCACATTTCTCTTGAAATCTGTTTTTATAAAGATTTACTTTTGTAAAGTAGATGGAATAAACTGTAACAATAAGAAGATATATCAGTTGTTCACATTTAATTGCTGCAGTTTTCACCAAACATGGTGAGTAGAGAAAGGTAATTTGATGTAGACAAGAGACCTAGCTTCAGAGAGACTGGGCTTCGTTCCAACTGTGTTGCTTACCTACAGTAGGGTCGTGGAGAAGCTGCTTAATCTTTCTGAGCCTCTGTTTCCTTATTTACTTTGTAGGTCGGTAATTCTGAGGATTAAATGAAATCATTCATGTAAAACATTTACTGCTGACCCTGGCCCTGAGTAAGCATCTAGTTCGTAGTGGCTGCTATTATGATTTCTGTCACCATCACCTGTAAAATATATCAGGCAGTAGCGTATTGGAAAGAGTTGGAAGACCTGGGTTCTAGTCCTGCCTCTGCCACCAGCCTACTCTGGGACCTGGAAGATCACTTGATGTGCAAAAGGCCAGGGAGAGGATGGTATATTAGGTTTGGTTGAACAAGAAGTTACACTGAGAGGTTGTTGAAAATCTTGGATGTCAGGCTGGGTTCAGTTTCTACTTCCCTCTGAGAGCTCCAGGAAGTTTGTGTGCTGACTCATTGTAAGTGATGGTGTTCTCCATTATCATTGCATACACTGTTGGGCAACAGACATTGTTTCTTCCTTTCTTCACTATGACCTAAGGCTGGTTCTAGATTCCTGGTTTTACCCAGATTATAAAAATGCATAAATAAAGATGATATATTAAGCACATCAGGCAAGCAGACTATTTTCATACCTTGTCTATAACAAGCCCTAACTTTTTAGATCTGATAGGGAGAAATAGCTGTTTGGCCACTCTGCTTCACAGGTAGTGAGCTCATCTAGTGGGGAGGCATGGGTGCAGTTCGAAGCGCTAGGATGCACTAGCTTTCTGCTCCTAAGCTAGAGGCCAGACCCATCTCCGCAGAGTAGGCACAACAATGCCGTCCTCAAAGAGTATGTGACAAGCCAGTAAGATACCGCATATGAAAGGCCTTAGGGAGAGTAGCTTTCCTTTGTTCTTTTTAACCTTTGATCCTGACTCTTCTGTAAGCCCACCATACTACTGTAACTATGAAGATGTGCTCCACAGAGAAAGTACACTTGGAGGAAAAATATAAAAAGAACTTCAATGCATGACCATATATTTTATGAGAAGTGATGTTTTCACTGGTAACATTGTCATCACCCTTTATGAAATGTGGGATGTTGCTCAAGTGTTAAAAAAAGATCTGTAAGATTGGCCGTAGTCTTAAGAGATTGTTTTATATGACTGAGGCCATTTCTCCTATCATCGAAATGGATACACTGAAGCCATTTTTCATGCCATTTCCTGGTAAGTTTAAGTTGCAGAGCTGAAGATTTGGTCTGTCTCATGCTGGTCAACCCCAATGGATTTCTTTTTCCTATTAGTGAGACAATGTTTAACATGTAAAGTAGGGCCTTATACAGACTGGAGACAAAATGGCTGCGTGTCCTTCTTATGTACAAAATGTATTCTATAAGAAGTCTGGCATCATCTCGTTCAGGCCTGAGAGGCTGTACCCTGGGGAGCTGGAAGTGGCTGTACAGAATGAGGGTGGGCAGTTCTGGCAAATGGGAGGGCATCTTAGCCTTTCTAGTCATGGGTGATTGAGGGCTTTTCAACCTTTCAAGCAAGCAAATGTGAGTCTTATTTTCTCAGATTTCCTAGTCTCACTTTGTGGTAGCACTACTCACATTGTGAGCCAAAAAGTGTATTAAAGTATATAGGGTTGTCTCTGAAGCCAGTACAAGTTGAATCCATGGCTCTTTTTTTCTCTCTTGTGGTAATGAAGTAACTAGAGACCCAGATGATAAATAATGATGGAGGCAGACGGGTGTCTCCGCAAAGGCTTATAGCCTGAGCACATTACTGCACTTCCTCTGCTCTGCGGTTGGTAGTTAGCTCTGTATTTTGAGTTTCTGTAGATTTCCTATCCGCCGGTGCTCTGATGGACTTATGAGACAGTCAATTCACTTTATGGCAATTGCTCTTAAACGTTCCAACAGACAGGATGCTAACATGCCAGCCTGGAAAATGCAGGGCAAATCCTCTCTCCCAGCATGGTAGAGAGTTTATATGTTCATCTCTGAGGGTTCTTGCCAAGTAGGATAACGGGACAGAGGATTTAGAGAGCTGCAATAATGATGGAGGGGTAGTGGTTTTGTTAAAGGGGGGGGAAACTTTTTGAAAATGGCCGTGTCTGGAGATGATTATGAATAAAATGCTGACCCAAATTAAGAAATAAGCAAGAATTAATTATGAAATGGGTGTCTCAGGGAGATAGTTTTTCTAGTGGACTAGAACTTTAAAAAAATAAAAATATCTTTAAAGATGTGATAATGTTTTTCATTTTTAAAACCTTGCTTTTTATTCATATGAAACCATTTACCAAAAAAAAAAAAAAAGCCAAGAAATTCTTGTTCTCCTCAGAAAGCCCCTCTAGGCTAGTGCCCCCAGTGCATCTGTCACTCTGTCACACTTTATTTCCTTCATTAGACATACCCCGGTTTATTCATTATGTGTAGTTATTGGTTTACTCATTGATTATCTCTCTCTCCCTCTAGGATATAAGCCTGTGAGAACAAGGACCTTGTTGGAATTGAATGTGACTTTGCCCCTAGTTCTGAGTCCTGGCATATCATTTGTACTCAATCAATATTGTTCTTAGTGAATTCTTAAACTTGGGGTGTGATTGTGGACCACTCCAGACAAGATATGCCAGAGTCACTTTTGTATCTCTGTATCCTCATCTGAACAATTGAGATACATACCAGTAATTACATCACAAAGTTGTCTTGAGGATGAACTGAGAAAACACATGCAAAGTGCTTAAAATGAGATCTACTACATCATTCAATAAACTTAGCCATTATTATTTTTTTAAGTTTATTTATTTTGAGAGAGAGAGAGAGAGAGCAGGGGAGGGGCAGAGAGAGAATCCCAAGCAGGCCCTGTGCTGTCAGTGTGGAGCCCAACGTGGGACTCAGTCTCATGAACCATGAGATAATGACCTGAGCCGAAACCCAGAGTTGGGCACTTAAATGACTCACCACCTAGGTGCTCCTAAATTTAGCCATTATTACTGTTGTTCCTAATATTTAGCCTTCAGGACTGGCATGGTATATCTTTAGGTGTGCCAGAAATGTGCTATATCCACCCAGGATATTTACATTTTGCTTGGACCTCCAAGAGTTTTCATCCTGGAACTGTTCCTGACTGAGTTTTCTTCTACAGTGATTAAATTCTTACAGTTAACAAGTGTGTAGTCTTCTTCATTTACAGGTGAAGAAGCTCCTAGTGCATAGGTTGAAGAGTTTCTTCTGCTGATCATCCCCGGATGCAGGAATTCCCGCTATGGGGACATTCCGCACTGTATTTATAGATCCAGGTACATTTTAACCAGGGTGACCTATTGAAACTTTGGAAGGCATTAGTTAGCAGAGTCTTCCTCCACAAAAGCCTTTTGATACTCGTTATGCATTTATTATATGCAAAACCTTGTGGTAGATATAAATTGATCACTGCCTATGTGAACCTTAACAGTGATGAAAGTAATAGATATTTAAATGAACAGATAACCAACATCATTGGCCACCAGATGGGATATGACAAATGAGTAGTGGGGGCAGTAATGGCCAGAATTCCCTTCCCTTGATTCACATTTATTGAACACCTGGTGAGGGTCAGAGATTATTCTGTGTCACCATGGGTTACACAAATACTTGTGAACTAGTCTTAGCAGGAATTCCTGTTCTAAATCTCATGGTCTAAAAAAATATTAATGGGGGATATTAGAGAAATTGTGAATATTTTAAAAATCCTAAAAGTTTTATCTTTATTTGTATTTGTAAATCTATCTAGGCTAACAAAACAATCACTGGATTACTTTAATTGAATTTTATCATTCTGTGTGATTGGTAACTTTGAATTTTCATGCTGCTTGCAAGCTCTGAATTCATCGGCTATTCCCCCACCCATTTCCTATAGTCCCTGCTTTGTTTAATGGCACCTCCGCTGTCTTACTCCCCATACTTAGTCACTGGCTACCTTTCACCTATAGAATAAATGGAAAGGTCTTTTCATGAAGACACTTCACTTCCTGATGTGGTCCAGCCTCCCCAACTGGCTTATGGTCTAGCCTTGGCTATTGTCACTCAAGTACTTTTACTTCTCAAAGTTCCTGATGTTGCATTATTTGCCCATATGTCCAGGCAGTCTGCTAAGAACATCCTTCTCCTTGTTTATCCAGAAAAACCCTACACTCCTACAAATCCTTCAAGGCTTGGCACAAATAGTATCCACTTAAAGCCTTTTCTGACTCTGCCGAGCAGACTTGCAACTCGTATTAAAATTGTTTGTGTGCAGGGCCTCTAATAGCTAATTTGGATCTTGTGGATTAATTAGACAAAGGTGTCTTGTAGTCTTGTGGAGAAATGCAGCCCTGAGTTAGGGCTCATGGTGTGGTGAGTATAGGCAAAGATAGGCTGGATTTTAGTGCCCACTCACCCAGTCAGATCCCCTAGTACAGAGTACAGACCACACAAGCTTTTAGGACCTCCAATTTGCTTGCATATTTTGATGCTGGGTTGTAAACTCTCCTTGTGGGCAAAGGCTAGACTTTACTTCCTCATCTACCAGGGGACAGCTCAATGCCTGGCATGCAAGATGAGCTCAATAAGTATCCATTCAGTGAATGAAGGAATAAGTGAAATGTTGTGCAAGTTGAAAAATTAATTTTTATTCATCAGGGCCCTTTGTATGGGAAGGACAAGCTTTCACAATATGGCATCCTCAGGGGGAGAAATAGCACAAGAGGTTTTACAGGTAAACAGCCTTGTATGCTGTCTGTAGAGTCATTGAGCCCTGAATTGGAGGCCCGAGAGAGCCTGGAGGAAACCCCCCTGTGCCTACTCCACAGCCCAACCCCAGGCCGCCTCCGGCCCTGCCCCCAGCAGCCCTGACAACTGGAACTACAGGCATACCTGATTCCCTGAGGGGAAAGCCTATGGACACTCTCACATAGGCACAGTGTGGCCTTGACAGGTAATCAAGGTCAGGAATGCTCCCATTTTCAAAGGAATCTAGACATTAAAAAGTAATATGTTCCAAGATTCCTTAGGAATTTTCCAGAATGCTTGTGTTTGCTTTTGATTTATTAATTACTTGATAAAGAGGTGGGGATGGGATGGGAGTAAGGAAACTGAAATCTGAAGGATTAGACACCACCGCCAATTGGAAAAAAGAGAGTATTAGTAAAAGCACTTTCTAAATCATAATGCAAGTACAAAGGATTTATTAGATTCAAATACATTTTGTTTCTAGAACTACATCTACTAGATAAAATGAGGTCCATGATTTTCTCCTCCTCTCTCCCTCTCTCTTTATCCTTCATTTTCTCTCTCAATTTAAAATCCTGATTGTAATTTCTTATTTGTCTTATATTTTGAGTCTTAAAGCTACCAAAAAATCAGTTCTGGGAAAATGGGGAATAAATTAATAAGTATACACACACACACACACACAGAGAGAGAGAGAGAGAGAGAGAGAGAGAGAGAGAGATTCATTAATCAATTTACTGTGAAAATTTAGAGGTAATTGTGATACTTTGGGCTCACTGGATTTGGATAATTGACTTGTCTATCTATAGGAAAGAAGAGAGGGTAAGCATGTGACCTGGTTATTAACATTTGAAGAATACAGAAAGCACCAAGAGATTAAGTCATACCAGATGTCTGGAGGGCTTTAAATCTTCTTTATATTGATGCCTGCATGATTTCCCAAAGATGGGTTCAGACCTGCCCTCCTTGAGTAGTTCTGGCTGCATAGATTAAAACGAGGTAAACTCATTATAGCCTTAGTGTAGCTGGCTTTGAAAGATTTGAAAAATGTCCTTTTATTGAGACTGAATAACTGGATGTGCTTTTGCTGCCAATATCAACATAGTCTAAGGGCCCTCCTGTTATTTTCTGCTAGAGTTTTCTTAGGACATGGAATGGGGTGGGAGAGGGAGTGTGAAAAGCCGCAGAGGATTGTGTTTTGTTTTGTTTTGTTTTTCCTGTTCTTGGCTCACACTGCAAGTTGATGGTAAATATTGGGCAATTTATTTAACCACACTATTCCTCAATTTCCTTATTAGCAATGCTGTCTTGTTTATAAGGAGTTTTGAAATTTTTGCAAGCATACAAAATGCTGGTGTAGATAGCCAATATAGATATCTTATTTCTCATCCACTTGATGTCTGTCCAATAGTGGAGACCACCTGCATCTGACTTACTTGTAGTAATTGTTAAAATACAGATCCATAGGCCCCCCTAAACTTTATGAATTAGAATCTTATGGGGTGAAGTAAAAAATCTCCATTGTAAACAAGCTTCTTTGGTGATTCTGATGCACTTCAGTGTGTCCCTTAATGTATCTCTGTTTTCTGGTAAGCCTGAGATAGGACTGGATGGTTTGAGCTGAGCCTAAAAATCCCCTGGTATCTCCCAAGGTTTTCTGGACTGAGCTAATCCAGACCATTTTCCTCAGAGCTACTGCATATTGTGATTGAGTCATTGATTTTAAAAATATTTGAAGCTTCATTTTGCTAATCCCTGTCATCAAAATATATGTAATCTAGTAGAATGTTCTAGTAGGAAGGATGTCCTCTAATGTATGTAATCTGTGAACTAACAGTTCACAGGAGTAGGATAAAATTAACACTCAGACTTCCAAAAATGAAAGAACAGAGCCCATGAACATTAGTTGTCCTGCTTTCAGTTTCATCTTGGACTTCCCCTAGGTTGGGGTCTTATTTTTGATTTGGCCACTGACTCAACTTTGACCTTGGGAAAACCACTTCATCTTTCTGCAGTTTCCCCCTCCACAGTATATACTTTCTCCATCCTCGTGAAACATTTTCTAGGGAAGCTATTTAGTTTATTCAGAGGGAAAGTTCTTTTATGGTAACTATACATTATACAACTAGATATAATTCAGGAAGCAGATGATCATCTTAGATTATGGATCAGTAATGGTGACTGTGTCTTATGACTGAAGAGAATCAAAAAAAAAAAAGGTTGTCCTGTCCTTCCCTTTGTGTTGAGATCTGAGTCTTTAGAGAAAAGAGTACTCAGGCTTACAAAAAAAAAATATTCAGGTTTATAGATTTACTGGATAAAATACCATAGTGTCTGCAGAGATACGACAGAAACTGCAGAGAGACATGCCGAATTCCTGTTTCTCTGCTTAGAAACCAGGAGACTGGAAGGACATCTATTTACTCTCAGCTGTGCGCCCTGCCTTTCCTTGATGGGGTGATTCTATTGTATTACATTCATCACACTTATCTCCTTTCTTTGGACTGTTCTACTACCTTGAGACTGATAGTCATTTTCTATTGCTGCATAACCAGTTAGCACAAACTTAGCACCTTAAAACAACACACAATTATATCACTGTTTCTGGGGATCAGGAGTCCATGCGTGGCTCAGCTGGGTCTTCTGCTCAGCATCTCACAAGACTGAAATCAGGGTATTGTCTGGATTGCATTCTCATCTGGAGGCTCAAAGGGGGAAGGACCTGCTTCCAAGCTCTTTTAGGCTGTTGGCAAAATTGTACATATAGAATCCATGGCAGGTTACTTCTTCAAACCCAGCAACATTGAGAGTCTCTGACCTCCCTGATGCTTTTTAAAGGTCTCACCTAATTAGGTCAGGCCAACCCAGGATAATCGCCCTTTTGTTTAACTTAAAATCATCTCCTAGCTTTAATTACATCTACAGTATACCTTCACCTTTGCCATACTCCATGGATTACAAGTGAGTTGCAAATCCCACCCATGCTCGAAAGATGGGATTATACAAAGGCCTGGGTCATGGTGATTCATCTTAGAATTTGCCTACCACAGACCCACAATGAATTAAAATTCTGCAACTAAGTATGTGCAAAAACTTAACTGGGGGCTTTAAACATTACTATTTATGAATTCCCATTCCCATGTATGTGACTATTCTGTTAATTCTTAATTAGCTAAAACTAGCCTTTAGTTAAGGGAGGATATTTGGTTGTCAAGAGAGAAGGAACAGGCTTAACTAGGGTATGATAAATTACACCTACCGTCATGTGGTGTCCTAAGCAAATAAACCATTAATTAGGGATTATTGCTTAGCTAGTGAATGGATCATCTTGAACTATTTTTATTTCCTAATTCACCCAATATGACTCATTTCATGAAAATGAGTTCACACATACCTATTCAAGATTAAAACTATGAGTTACTCTTTTAAGAAGAGTTGTCCCCAAAGTTGATCTATACCACTCTTTGATACACCAGCACTACCAAAAGAAAAGCATAGACAACAAAAAACTCCTACTAAGTGTAAGCAATAATGATCACCTTTTCAACATCATTCTTATCAATACACTGAAGATGAAGACAGAATGATAATATATCAGAAATGGATAACAACCAGTTTTACATTATTCTGTAACTAAAAGGCGTAACTAAATTAAAAAGTGAACATGCTGAAAGAGATTAGCAGGAGATAAGACTAGACTTAATCTCTTTATTTTGTAGTAATTATACCAACCAATAAGAAATCGTAAAGCTTTAAATGACAAATGGACTTCACACTCAGAGGATTGCTTTTATAAAAATAATAATAACAAGTATTGATAAGGATGTAGACAAATTGGAACCCTTGTTCACTACTGATAGGAATGTAGAATGATGTAGCCACTGTGGAAAACAGTATGGCAATTCTTAAAAAATTTACAATAGAGGGGCACCTGGGTGACTCCGTCAGTTGAGCATCCAACTTCAGCTCAGGTCATGATTTCATGGTTTGTGAGTTCGAGCCCTGCGTTGGGCTCTGTGCTGAGAGCTTGGAGCCTGGAGCCTGCTTTGGATTCTGTGTTTCCCTCTCTCTCTAACCCTCCCTGCTTGCACTCTGTCTTGTCTCTCTCTCTCTCTCTCTCAAAAATAAACATTAAAAAATTTTTTTAATTAAAAAAAATTTACAGTAGAATTGCTATATGATCCAGCAATTCCATTTCTGGGTATATACACAAAAGGAATTAAAAGCAGGGACTTGAACAGATACATGTACACCCATGTACAGAACATTTTTTATAATAGTTAAAAGATGGAAACAACCCGTGTCCATCAGTGGATGAATAGATTACCAAATGCAGTATATGCTTGTGATGGAATATTATTCAACTTAAAAAAAAAGGAAATTCCATGCTATAATATGGGTCTGGAAGACATTATTATGCTCAGTAAATAAGCCCATCATAAGGGACAATGATTCCACTTACATAAAGTACCTACTCTAGTCAAATACATAGAAAATAGAATTGTGGTTGCATGGGTGAGAGAGGATGGGAGTTAGTGTTCAATAGTATAGAGTTTCGTTCAGCTTGGAAAGATTTTAAAGTTTCAGAGATGGGTGGTAGTGATGGTTGCAAAACACTTTCAATGTACTTAATGCTACAGAACTGCTCTTAAAAATGGCTAATACTGGGCGGCTGGGTGGCTCAGTCGGTTAAACATCTGACTCTTTCAGCTCAGGTTGTGATCTCACGGTTCATGAGATGGAGCCCCGAGTGGGAGCAGGTGCAGGGCCAGCTTGGGATTCTCTCTTTTCCCCTCTCTCTGTCCCTCTCCTCATTCTCTCTCTCTCTCTCTCTCTCTCTGTCAAATAAACAAAAAAACTTAAAAAGGTAAACAGGCCAAGAAGATGAACATGTAGGTCACAAAATAGGAAATGTTAGCAAGCAAACTGACTTGGAGAAAGATGCTCAGCCATGTTGGTAACCAAAGAAATTAAAAACTTTAAATTTCATTTAATGAAGCATCATCTCTTAGTCTAATGGGATAATGAATGTTACGCATCTAGCATACAAAGTCTGGCATATGATTATTATTCAAGGCATATTTTACTTCTCTGCTTCTTCCCATTTCCCTAGAACAGAGACAAAGTCTTCATTTGATAATTCTATATTGGTGTTTCACACAAGGACTATCCTAGGACTATCTTTTAAACCATTCCTAGGACTATCTTTTAGTATGCTAGTTTAATTTTTTAAAAAGTTAAACCTCTTCCTTGGGGCTTCCAAGTTGAGGCTCCAGCGTAAGAGAGATATAACAAGAACTATATTAACAAGAATTATATTAAATGCAATTCTGAAATAGTTTATTATATTTTTTAATATAGTTTATTGTCAAGTTGGTTTCCATATAACACCCAGTGCTTATCCCAACAAGTACCCTCCTCCATGCTTATCACCCATTTTCCCCTCTCCCCCACCCCCCCATCAACCCTCAGTTTGTTCTCAGTATTTAAGAGTCTCTTGTGGTTTGTCTCCCTCCCTCTCCTTAACTGAAATAGTTTATTATATTAAAAACTTGTTTGGGTGCAGAGATTAATTAGTTGACTCCCCCCCCCATAAATCTAGCATTTGTAATAATAAGAGTCATAAACTCTGAGCCAGTACTATCTCTGTGTCCTAAAATTGATATTCTTATAATTGAGCCCCTTTGCATTCCTGGTCTAAAAAGGCATGTGGCCAGACACCTGCTTGATTATCTCTTTGTTATCTTGTCATTTCCATGAGTCATGATTATCTTTTGGCAATTTAATGAAGGCAACTAGAGCAAATCTTTTTGATGGTAATGAAATGTAGCTAATAATACTTCTCTTATTTATTGGTCAAACAGTGTGAGCCAGGCATTATATTAAACATGCTTTTGTTTTTTGATTTAATCCTTTGGATCCTTCTGAGACAAATGATATTATTCTTATTTTATAGGTGAGAAATGGAGTCTCAGGGAGTTTTAATAACTCCAAATCACACAGCTGGTTGGTAGAGCTAGAATTCAAATCCCGGTCTAACTACAAGCATCTTATCTTTCCATGGCACTAAACTGCATCAAGGGATATAATTATATTTACGTCCTAAAAGTTCGAGTGATTTATGAGAGTGAAAATTTAAACATGTAACTTTGTAAAAATAGCCCATCAATAATTACAATCCTAAGATTACATATTAATTTGGGAACATTTTTTTTTTTGTCAATGTTGTTTAGCCCCCACAAAGAAGCTGTTCTGCATTCAGAATAAAATGCTTCCTTTTCCATGTCAAAAGTGCAGATTTGTTTCCTGATAAGTCTCTATTTGGAGACTGTCTATTTTTTATTGTGATTCAGGTGCAAATAACAGGAAAGCATATTTTTTTCCTATCTTGGCAAAAGGGGAGGCTTTTCTAAACAAGAATACTTAATGTAATGATTTAAATGGCCATGATTTTGTACTGTGAGTTGGGAGAAAACAGATTATTGCACAGGACTGAAAGAAGTAACAATGGTCTACTGGCCTCGGCAGGAAAATCCAGCCAGGAATTTCCCTGAGACTCTAAGCCCGTCTTCAGAGACACTCAGTGCTCTTCTGTGCCCAATAAAATGACAGAATGTAAAACCCTAGATTTTCTGAGACATCCAGGCAAATGTGAACTCTGAAAATGAATTATTTTGCAAGAACTTACATTCATGTCTATGTAAGGTTTGAACCCCTAAATTGTACACCTGAAACTAATATTACACTGTATGTTCACTACTGGAATTCAAATAAAAACTTAGAAAAACATTTTAACATCAAAAGAGATGCAAAAAGTCAAACTTGTCTTTGCAGTTCTTAGACAACTAAACAAATAGCAATATGTATGTAATGTGGATTTTAAATGGTTGTGAAACCATAAAGAAAACATTTTTAAATATCCCATTTCTCTTTAGAAATTCAAATGTTTTCACAGTTTCTCCAAAAAATAAGTGTGAAATTGGCAACAAACCAATCTGAATATGAAAGACAAGCATGAGCACGCGCGCACACACACATACACCAATGTCATTTCATTCAAAGCACGTTAATCTATGTACTGCTGCTTCTGTTTGCAGAGCTCACACTTGTTTTAACCGTCTGGATCTCCCCCCGTACCCATCATTCTCCATGCTTTATGAAAAGCTCTTGACAGCAGTTGAAGAAACAAGTACCTTTGGACTTGAGTGACCTGGAAGAACGATACCAGGCTCCGTATGGACAGGCAATTTCAGAAGCTGCCGTCTAGAAAAATGACTGAGTATTGGAAGTTTCAAGAGTATACTTCCACTAGAGTAAAGTTGAGTGCTATTATTTTCCAGGAACACATGCTCCGTCACATTTGGGGATCGGATAGTGGTGAGGAGTCCTCTTGGAAGGATTTGGGTGAGGTTGATGCCCAGGGAACTACCCAACAGTCTTTCAATCAACAATTGTTGACTGCCAAACTTTTTTCCATTTGTGTTATGTTCCAAGACAAAGATGAACCTGTACATGGTCAGCTCCATGGTAACTTTTAGGGACTCAGGAGAATCTTGAAACTTACCTTTGAACGTGGTTCAAGCCAAACCGGCAGCACTTGGCCCAATCTCCAAATTAGCACAAGTTAAATAATATAATAAAAACAAATATATTTCCTGAAAGTACATTCATTTAAGCCCTACATTATAGCAGAATATTCATTTTCTTGCTTATGAGTGCCTGCATGGTGTGCACCACAGGTTTCAGCTTTCATGGAACACAAGTGAAAATGAAACCAAGTCCACATGAGGTAACTTTAAACATTTGCAATAAGGTGGTCTGTGACAATGTATATGCAAAGTGGTATGTATGTAATTATGGCTGAAGACAAACTGTTCTACAGTGGATAACTAATGACAGATTTTATGCTTTATAATGCATGAAAACAATTTTAAAATAACTAGCAATTAATCACAGCATATCAGGAAAAAATACACAGTGAGTTGTTTATTTTTCATAGGTCCATTATATTTATGTTCTTTAAGATGTATATAAGAACCTACCTGTTCCATATGTATCACCTGTTCCATTTTCATGTTCCATGCTTACTCGGGCATCATGCTAGTACGTATCCTTTTAAGCACTCTCAAGGGAACAAAAGGGCCTTTTATTTTTATAAAGGTACAAAAAAATTCCCCGAAATATTTTGCACTGAATGTACCAAAGTTGAAGGGACATTACAATATGACTAACAGCAACGCCATCACTTGACAAGTAAATAGAAAAAAGCTTCTAAATCAAACTTCCTTCACAGTGCCATGTCTACCACTACAAGGACTGTGCATCTAAGTAATAATTTTTTAAGACTCACTATATGTGATAGTATGATATGCATTTATTTAAAATGCATTAGACTTCTTCCATCCATCAAATACTTTACAGGATGGCATTTAATACAGATATTTCGTATTTCCCCCACTGCTTTTTATTTGTACAGCATCATTAAACACTAAGATCATTTAGAGAGCCATCAGCAACACCCAGGAGATCAGCTCTCTTCAGTAATAAGAATTCCATTTTCCCTCATCAGTGAAGACATCACAAATTGAAACTCTCAGTACTATATTTCTAAGCCTGCATTTTCACTGATGCATAGTTTTCTTATCAATATTAAGAAACAATTTTTCTATGGTATCTCAGAAACTGCATGATATCACTAATGTTATTTATGCTTAGTTTTATCAGAGGATGTCCTTCATTTTTATTGCTTTTGGGGTTATTTCACATCATTGTTTATTTCTTGACTTATGGCCATAATTAATCGGAGTGAGTTCTTCAATAGAGTGAAGTTAAATTGTGCATAATAAAAGCATTGGATTAACATTTGGTTTGCCCGCCTGTGGTTTTACAGGCACTGCCCAAACACCTCTTTGAGAATTATAAGTAGCCATGGAATTCCTATTATGGGATGTTGGCAATCTTGTATTTTATAGAGTCAGGTGCATGGTTTTCACAGGTGGTTTGTAAGAACTGATTGCTCTCCTGGTGGTTGAGCTATGTTTGCTATTGGGACCCTCAAAAGTTGCGATCCTGAACTAAAGACGGGTACTACAGCATGGGGAAATGTTCCCCCCAAAAGGTTACAGAAATCTAGAGATACGAAAGGAAGATTTATCTGTGTACTATAATTAGACCAGAAAGAAAGGGAAGAGAAACAAATTTTAATTGGAAACGTTAGCTTGTATTTACTGATCATGAATATAAGTATATATTTAATTTTCCAAACTATTTTTACTTGTTTGTATTTTTTTCATTATAAGGAGAAATAGTATAACACACTTTTTCCAAAAAAAATCCACATCTTTGATGGTATATAAGATAGTTCAGAGCTGGCATTTTCTAAGCAGCTGGTATAAAAGGTTACATTTCTTTCAAAAATAGACCATGTTAGCTTTCATTTTGGTTTGTGACATTTTGCTATCATATTCCACATTATTAGGTAAAAGAAGTTTGAAATAAAATGTATCTCTTTAATTATTTCTCACAAATATATTCCTTGTTAAGGCATCTAACTTCTTCCCAAATAACAGGATAATCATCTACTGTTGCTACTGTTCTCAGAATTGGGAATTATCAAAGATGTACTTAGCATATCAGAACACTATGATAACTGATCTACTATTCATAATTAGTAAAACAAAAAAGTCCAGTAATAACTATGAAAACATTAAATAACATTTCCACAGAATAAATTGGACTTTAGCATCCTCTACAAATAGAAATACCCATAAATATTTTCTTTTGGACTCTGAGCCTAGATGACTTGGCCGTATGGTCTCGTTTACTTTAAGAAAGTCGGGAGTGACGCTTACCCTATACTGTCTTCTACTATAAAAGTCGTGATGCATCATGTATATTTGCAGAACGTCTCTTAGATGAAGCAAGAGGTGCAATATTGGCCTTCATTCTCTGCCAACCACTGTGTTTGATGATGGAGCCCTAAGATTCACAATCTGCCCTTGAGAAGCTCACAGTCTAGTGGAGGAGACACCAAGGTTTTAAAACAGTATTTTCAATAAAATTTGGTATGTTTTACCACCAAGGAATGAGGAGAAAACAGCTTGTTCCATCTGGGACGTCCAATGAAGTCTTCATACATGGGAGATACTGTAGCTAAAAATAAAAATCACATTAATAGTAACTAAGAGCGTGTAATAGCATGTCAGTACTGGTCAAGTGTGGAGGCTCAGGGTACATTTACACATGGGGGTTTACAGTGTGCAGGCGGGGAGCCGAACCATGAAGGAGCAACTCCAGGATCTTCAAATTATCAAAGAAAAGCCAAAATTAAATCTAGTCATTTCCCTCTGTTTCCTTTCACCTACACTGTGATGTACCTTCGGTTTTCAGTGGGAAGAACCCCAGCCCCTGAGCCCAACGCACTTCTGAAGTCAAAACATTTATTTTGTGCACAAAAATGAGTGGATCTTGATTATAGAAGCATGGTCACAATTTTCTAGCTTATGTTATGTTTATAATTTAATAGACATGCTGTAATCAATGAAGGAAAATCTCTCACCTGCATAACAATCAGAAGTGCTAGAACTGCGTTCAAATGCAGTAATGGTGGAATATGTGTGTGTGGTGCTTTAAGGTTTCAAAATGCTGTCAGGTGCATCTTCTTCTGCTCCTCACATACTTTGTGGGGTTGAAGGTACCAATCCCAGCTGAGCTGAGGCTGATTTTCATGGATGGCTTGTAAGATCCATTTCAGTACTTTATGGTTACATTTCTAGGCTTCATTTCAAGAAATGTGGAGGCTAATGTTTCTTCCAACATATTCCACTCTCAGTGAATCTTGCAAGATGCTTCATCTGCCCAAATTCTCATTTCTTCAAACACTCTTAAAATGTGACACCTTCTAAAAAGCCATGGAAGAAATTAGTATATTCAAAGAAAAACTCCTCATAGACTTAATATTTGCATTTTACTACTTGTTATGAGAAATTTCAAACAATGCAAAACGTGATGGGTTTTGGTGGATTTCTAAAGTACAGTAGTTCAGTTTTCTCAAATATAATTTGGAAGCAAGATAATGGGGGGGAACACTTTAATCATAAATTTTATTTTATTTTTTAATTCTTGATGAAGATGGATCTGGAAGCTCTGGTAGTTAGGTTCCAGTGATGCGGTTGAAGGAACCCATCAGATTCTCTTTTTCTCTCTGTCCTCTTCACATTTATTCAATTTTTTTCTTCCTTTCTGCACAAATTGTATTTATAACTTGACCACTTCTAACAAAGGCAAACATCTTATAATAAAGAGTCTGAAAATCTTTCCAACTTAACCCTATTGGGGAAATTCCCAAGGCAGGCAAAATGATGATCCACCATCATTAAAAGATATCCGTAACCCTGCATAGTAAAAACATGCAAATAAAGAATGTGACCAAATCTCCAAAGTGGGTCCGAGTTTCAGGCCATTTCAGTGCTCCTCTTATCTGCTTTAGTGAATGACTGAAAACACTCTAGATCTCAGACACCTTACTTGTAACCGTAAGACTTGAGTTGAAATTAATGAGCATGTCACTTTTAATCAGATTCTAATTTTGCAAACCTTGTTATCTTTCGAGTTCGATTGTGTTTTCCAGATAGACTTGTTTATCTAACATGGAAGCAATGGAAAGACTTGTTTATCTAACATGGAAGCAATGGAATGCCAGAGACATTAAGCTGTCTAAATTGTGGCTTAAGGCCAACGGCGGTCCACTAGAGGCGTGATAAAAACAAAAGTAGAAAAGAGAAGTCCAGCGGTTGTGTTCCCCACCCATGCCAGAATGTAATGCTAATTATTGACCAACTGTCAAGACTCAGGAGTGGTAACTGCATTCCAAGGAGCTGGCACAAAGGATATCATGAGTGTGTGTGTGCTACCCTGATCACGGCAAGCTGGGCCAGGAGTGCAGGGATGGTCAAGACAAGACCGTAGTAGAGGGAAAGTTAAAACAAGGGTTGGAAAGATCATCTCAGGACTTGCTGGTGGGTGTAGGAACATGTACTTCAATTTGGTTTCTGACTTTGGGGGGAAAAAAGTACCCTTGCTGCCTAGTAAGGGTACTGCTTGATAATCTACCTGGTGGGAAATACCCTCATTGTTTCACTTCAGTAGATTGATAACATCTTCTGTATTCCAAAACAGAATTTAGCCCAAAAGTATTAAAGCTAACCATAGCCGAATCAGGCAATTTGACAGTTTGGCATTAAATTATGTTGTGGATTTTGTTTATCTTCAGAATTATTATTGGTATTACTGAGCTTTCTATATAAGTGAAAGAAATGGTATAGTTAGACATATTTATAATGCTTAATTTGTTTTTCAGCAGACATTCTTTGACATTAGAATAGATTTGGGGACATTTTCAAGGTTTCTAGTGGTAACTTAAATGTTCCCTGTTAATCCAGAAAGCAAAGTCCTAAGAATTAGGTTGCTGAATTGCAAATGGAGACCTAATCAGTGTTTCCAATTTTTCAGGAAGTTAATCAAGACTGAAAATACATTTGCTTAGATTTAATCTGCTAGGTAGTTTATTTGGCTTTCATGATGGCACAGTTCAGCAGAATTGGCAGGCCCCTAGTTTTATGGTGTTTGAGGAACACAGGGAAATTAAGTTTATATATGTAATTTTTTTATGTCTAGTGGCCTTGGGCAGGTGATATCTTTCTATCTAATTTTCTTTTAGGATATTGCAACCCTGAGGAGTGTTGATAGGTATGTTGTATGATTCAAACTGAATCAGCTATTACTGATGCAGGTAAGGAATCATCAGTAAACTTCTGGTTACTACACCTTCTGTAAAAAAGGATGGGTGATGTTCAAGAAATACCTTGGAAGGACTAACCAGGACACACACAGAACTGAATGTTCTTTTAGGACCCTAATGCTCTAAAAGCTGTTATTACAACCTATTTTTCTTTATTTGATATCGTAAGTAAAATTTGAAGCTGTTAATATATTGGAAAGTGCATAAGATTACATGTTTTTTATAATAGGGATGCAGGCATTCCAAAATAAATAAAAATACATGCATCTCTCTTGCCTCTTACTGAAAGTATTAATCTAATTTTATAATAATGCTTACTTTTTAATATTAAGGCTCTGTAAAAAGAAACATATTTATTTCTAAGATTTCAGTAGAGCACAGGTGATGTATTTTTTTAAGCCTTTCCATTTCTTTTCACCAACTCTACCCATGTGTCTACTATACCGTGTATCACAGTTAATAGCTGCATTTCTGTTTTTGTTGCGTTGATTTAAGCTTCATATTCATTCAATGTGACTTTTAATAGAGAATAACAATGGGAGATATTTAGTACTGGCATTAAGACCATACAGCTCTCGTTTCACCTTATATTTAAATTCCATCTATTTTATTTTCCAAAGCAAATAATGCAGATTGTTGACATCCTAGAACTGATTTGTGGGTGGTATTAAATGGAGCCTGGGACTCTGAAATGTAGACTAGATGTTTGTATTCTGGAAAGTTTGTATTCTTATCCTCACCTGAACCCCTGACTTTTGTGTTGTATTTTTTTATGAATCCAAAATGCTTTGAGGGAAAGATATTTTAATGTGTACAATTTGTTTTATTTTCATACTGATCTCTATTTTTGTTTAAAACCATGTTGCATCATGAAATCACTTAATCCAAAATAAATCTTCTTTAAAAAAATAGATTATGACTTCTCTGTGATACATTTGGGAAAGAAAAAACTCAAAAGGAAAGAGAACAAAGTAGGGATAAATGTCTCGTGGGATTAGTATGTAGCTTTGTGGATCCAGAAAGTTCATTTCATGGTATTTATAATTAGGAATCCATTTGTTTATTCCTAAAAGAATGTTTCAGTATTTGATAGCCCCATCAAATAATGTTGAAGAAATAAATTAACACAAATCATAATCTCTTAACTCACATGGGCTGAGACTATTTGTTAAGTCATCTTGGTTGAATGCTTGTTTCATAAACACATATGCATACCACCACTACCATCACCACTACCAATTTAATCCAGGGGTCACATATTCACAAGCCTACAGGAATCAATTAAGTATTGCATGAGTGTAACTGGCTGGATGTAAGCAACAGAGAGTGATGGGATTTACCCAAAGAGGGCATTCTAATATTTTACTCCAGCTCTAGTCACATAAAATTTAGGTTCAGTGTTGAAAGATCTTCTGATTTATCAAGAGAAACCAAGAAATCTAAATGTTATGTGATATTTTTAGATCTTTTTAATACTGGGTCAGTCAAAGCCAATATGCCTATAGGTTGAATTTGCCTTGCAGGCCCAACCAGTTTGGACTCTTGATTTAATCAATTTAAGCTATATCGTTATCCTTTATAGTTGATTGGTAGTGTAAATGAGTTGACCAAATAAATAAAATATTACTAAGACAAGTAGTTGACAGGAAGAGATGGGGGAAAGGAGAAAGGCAGCTCTATATGAGGGCATTCACTAAAGGATGTACTTGAAAATGATCTGTACCTACCAGTCTTTCAGAAAAACACTTTGTGTTAATTCGTATGAGTTAAGAGTGTCCTTGTCAAGATTTTAGGGAACAGATGTGCCATTAAACTCTTCATTCTATATTTTAGACTAGAAACAAATTTCATATATCACATGAGAGCAGTTAAAGCAGACTCATCCTTTATAACGAATAACGTTTGAGGTCATTAGCGAAAGGGAAGAGCAAGAGATTGTATTCACGGCACCAACTTCCTGGTTTTTGTGTCATATTATTCCTTCTATAACATTTGACCTTAGTGTGCTTTTATCATGATAAGTTTATCTGTCTTCATTATATTCTTGTATTAAAACATGAACCCATTTAGTGAATGTTTTAATAATGCATAATTTCCACCATCCTACTAAATGCTCCTGTGAAGTCTTTCTTGGTGTTTTTTTTTTTTTTTATTTCATCCTTTAACTAGAAAGCCTTTAACCTCTTTATCAAGGAGAAGAAAAATTTTTTCTACGTACTTTTCTGTATTGATCAAAAATATTAACCTATTAATGCCTTTTTCCCTCTTCTAAATAGATACTTCCTTTTATAGATACTAGGTTGACTGGTATAACATTCGTCAACCAAAGTAAATTTTAGAATAACAATAATTGAAATGATAACTTCTGGGGGTGCCTGGGTGGCTCAGTTGATTAGGTGTCCGACTTCACCTCAGGTCATGATCTCACAGTTTGTGGGTTTGAGCCCCACGTCAGACTCTGTGCTGACAGCTCAGATCCTGGAGCCTGCTTTGGATTCTGTCTCCCTCTCTCTCTGTCCCTCTCCATCTCATGCTCTGTCTCCGTCTCAAAACTAAATAAACATTAAAAAGATGAGAACATCTGATAAAATGTTTACATTGATAGAAATGAGCTTCACACATTTAATTTTCCCCATTATTATAGGTTCTCTCAAAAGATTTTTAGTCACTGATTGTTCCTTTAGAAACTAAAAGCAAGAAAATTTCCAAAGCATAAATAATTGGAACTATATATATATATATATATATATATATGACAGTTTATAATAATATAAAATACTGCTTCTTGCTATACCACATAATATAGTAGTATAAATAATTCCTGTCTAGTTGGTATTCAGCTGGCATTGGAAAATACATTCTAAATCCAAACTTTTCAACTTTGTCCTGACATTGCCAACACATCCCTCACCCTGCTTCCACCTCCAAGTTAAATCCTAAAATCAAGGTCAAATAAAGACCTGCTTTTTATTACCTTGCGGCTTTCCCCCCAATGTCCAATGCAATCTTCTATGAACTGGATTAAAACATATGAAGGACATTTTTTGCAGTAAGAGTCAGTTCTAAAGGGACCAAAAGAGATCAAGAGGCTTCCTACATCTGTTTCTTCCTACACTCACATTCACAGCTTGATTGTCTGTGTCTTACTTAGAGGGAAAGGCAAGTTCCAAGAAGAGAAGGTCAGCCTGTTGATATATGAATCTGGATATATAATGTATGACTCTGGAGCTAGTCCAGATTGCCCACTCTACAACTTCTCAAGGCAAAGGAACCCCTGAATGGAAATAGTCCAGAAAAATGGGGTGAGTCCAGAAAAATAGGAAAGCCCCAAAACAAGATGGCCAAACATGACTGAGGCTCGGCAGCAATCCTCATCTTTCAAACTCAATGGCCTGGAAATGCAAGAGAAATTTCAAGTGATGAAATTCCAAAAGAGAACAAGATCCAAATCTGGGTCCCTGAACCTGACCAATCCAGATCAGCATTTCTTTTTCTGAGGATGAAATGAGGGAGAATGGAGAGGAGCTGTACCTTTCCCCTGGGAGCAATTCCATTCTCCACTGAATGGCTTCCCAGAACAAAACAAAACAAACCATCTTTAATTGTTGACTAAAGAACTACTCACTAATTATTGATAATTTACAATTACTCCAGTTCCAGTTAAGAAACTATGTCAAAAAATTTTAAATGTGGGGCACCTGGGTGGCTCAGTCGGTTAAGTGTCTGACTTCAGCTCAGGTCATGATCTCACAGTTCCTGAGTTCAAGCCCCACATTGGGTTCTGTGCTGACAGCTCAGAGCCTAGAGCCTGCTTTGGATTCTATGTCTCCCTCTCTATTCCCCTCCTTGCCCCTTCTCTCTCAAAAATAAATAAACGTTAAAAAAATTTTTTTTAAATGGAGCACCAAACGACCATGATAGAGGACCCTTCAAGTATGGAACTGTAGCTTGAAGCCAGCCCTACCAAACAAAATTATTTGTCTGCTTCATTTACTTCTAAGTAAAACTTTCATATATCATCAAACTTGTTTTTAATTTGAAAATGGAAATTTTCCCTCATTAGCTTTAATAACAACTGGTCCCTCACTCTCCCAAATATTGAAGGAATTTGATGATCCAGGAAGATACCACTTCAATTTTGCCTATTTTTTGAACCGACATTGTGTACCCTGGGGTGTGCACGCGATGGTTCATAAAGCAATGTCTATATCATCAGAGTCTCTTCCTCATACAATACTACTGATGATTTGGAGCTAAAATGTTTGGGTTTGTTTCCTCTCATCTGCAATTAACCTGTCTGTTATATCACTCATAACAATGTTTAAGGAGGAATGAAGATAACAGGCTGTCTGAATCTTGGAACCAAGTAGGAATGTCAATAGTTTTGTGGCTGGAGTATATGTACAGAATTTTTCTAACCAGCCACACAGTTTGGGTGGAGTGATGGTCGTATACATACATGCTAGTAAACTAATGTTTCCTCGGTGACTTTGACCTGTCCTAAGCTAAGGCCCTTAGTTAAGATATAAAACATATTTGAACGTTAGCCCTACTCCTTGGAGAAAGGACTGCTTCTAGGAAATAATCAAGAGAAGACTGAAACATCTTGTAGTGCTTGAAAGTAAGGAAGCACTTAAAAAAAAAAGTCCCAAAGATAGGAGTATGTTTGTTAAAAGGATACTGGAACCAACTGAAAGGGCTCCAATGGCCAAAGCTAGAACAATTTGAGCAAAATAAACAAGGTAGTATCCAATTATAACACAAAATATAAAATAAAAGTTCATACTGATAAGTAAATGATTGAATAATTTATAAGTGAAGAAACAAGTCTTCCATGCAGAAGAATGCCAAATAATTAATGTAAAGACTCTACCCTTAAATGTGGAAACACTCATCATAACTTCCTTCCAAAGAAAACAGCACAGAATGCAGGTGGGGGAGACGAATTTCTTTACAGTGAAGAAACCTGACAAACACTTCCTCAGCCAGGTGATCAAGGTCAACATCAACAGTCATAAATCATGTGGCTAGCATGTTCCCTGGATATGACATGACAAAAATGGCATTTTATGTCTGTGTTCTTCCTCCCCAAACCCACAACCTCAGTGTAACCATGAGAAAAACATAAGATACAAGATACTTGACCTCTGCTTCTCAAGACTATCAAGGTCAATATCATGAAAACCAAGAAACAAGCTGAGAAACAGAGAAACAGCTACAGCCAAGAGGGACTTAATAAATAAGACATTGTGACTAAATATAATGTGGTAGCCTGGATAGGATTATGGAATGGAAAAAGGACATTAGGTAAATACTAAGGAAATCTGAATAAAGTATGGACTGTAGTTAATAATAGTGTATCACTATCATACAAGCTTATATAACATTCATTAATAAATAGGATTTGATGAGAACCTGAGGGCTATTCATGGATAAAATGATGAAAACATCCATGTTTAGAGAATGGCGTGAAGCAGCAGCTTTCCCACCAGAGTGTCATGTGGCAATATTATTCAGCTCCATACACAATCCTTTCAACAATATTTGGTTGGTGGCAGCGGGGGAATGGCTTAGTGTTACGAACTTTATGTGGAGGCCACTTTTAGGTAACAGGCTTGAGCAATGGAAACTTGAGCAAGGCCAAAGGGCTCATAGTAACTACTGAGCTGATACAAATCGGCTCATTAAGTGACCCATCTCGAAATAGGGATAGGCCCTAACTGACCAATGGGCTACTTGCAAACAGGCCGAGTTCCTAACATTACCAAAAAGGGAAAAATCCATATGTTCCCATGCTTCCTAACTCCTCCCTGTAAGTATAGCCTCCCTCACCACAGCCTCATGGCAGACTCTCGCTGCTGTCCTGCCCGCTGCTCCCTTGCAGTGTATTCAATCAACTTCTATCTCTTTGTCCTGCCATGGGTGAATTTTTTCACTGCCCGTGCCACCTGCCCCCATCCAATCAGAATGTGTCACACTTTACATGTGATTAAAAGGAACATTTACTAAAAACAACTAGCAGTTATCATCCATACTTACCATTATTATATAAAATAGAATGAAATTTAATACCCACATGAAGAGAGGGGCAATCTCTGAATAAATAAATTTCTTTTAAATAAATTCATTTTTATTAATCATCAGGTTGTATTCTGTTATTTACAGCCCAACAGTCCTAACTACTGCATTATATAAAGTATAAAGCACTATATCTGGCACATAGAAATTGCTCAAAAACTGATGACTGTGGGAGAGATTTTCTGGTATCTTGACCTCCTACGTGAGGTGGGCACTTCCTTTCCTGCTCTGGTGTTGAAAAGGTGGACTGGCTTTGTGGAGGCCTATGCTCTGCTGGAGGTTCCTGTGGCTCTCCCTTTGCTGTGACCCACTTCTCTCTCAGTGGGTCCATTTGTCTCAATCACATTCATGAGACAGTTGTTAGAGTCTGTTCTATCCTCTAAGGAGACCCCATTTCTTCACCCACTGTGTATCTAGACGTGAGAGCCACATTTTCCTGTGATACTAGAAACCTGGGAATAGTATCATGTCAGTTTCATCCAAGAAGCAGAGCCCAGCTCTTGGTTTTCCTTTTCTGAGGGTTCATGTCCCACATGCTAAGGGACCAAGGTACAGTTTATTAAAAATGTTCTTCCTTCACAAGAGTGGCTAAAATTAAAAGGACCGTTGATAGCAAGAGTTGACAAGGATAGAGCAATGGGAATTCTCTGCATCACAGATATGAATGTAAATTGATATAACCACTTTGAAAAAGTGACAGAATTGACTAGAATTAAATATATACATAGCTGTGACCAGCAATTTCACTTTTGAGTGTATACCAACAAAAATGAGTTCCTATGTTCACCAAAACACACTTTCAAGAATATAGATAGCACTTTATTAATAACACTGGAAATAATGCAAACATCCCTTAACATTAGAATAAATAAATAAATTGTAATTATATTAATACATAGGAGCACAACTCAAAGATGAAAAAGAATCAATTACTGATGCAAGCAATGACACGGATGAATCTTGTAGACAAAAGAAGCCCAATACTAAAGAAGGCACATAGTAAGATTTCATATGTATATAAAGTTTGAAAACAGGTAACAAGAGACTGTCATGACAGAAGTCAAAATAATGGTAAAAGACAAAATGATGGAAATATTGACTGAAAAGATGTGCAGAGGAGCCTCTGGTGGGCTAAAAATGTCCCATTTCTTTATCTGGATGGTGGTTAAAAGGACGTATACAAGGATGTATGTCAGATTTTGTCAAGCTATATACTTAAAATATGACCAATTCTTAAATGCAAGTTATAGGCTAACATTTTGTGTTTATAAACAAAAAATTTTAAAGTGAATTTGCTTAATGGGGTGCCTGGGTGGCTCAGTTGATTCAGTGTTCCACTCTTGGTTTCAGTTCAGGTCATGATCTTGCAGTTCATGGGTTCGAGCCCTGCATTTCTCTTGGGATTCTCTCTCTCTCCGTCTTTCTCTGCCCCTCCCCTGCTCTCTCTCGCGCGCGCGCTCTCTCTCTCTTTCAAAATAAATAGCTGAAGTCAAAAAAATTAAAAAAAATAAAAGTGAATTTGCTTAAAACATGGTCTTTGAAATATGACTAATCTATCTCCATATCTTGGCTCTGCCACTTGCTTATTGCATGGCCTTGGGCAACTTCACCAGCCTGAGTCTCACTTTTTTCATTTGTAAGGCAGGGGTAATTCCTTTCTCATATCATGTATTTTATGTTACATAAGATAATGTGAATCTAACACATCGTTTTGTACTTGGTAAGTTATTAGTATATTTACTTCCCTTTCCCCTTCTGTCCTGACTGACTGGCACCACCATTCCAAATATTGTCTTTAGGAAGCCTTCAGATCTCAGGCCTATTTTAGGGAAAGGAGATTGACCTATCCTAACCTAAAACATAACCCAGACTTTCCTAGAGGTGATTACCAAATCACCTATTTCCTTAGAGCCCTTTGGAAACTCTTCTGGGAATGACTCACTCACCCATTCATCTATCCAAAAATTCCATCCATCCATCCATCCAATCAGCATTTATTGAGTTGCTCCTTGTGGTAGGCACCATTATAGGTGCTGGGAAAACTGGTGAAAAAGCAGATGCAGTTCCTATCTTTGGGAATTTATAATCTCATGGGGAAGACAAGCATTGTAAACAAATAAATCCATCATTATTAATTATCATAAAAAGTGCTATGAAGAACAGGGGCAACGATGGACAGGGAAAGCCTCTCAGAGGATGTAACATCTAAAGTGAGAACTGAAGGTGGAAGAGAAACCAGTCTTTGGAAGATCAGAGGGAAAGCTCCTGCAGTATCCTGTCATTGAAGTCTTATAACATCCAAAATAATTACATAGTATACATAAAAGACATAATCAACACCAGAGAGAATCTTCTCACATGTGAACGCCTGCTGTAACATCTATTCTGCTTCTCAGAAGAGGTTTCTGCATAGTTCCTGTTCCTTAGAAATTAGACTACCAGATAAGTAGCTTTCTGCTATAGTAATACAACCTCATTTGTGTAATGGGTTATGGTGATAGGACGCATAAGGAAATAAGAAATGAGAACAGGTAAACTACTACTTAGGATGTAGCGCAGTATACTGAAAAGGACATGGGATTTGTTGTCGGAGTTCGAACTCTGTCTCCACTTCTAAGTGTGTGACCTCAAGCAGACAACTTAAATTCTCTGAACCTGATTTTCCTTCCTCATCTGAGAAACAGGAATAAAAAGGCTCTCTCAAGGTTATGTTTCAAGAACTAAATAAAATGACATATACATAGCAGCTTGCATGAAAAAGTATTAGCATGCTTTATTTAAAATATTCCTGACATTTCACTATGAAAACTTTAATCCTTTGTGCTTGTGTAGTCTCACTACAGAAATATCAGCTTTTGCAAACAGGTGTACACCTTACTCTTAAGTATCTTCTGGGAACCTTGGCTATTGATTTGGAATTCTTTGTTCTCGGCTAAATCTTATTACTCTGGATGGTAAATCATTCTTGACATTCCTAATTCCCCACCCAAAAACTGCCCAGGCAACCCAGGACAGCAGTGGAGAGGGACCGTGGCTCAGCCAGTTGGGAATACAGGAACACTAAGTTTTTGGATGATATTAGGGCTCCCAGTGCTGTATGTGGCTACAGGTAAAATAGCCGTGGGGCTCAGCCTGGCTTGGAATCCGGACTTTGGGCCCTCCTGACAAATTACATCCTCATTTCTTCCCTATTGTCCATGCTTGTTCTATGGTAGGGCCTCCTATAAGGTCTCAGAGAAAGAGTGGGGGGTTGGAGAGGAGAGAAAGTAGGTCAGATAATTTTGCTCCTTGGATAGTCCTCTCTCTTAGGGGTAGCCTGGAAGGGTCTATAATCTTTGCTTCTAGACTGAACCCTGACCTCAGTTGGAAAAGTCACTCTCAGAGTCTTTTTTCTCATTTGTAAAGTGGGATAACTCTAGCCTTGTTCCTGGAAATCTCAGGATTGTTGAGGCTCAGATAAAATATAGCATGTGAAAAGTCCATGTTAAGTTACATACTATAGAGACTTTAGGTGCTATTAATATTAATATAGTCTGTGCCACTTTCAGCATACTTGGCTGTCCTAGAAGCCTTTTAGACCTGCTCGGGACTAAGCTACTAGAAGGGGACTTATCTAGGTCAATGAGTAATGGAAAGTGTCTCAAAGGTACTGACTATTTTTACTTTGAAAGAACAACCTTCTCAGAGATAATGTTCATAGTGAGAAGAATTTAAGGCCTGGAAGATTAAAAGATAATTAAAAACTATGCAAAACTAGTCTATTCTGGTAAATTGTATGATTTGTTTGGGCAAATTTAAATGTGCTGTTGACCTGGGTTAAACCGAGCAAGACTCACTGAAGAAATGGGAACTGATTTAATCTTTATTTCTGCAACTTCCTGTTCTTAGCAAGTAGAGTAAAAGACAAATACCCTTGGTGAGACAGGAAGACACAAAGACAAATGATTTTATGTCTGTGCAGCTACTCTCAAGTACACCAAGATAATCATCTGCAAAGTGTTAAAAAAAAAAACTCTCATATTTTAAAAGATGTACCCCCAATTTAGGCTTGTAAAAAATAGGTTTTCATTGGTTATTACATGTGCCTGCTTTCTTATTTCTCAACCTGTTCCCAAGGTGGGGCATGCTGACTTATGCTTTTCTGTTGACTTCTCCTATAAACAAAACTTTTCTCTGAGAAGTGAACTGTGGAGATATCAGAATCCAGATCCAAGAGCCCCTAAACTTAAACCTGGACAATCAAAGAGCATGGGAGGGAAAAAAGATAGGATGCTTTCCTTGTATGCTTTTCCTGCATTTCAAAGATCCTTATCTGAGGTACTATTTCAGATGTAGAAGAAGATACTTTTTCTAGTCAAAGTTAATTGAAGTCCCTAATAATCTGAATTATCGTGAAATGGGAAGATCTGAAGGGCCTGTCTGGCCCACATACTTTTCACCTTTGAAGTCTAGCAAGAAAATGACCAGAATAAAATATTTTAAAATTTGCTTGCAAAACTGTAGAAGGCAGAACCATTCCAGGCCCTAGGAACTCAAACAGAAAAGCATTATATTTTATATATCACATTAAATAATAATGAAAAGTAACCTCATAGGAATCAGTTCCAAAATCCTTTCTGGATAATTTGGTACATTTGAAATCTTGTGTGCTGTTCATGTCTTTTTAAGGCACTCTGTAAAACAAGATATTCTCAAATGTGTTAGAACTTTTCTGTTTTGATTGGCTCAGAATGGCTGGCGGTACTTGGAATGATTTATAATGAACTAAGCACATGGCATGGCGTCATCAGTCAGTCTCTTCAGAATCTCTTACCCATTTTATAGAAATTGCATAACCTGGGAAGTAACACAATGAAAATCCTACACTCTGCTGGTTAGAAGTTGGGTCACAGTTCCAAAATCCAGGTAAAAGTTTATAGCTAGAGTAGAAGGCCAACATTTTTTTTTCATCTTTCAAAATGCTAAGCATTTCAATTTATTTATGAAGTTACTTATTTTCTACAGCAGGTAAAGCAAAGGTAAGTTTTACTTTTTCTTTCCTATAATTAGCCATGGTTTATTTATGGAATTCTGGAAAGGCTGATATTTAAATGAGTCAAGATACATAGCTACAGAACTCAGAAACCAATTTTGGGGGGCGCCTGGGAAGCTCAGGCGGTTAAGTGTCTGATTCTTGATTTCAGCTCAGGGCATGTTCTCATGGTTCATGGGTTCGAGTCCCGTTTTGAGATTGCACTGACAATGCAAAGACTGCTTAGGATTACTTTGTCTCCCCCTCTCGCTGCTCTCCCCCACTTGTGTGTGTGCTCTCTTGCTCTCTCAAAATAAATGAATAAACCTTAAAAAATCTGTTTAAAAGAAACCAATTTTTGGTATGATTGGTCAGAGTTATTAACTGCAAGCAATTAAACATCTCTGGATAATTGAAGCTACAAAGGAACATACTTAAAGGATATTGTATAGCTCATAGAAGAGAGATCTGGACTGGAGAACCAGGGTCAGGACAAGATAACCAGAACAATATCCAAGATCATGTCCATGGGTTTTCCAGGTGATCCGTGGATTTTTCAGGTGAAGGTACCACGTTTGCCGCCAGATGGGATTCTAGGTGGCAATTTGTGCTGTTGACACCACTAATAGTGGTTAAAGGAGAGGCCACAAGAACTGCCGCTTCCAGGACCTGATGTACCTGCCACTTCTGCTTCTGTGACAGAGTTGCTCCTGGGCCCAGCCTCACTTGCTCCAGATTGAGGTTCAAGTGTATACAGGTGGTTGATGGAACCTAGGGTCACAGCTCCTCCCCCAGCTGCCAGCGAGGGCTGGGAACGTGCCTATTTGGCACTTTCACTTCCACAGACTCAAAAGGTAAGGGATTCTCATAACACTGGAAGGTTTAAAATACAATGTGTCCATGGAATGACAAATGTCCCAAAGCCAAAAGGGTAAACTGGTCCCTATGATTAGACCAATAATTCTCAATCTTTCTAGTTCTCAAACTTTCTAGACTCAGAAATTACTAAGAACCTTAAAGAATTTTTATTTATGTAGGTTATAGCTATCAAGAAATCGAAAGAGAAATTTTAATAATATTTACTAATTCACTTAAAATAACAATTGCAAGTTAACATAAATAACATGTTCGATGAAAAATAGCTGTATTAAACAAAAGAAAAGAAAATGATACAGGGTGATTCTATATTGTTGCAATCTAATTTCTGGAAAACAGTTGGATATGGGCAAATATGAGAACATATCTGCTTGTTCTCATAATGTTAACAACATTAATCTGTTGTTATATCACACACTCTATAGTCTCAGGAAAACTGAATCATACATTTGTGAGAGAATAAGAGTGAAAAGGGTAAATATCTTAGTATTGTTATAAAAATAATTTTGACTTTGGGGACTCCCTACCACAGTTTGAGACTTGCTAGATGAAAGAGTCACTTTGCGATTGAAATTAGATGGTATAATTCTTTGGATCCCTTTCTGCATTCCTGTCACACATATTTTTATCCAACACTTGGAAATTTTGCTCAGGATTGAACCTGCATCAAATTACTAATATAATAATATTCTGAATAGACTGCAAAACTAATGGCTGGACTGTATTTTGGTTATTTTATGGAGTTTATCCTCTCCTTCGATCTCAAAGATTATTTCCAGCTTTATTTTCTTATTCTATAATCCTAAATATGGATATTTTAAGCAATGGCAGAATCATTCACTATTCTAAACCTTTTTATTTTAGAACAGTTTAGATTTAAAGAATTGGGAAGACAGTACAGAGAAGACCCCACAACCAGTTTCCCTTAGCAGTATCTTACATTGTTAGTAGGGGATATTTGTTATAATTAATGAACTGATACTAATTCATATTGTTAACTAAATTTCATGCTGTAGTCAGGTTTCCTTAGTTGCTGTTCAATGTCATTTTTCTGTTCCAGGCTCCCATCCAGGATACCACAATGTTCATCACATTGCCTTAGGTTCCACTTGATTGTGACTGTTTCTCAGACTTCCCTTGTTTTTGATGACTTTGACAGTTTCGAGGAGGACAGGTCAGGTATTTTGTAGGAGGTCCCTCAAGTGGGGTTTGATGTTTTTCTCATGGGTGAACTGGGGTTATGGGTTTTGAGGAGAAAGACCACAGAGGCAAAGTGTCATATTAAGGGTAGGTGTTATCAATGTGACTTGTGATTATTTCTTAACCTTGAACACCTGGCTTGAGGTAGGTAAATGTCACCTGGCTGTCACAAGCTTTTCACTGTAAAGTTTCTCCTCTCTGCTCCCCTGCCCCCGCTTTCCACACTGTACTTTTTGGAAGAAAGTCACTATGCATAGCCCACATTTAAGGAGTAGTGAGTTACACTCTACCAGCTTGAAGAGTAGCTATATAAATTATTCATAATTCTTCTGCAGGGAGGATTTGTTCTTCTTATTTATTTATTCAATCATTTCTTTATATTAGTATTCATTCATGTCCATCTATGTTATACTTCGGGTTATAATCCAATATTACTTTATTTATTTAACAATGCCCAAATTGTTCCAGCTTTGGCCATTTGGAGCTCTTTCATTTGAGCTCCTGGGTCTCTTTGACATACCCCCATCACTGTATGGTGGTTTTGTTTGTTTGTTGGAATTTCCTTCTTTCTAGCACTACACAATGTTCCAAGCCTATCTATCTGTTTCCTTCTCCAGTCCTAGAAGCATCAATTTCTCCAAAGAACTTTGGTTCCTCTTACTGGAGAATGGTATTAGAAACCAAGGCCTGAGTGGTAGGTGTGCTTATTGCTATTGTCATTGCTTTTATGTGCTCTGACACATGTCTATACATATCTATAAATATTTCTGTATGTAAACATTTACATTTATATTAAGTTAAACATTAGTTCATACCAATGTCTCTAACTTGAATCCATTGGCACATGGATCAATCTAGCCCCTTTCCCTTGCATTTGTTATATATTTGTAAAGTTATTTTTTAAATGCAGAAGTTATGTTAGTTGTGAGAGGAAACAAAAAAGATGAAAAGATCAGGGACTCCAGGAGGTAAGGTGAATTAAACACTCAAGAACCTGTACTCTATTGCTGATAGCTACAGTTATTAAATATCCACAGTAAAAGGCCATATAGTAGAGGATGAGCTTGGATCCTGGTTCCACTAGTTACTACTCCACTAGTAACTCAGATTATTGTGGGGAAGTATATAACTTCTCTGTCCCTTAGTTTAGTTTAGTTTTGTTTTGTTTTTGTTAAGAAGAAAATATAGCACTTCACTCATGGGAGTATGAGAATTAAATGAGTTAACACAAATAGCACATTTAAAAAATTTTTAAATGTTTATTTATTTCTGAGACAGAGAGAGACACAGCATGAGCAGGGGAGGAGTAGAGAGAGAGAGAGAGAGGGAGACATAAAACTCAAAGCAAGCTCCAGGCTCTGAGCTGTCAGCACAGAGCCTGACATGGGGCTCGATCTCATTGACCGTGAGATCATGACCTGAGCCGAAGTCAGATGCTCAATGACTGAGACACCCAGGCACCCCCAAACAGCACATTTAGAACAATGCCTGGCTCAGTGTTATGAGCTACTATTATTCTTACCCTATGGGGTAAATATATTTTCATTTCTATTTTACAGATGAAAAAAAAAAAAGAGGCATGGAGATATTTTAACCTGCTCAAGTTCTGACAGCTAGTAAATTACAGATCCCCCCTCTCTCATAATGTGAGCCCTTTCAAGGGTTTCTAAACAACTCTATACTTAGCATCTCTTCTTGTAAAAGTGAAGCTATGAATTGCTATTCTATATATCTAAAGGTAAGGCTACCTATAGAAAAAACTCAAGGATGCTTTATATATTCTCAGGGTTAGGGTGTTGTAATAATCATTAATCTTACCATTTCCCAAATTACCAACACTTTTGTGCAATGAAAGTACTCAGCTAGTGGAGTAGATTGGCCTGTCAATGCTCACACTGTCACCTTAAGCCAGTTGAGGTAAGGATCATTCCCAAGGAGGGAGTTGGTGGAGGTTAAGAGTTGGCTCTGCCTGATCTATACTTCTTACTGCCTGTTGTAAGAAGGCTGCCCTAGTGTAGCTTTGCTGTTTCTTACTTTAGTATTTCTTTGTTCTACTCAGTATCTACTTCCTTATAAATGCTAGTGACTCTAATTTCTTTATCACACACAGCCCTGGACGTCAACATGTGTTGACCTTACAGCTTCATTTTGAACCTGGGTGCCTCAAGCAGGTGGATTCTGAAGGTGGAAACAGCCCCCTCTCCCTCCCCTTTCCTTGTCAGTGACTTTACCATAATTCTTTCCCAATCATCTCTCTTAGCATCAATCATAAGAGTCGAGGGAAATCATAAGCATCTTATGAACTCTTTAGACAAATATTCATTTAGGACCTATTATGTCTCAAGCATTTTGCTAGTCACAAGGTGCAGTAGTAAGCCAGATATATGTGCTTTTCCTCCTCAGAGAGCCTGTAAACCACTGGAAAATAACAATTGCTCATATGAACTGAGGGCTTACCCTTGTGGGGCGATGTGCTTTTATGTACACTATCATATTTAAATCTCAGAGAAGTAGTTATTATTAATATCTTCACTTTACAGATGAGGAAACTGAGGGTTGTCCAAAGTCACACAACTGAAATTGGGCAGAACTGAGACACGAATGTAGGTCTCTCTGATGCCACACACTCAACCACACATACATCCTCTCTCTCACAGCTATCATGCGGCAGGACCTCAGGGTTCTATTCACGGCTGGAGGGTAGCAGCTCTTCTACAATTCTGCTGCAGTTTCAGCTGAATACTTTGATTTGCAAATATAAAGGAGTCGCCGAAGCACAACCTTAAACAAATTGTGGTAGACAGCTGGTAGAGGACAGCTGCAGACAGAAAAATGTGGCCGGATGTTCTGGGGGAGGGCAAGATGGATGTACAGTGAGGCATCTCCAAGTGGTGACAAGCCAAGAGGGACTGCAGATTAAATCACCTAGACCCCAGACCAAATGGAAGGAGACCTTAGATATTCTGGAATAAACTGTCTTTATCAGGTTAGCAAGTACAACTAGGTTACAAGTACATTTTTTTCTTTGCTCATGTCATTCAAGTGATTACTCAAATACATTTAAAAACCTGTTGTTGCTTTTCCCCCTGATGTAATGACATAGACCTGAGGACCAAGAATCAGGAGACCTAAATTCTTATCCAGATATGCACAACTAGTTCACTTGTGTGATCTTTTGCTCGTCCCTTGGCTTCTCTCATTCTGGGTTGACTCTTTTCTAAAACAAGGGAATTGGGCTACTGAGACTTACCAATTTTTGAAGTTTCAAACTGCTGTAATGCTATGATTTATTGAGCACCTCCATTGTGCTAGTACTACATTAAACATTTTGAGGTTTAGAAGCAATTAGAAGTCACGTTTCCAACCCTTTGAACCTGTGGGGTCCAATACAGTAGCCACCAACCACATGTGGCTATGGAGCACTTAAAACGTGGCTGGTGTGACTAAATCACAATTTTATTTCATTTTAATTAAATTGAAATTAAGAAACTATAATTCATTTAGTTAATGAAAACTTTTATGTTTGAAACAACACAGGGATGTGATTTTTCTTTTTTCAACGATAAATTTTGTGCAATCTACATAGTGTTTCCAGTGAAAATTTCGTATCTGAATTGGAATGTGTGGTAAATGTAAAATATACCAGATTTAAGACAATATGAAAAAAGGATGTAAAATATCTCATTAATACTTTCAAATTTATTACATGTTGAAATGACAATATTTCAGTTATACTGGATTAAGTGAAATATATTATTAAAATTAATTTCACCCGTGATTCTTATTTTTTTAATGTGACTACTAGAACATTTGAAATGACATAGGTGGTTTGCATGATATTTCTTTTGGATGGTTTTGGAAGTTTATACTCTATAAACTGTTGTGTGGTGGTGGTTTGGCAACCTAGATCCTAGTCAGTCACAGGTTCTTTGGAGAAAAGAATAGTATCACTCTTTACGGAAGACATCTGTAGCATTCTGAGTCATTACTCTCATCAGGGAAGACTTGCCCCAATTATCTTTACTAACAGGGTTTGTTTTAAGAGAGCCAGGGGATGTGAGGACTCTGTGGTCCCCAATGAATCCAAAATTGGGATGTGCTGTAGGCACCATGGATAAAGCACCGTGACTATCCATCAAAGCACACCCTGTACTCCCCCCTCTACCTGGACTAGCCTGTGTGCATTCAGCCCGAGTACCCTGTTGGATGGAGGTTTGAGCCAAGCTCCTTCAGAGGCCGTTATCTCCTGCCCCCGCCCCTGTGTCCGGCTGCCTTCAGCCTGGCCACAATTTTCTAGTTTATTCAGTTGAAGACAGGTAGCAGTGTCTGTTTTGTTCTTTCCACATGGATTAAACTGTAGGAGATTGACACAAAAATAATTGGTAAGGCTTTCTTCAGAAGGAGTATATGTCAATGGCCGGAGTTTTGAATTTGGGTCTTCTTTGCTGTGTTAAATTCCACCCTCTGCATCTGTAGAGAATAAATGCGCTATCAGGGAGGATGTGTCCAGAAATCCCCAGTCAGTATATGTTCAGCATGCGGTGACAGACGTGGTGTGACTGGGCAGGGTGATTTTCCCTGGGCACAATGTGGTGAATATTGTGGCATAACTAGAAAGGACCACCACCCCTGGCACATACAGTGACTCATCTGCAGTGACTGGAAGGACCACTGTGTTCGTCTGCTGGAGCTGCCGTAACAAATACCTCAGAAGGGATGCCTTAAACAACAGAAGTTTATTTTCTCACAGTTCTGCAGGCAAGAAGTCCAAGATCAAGGTGTCAGCAGGTTTAGTCTCTTCTGAAGTCTCTCCCCTTGGCTTGCGGATGACTGTCTTCTCACTGCGGCCTCACATGGTCAGCCTTCAGGCTGTGTTGTAATCTCTTTTTAAAATTATTTTTTAAATCGAGACATAATAGACAGGTAATATTATATTAGTTACAGACAACATAATGATTTAATATTTTATACACTGCAAAATAATCACAATAAGTCTAGTTAACATCCATCATAGTTCAAAATACATCTTTTTCTTAGTGATGAGAACTTTACAATCTATTTTCTTAGCAGCATTCAAATATGCAGTACAGTATTATTAACTGTAGTTCCCGTGCTGTATATTATGTCCCTAATGACTTAATTATTTTATAACTGGAAGTTTGTACCCTTTGACCCCATTCACCCATTTCTCCCATCTCTCTCACCCCTCCCTCATCTCTGGCAACCACCAATCTGTTCTTTATTTATGAGCTTGATTTTTTTCTTTTGTTTTGCTTTTAATTCCATATAAGTGAGGTCATATGGTATTGATCTTTCGCTGCCTGACTTATTTCACTTAGTATTTATTTCACCTTGAGGTCCATCTACGTTGTTGCAAACAGCAAGATTTCATTTCCTTTTATGGTTGAACAATATTACCTTGTATATATACCACAATTTCTTTATCCATTCAGCCATCGATGAACATTTAGGTGTTTCCTATCTTGGCTACTGTAAATAATGCTGCAATGGACATGGGAATGCATATATCTTTTAGAGTTGATGTTTTTGTTTTCTTTGGATACTCAGAAGTAGAATTACTGGATCATATAGTAGTTATATTTTAATTTTTTGATGAACCTCCATACTTCTCCCTAGTGGCTGCACCAGTTTACATTCCTACTCACAGTGCACGTGAGTACTCTTTGCTCCACATCCTCACCAACGCTTGTTATTATTAATTTTTTTGTCTTTTTGATGATCACCGTTCTGACAGGTATGAGGTGACATCTGACTGTGGTTTTGATTTGCATTTCCCTGATGATTAATGATGTTGAGCATCCTTTCATCCTTCATCCTTTCAACAGGTACCTGTTGGCCATCTGTATGACTTCATTTGGGAAAATGTCTATTCAGTTCTCCTTCCCATTTTAAAATCTGATTTTTTTAATTATGAGGTTATATGAGCCCTTTATATATTTTGAATGTTAGCACCTTGCCAGATATATGATTTGCAAATATTTTCCTCCCATTTCAGTAGGTTGCCTTTTTATTTTGTTGATGGTGTGATCTCTTCATCTTAGGTAACACTTACCTATATAATCTCATTTTCCTTTATCTCCTTAAAGGCCTTATCTCCAAATACAGTCACATTCTGAGGTACTGGGGATTAGGACTTCAACATATGAATTTGGCAGGTACACAGTCAGCCCATGTAGTAACCGCCATCTTTGGTCAGTATGTGGCATTCGAGGATCAACTTAATGAACTCTGTGGTCAGAGGAATGACCACAAAATGACCATTAGGTCACAAGAGGATTTCCTACTCAAGAAAATGACAGCAAGACGTGCACCTTTGACAAGGCTATGACTGACTTCAGGTAAAATAAGTTTGGATGGAGGGACACATTGACTCCTGAATTCTATTGCAAGGCACAGATGGTACAGTCTGGTCCTCTGCACCAGGAATTCCTTGTTACTTGAACCACAGTTCCTGAGGCCAGGCAACTCGGGTCGAACATCCTTGGCATAATGTGCTAAATCCTGGCTGGCAAATCTGACATCAGGCACAAGGGTTAACAATCTGTTTAGGGGCATAAGAGAAACACATGGAAGGAGTATAATGTGAACAACATAAGGCAAGAGGTGATCAGGCTGGGAGTAGAAAGGAGAAATCAGCAAAGATTTCTAATTTCTGGAGAGGATAACCTTCGTAAAGTTGTAAATTGATGAACAGGTGTTGATGAGGATGATGGTGAAAATCTAGAGCTACGGCAGAGGCTGAAAATGCAAGGTATGCAAAGATCCTCTAGAAGCTGATTGGTTAGAGCCTAGAGTTTGTGAATGCAAGAAGGGTTGATATAAAGCAGTGATGGAGGGAGAAAGGTCTGCCTCTAGGTGTGAGGTGACGTGGGACTAGCTTTACTGACAAGAGGAGAAGGCAGATTGAGTGTGAGGAGATTATGAGCTGGCGAATGATCAAATGTTAGACTTGAGGAGGTCTAGCATTACACACACACACACACCAAAAATCACCACAATGATGTAGTCCTGTGATTCCTAGAGATTGCTGGTTCCAGTGCTGGTACTATGACCTCTGGGATACTGACCCAGTGTTCATAAAAGAAAAGATAGGAACAGTCTCACTGGTTTGTGCTCTTAGATGATGATAGCTGAAAAGTGCATTTTAGCACGCAGCTTTCAGTTAGTTTACTTGCTTCCAACATAACTATAGACTTCTTTGGTCAGTTCAGTTGTTAACAACAAGAAACTAGATGGAAGTTTTCTCCAAGTGAGGAGGCTTAGGTAATAAGCGCATTAAACTGTAATAAGTCAGTTAAGTAACAACAAACTTCATTAAATGATTATGAGACATTTTATGCATTTATCTTAAGAAAAATACAGTATGAAAAAGCAAACAGATGGCTTGAATGGAATTTGCTTTGCTTACTGGGATAGAAGAAAACCTCCTCTCTAAATGTCAACTCGGGGGGCACCTGGGTGGCTCAGTCGGGTGAGCATCTGACTTCAGCTCAGGTCATGATCTCACCGCTTGTGGGTTCCAGTTCCGCGTCAGGCTCTGTGCTGACAGCTCGGAGCCTGAGGCCTGCTTCGGATTCTGTGTCTCCCTCTCTTTCTGCCCCTCCCCTGCTGGCTCTCTCTTTCTCTCAAAATTAATAAAAAACATTTAAAAAATTAAAAATAAATAAATGTCAACTCAGGACGCCTGGGTGGCTCATTGGTTAAATGTCTGACTTCAGCTCAGGTCATGATCTCATGGTTTGTGGGTTCCAGTCCCTCGTTCAGGCTCTGTGCTGACAGTTCGGAGCCTAGAGCCTGCTTCAGATTCTGTGTCTCCCTCTCTCTCTGCCCCTCTCCCACTTGTTCTCTCTCAAAAATAAATAAATGTTTAAAAAATTTTTAATGTTGACTGAATGTTACAGCGTTTTGAAAGAGAACTATTCCTCTCCCAATATATTTTCCCAATAGTCTTCAACAATTACTGTAAATATAATCTGCAACCAATTCTAGAATATATATATATATATTTATTTAAAAATTCAATGGTATCTTGCAGAGAACGTTCAACCTTTTCATTCTCTTCAAGGGATAACAGATCCTGAGGAGTTGCTGTGGCTTTCATCCTTTCCCTTAGCACCCCATATGCGAAATCAGCAGTTCATCCTAGGGGGACTCTTACACTGCTCTCAGCTATGCCTCAGGACTCAATTTCCTCAAGCGAACTTCAGTCTTGGGGCTCAGGCTCCATAAAATCCCAAGCGATGCTGATGCCTGCCAAGTTGTAGCAAACTGGCTCTCCACTGCGGGATGGGTTCAAGGCTTAGAAAAGATGATTAGGAAAAGTTAGAAAACAAGTCTTTGGTAGGCACATCAGTCTGGGAATGACTGAGCAGCTGGGAGTAACTTTATTTCTTCCTCTTCCCAGTCTGCAGATAGTCACGCCTCCTGGGCTGACCACTCTGAAGGCAGGTAATGGTGCACCCAGTTAGAGTTACAGCCCTGAGCTCAGCCCTGGCAGCGCCCGTCTCACCCCCTCCCTGGCCGCAATTACCCCGGCGCCCCCACCTGCTCCGCAGCTCCGCCCAGCCTCTGGCCAGCCCCGAGCGGGCCACACCCTCTCATCGCTCTGGGGCCCCTCCAGCCGGGCAGCACGCGCCACCGGCCGGCGCCCCGCCCCTCCCGTCACGTGACAGCCCCGCCCTCCATGCGCGTTCGGATTGGCTCTTCCGGCCGAGGGGGTGGGTCCTAGCATACAGCCCTGCCCCGCAACGCGGCTGCAGTTTTCAAACCTCAACTGTAATCTCCCGTCACCGTCTCCGCTGCCGTCACCGGGAGCCACCTCACCCGGGAACAGGTCACTACTGTTGGCCGTTGTCCAGAAGAGTAAAAGTGGGTCCTGCGACGCTCGGAGCTACCTGTCGCCTCCCTGGGCTAGAGCTGGAGAACAAGTCCTGTGGTGGCCACCGGAGTGTGGCGGGACGGGAGCCCCCTTGGAGGGGGCAGCCCGGAGAGAACCTGCCGTGGCCCGAGCGGTCAGTGTCTTCCGATTCGCGCGACCGCGGTCCTGCAGCGACTGGTGGGTAGGCGCGGGGCTGCGATTCTGAACCCCTGACCCCACCCCTTATACCTGGACAGGGAAACCCCGAAAGTGGAAGGGTTCCCGAGGAGGGAAACAGGCAGTGTGGGCAGGTTCAGGGACTCCTCAGAACCCGGACCGTCAGCCTAGCGGAGGTCGGCTCGGACTCTGCCTCCCCTCAGGTGGCCCGACTGCCCGGGGCCCGTCTCTGCTCTCCGACCGGAGTCCTGCTTCGCTGCTTCCCTCGGGTTTGGGGCGAGGGCGGCCGGTGGTCCTCCCAGCACCCCCCTCAGCGTGTCTGTGCGTGTGCGCGCCGTCGCTCTCCCCGGGTCGCGTCCCGCGGGGGCTCCCTGCGAGACCCGCTCCCTCGCGCCCCTTCCACGTCGCGTCGATGTGGTCCTTCCTGTCCCTCCCGAGTTCACGGCTGTGTTGTGGGCACAGGACGTGTTCACTTCTGGACTGGTGGACACGTCCTGCTCACAGCTGCCTTTCGTCCTGCTCACAGCTGCCTTTCGTCTCGAGAAAGTTTGTGCTCATCTTGTGAACTGGTTGTGAACAGTGTCTTAGAGTCCCTGAATAGAGCAGACGAATTGCAGTTGTTTCAGTCCTGTCCAGCGATCTGATTTTATTTGGATGCCGTGTAAATCACTTAAGTGTACGCGAGTCATCCTCGAACTATACAACTACGTCATGGCTACAGTATTGAAGTTTACCCAGCTCTTGGTTTTATTATGTGGGGAAGAGCGCTTCATTTGAATTCCCTTGGAGGGATTAGTAGAGACAAAGTTGAAAGAGACCTGTGGCAGCTGGTAGCTGATAGTACTTTTCTTCCTCGGTCTGCGATGGGACTAAGACGCTCCGAGGCAAACTTGCAAGTTAAAATTAGAAAAAACAATACATTAAAAAAAAAAAACACCCAACCAGGTACTGATCAGATTTCAATACTGTTAGGTCTGTGTATCACGTTCTCTGTTTTGCCGACGTAATGTTTACCTCTGGTACCGGCGAAATGCTGAACCTTGCAGAGGTGTTTGATACGGCGTGGCCCCTTTAAGTTCTCGTCTTTGCGACTGTGTGCGCTGAGACAGCATGGTCTGCAGGGATGATTGGGCAGGAGGTGGCCTATGTATGTACCCGGGCAATATAAGCCCACGAGCACTCTTATTAAAGGAAAATATAATAAACCTATTTTCTCATGGCTGCACTATTTTACAGTTTTATAGTGAACTGCCCAGAAGTAGTTTGTCACAACTTCGAAGGTGTTTGTTGTATAAGTATTAAGCCATTTACCCATAGAACTTTGTATTTTTGTAAAATGGTCCTTGGAAGCAGTGCTCTAATTTAAGACCTCTCTTCTTCCCCCTTTATCCTTCTGTGAGATGTTTCAGTTTTTAAAAAATTTTTCTAATATTTTAATAAGTGGAATTAATAGCTGTTCTATATTGGAGCTGCGTAATTTGCATTTTAGATCATCTTCTAAATTTTGGATCTAAAACTGAAGTGAAATATATTTGCACGGCAATATATTTAAGTTTTAAAAGTAAAACTTGTATAATGATATGAAAGTCTTTCTTTTTTGTGTGTGGACAGAATGGTTGTAGGTAGTTGCTTTTGGGCTCTGAATAGTGAATTACAATTTGGTTAAGATAGAATTAGTTTTTAGGAAAGTCAAGCCTTGACTAATTCATCATCATGTCAGCACATTAATTACAAATCTGAAGAAGATAAAGGCATTTTATGACCTGTTTCTAACCAAACAATTTTATTTTTAAGCTTGCATTTAGCAGTGCTTTACTGGTATTAAGTAAACATTTAAACATTTCTTTTAAAAGCTTTGTTTTGAAGCTGTTTGATAATTATGAGAGACTATCCTTATCAAAAATTTCCTGTTGTACTCAGACCCAATTAAAAACCCATGAATTAAAGAAATCAATTGCTAACACTTTCACTAAATCCTGAAATTACCTCAAAATTGCATGTATATTATAGTGCATATTTCCTGTATATAAAATTGGCAGCTAAGAATAGTGCTTCTAGATTGACTGCTTTGAAAAGACTGTGATTGATTCTTGTGTTCTTTTTTTAAGAATTCACTTGCATTCTCTGGCTATTGATTGTGTCAGTAACATTAACAGTCATTTATGAACTTCCTTTCCACTTGGAAAAACTTTAATGTTTTAGTTGCTGTAGTTTTCTGCAATAGTGATGACAAAATTCAAGGATTTTATTTTTAAGTAGCTTATATCCTCTGATAGACTACTATCAAAGGCTATGTCTTTGAATATTTTGATTAACAGATGTACTTATATAAGTTACAAAAAATAAAGTTGCAAGCATATTTTTGTCTAAATAGGTTGTGACATAATTTTTATGACATATTTTGTTAAATTTTTAAAAATTTCTTTTATTTACCCTTTTTTTCCACTAACATTTAACCTTGAACCTGAATGCTTTAAACATCTAAGCTAATCAGTTTCTTTCAATATTTGTAGTGTATTTTGTTGCATCCCTGACCCTTTGCAACTTCTTCACCAAAAGAGGGCATAGTTCTACTTTAAGCATTTAAATTTTTGATATTAACAGTGAGACGGTAGTTTCATCTTTAATCCTTAAAGGATCATATTCCATTTTGTATTGTAAGGATTACTGAACAAACAGTACTTCAGTGGTGTGGTATGTAAACAGTATTTTATTTTACAATAGAAACTTAATTTTCCATTTGATGAATGACAAGCCCTGTGTGTTTCTTGGTCCATAATATTTCTGTTTTTCAACATCTTCCTGTTCTGTTCACAGTTACAGGGTTTAATTTTCCTTCTGAAGATAGAAGAGATGGGCCCGGGCTTTACTGTCATGGCACACAATCAGGCCTGGGGTCGTTACCTCTAACTTCAGCCCTTGGGTAGTACATACTAGACTGGCTGGGCTAGAGTCAGTTAGCTGGCTGCCTTTTGTGATTTCTAAAGGACTAAATTCCTGGCTTATACTTCCTATTCAATCTTTAAAAGCAAACAAAACAACAAAACCTATTATTAGAATATAGTTAGTAAAAGGAATATAGTCTCTGCCTTGAAATTAAAAATCTTTTTCATCCCTATCCCTACACTTCTAATCAATGGCTTAAAAATGGAGTCTTCTGCCATCCTAGCAGAATGTTCTTTATTTTGATGGATGCTTGATAAATAACTCTCTAGTTCCTCTGTTTCCTAGGAAAAACTTGTAGCTGTTAAATGTTGACATAGAAAGGAGTTGTTTCCCTGTAATCTTGTGCCTTGCATTGTTTCCAGTTGCCTTTTGAATTTACTTAACAATGATGTAGATTTGTCAGTCCTTACCAGGACAAATTTCTGAATTTCCTGAATGAGGTAGCTTTTAAAATATTGATATTCTTAGCTGAAGTAGGTATTCACATAAAAGAGGTGGCCACTTAGTCTGTAAAGACAAAATAAATTGTTGGTATTACATTACAGTATATGATAAAAGAATTTTGTCGATTTTTCTAAGCTTTATGGCTATGCTCTTTAGAATTGAAATTCTCTAATAGCAGTTTAGAATATTTGTTTTATTTAACCAAATATTGAAGCAGAGACTAAGCTGCTTGAAGCTCCATTACTATAGTTTCAAGATGGATCTCAAGTTCTGTTAAACCCTTGCAGATCCGAGATGCACCTAAAAATTCCTGTTGCTGTATTTCATAATTCCCATAATTCAGTTCATCAGACATTAAAAAAAATTACTATCTGGTGCTAGACACCATGATGGGAGTTGAGACACAAAAGTAAATGTTGCTGCCCTGTAGACACTAAGAGGACTGCAGCCTAACATGTTACTTGTTGAAGAGGTCTGTCCAGGGCCCACCTGGTCCTGAAATGTAAAGTTCAGGCATTTAGACCAACCTGTGGGTTTTAGGCAAAGCTTCCTGGGGGAGGTGACATTCTGTGTTGAGATATGAAGGGTGCTTGAAAAGACTTAGCCATTTAAGGAGAAGTAGAAAGAATGTTTCAGAGATGTGGAGGCAAAAAAATGAGTGTGGCAGGAAATGAAACTGGTGTGTACCTGGCCTCAAAAGGCTTTGTCTGTCATGCAGGAAGGGCTTTAGCTTGTAGGTACTGGGTGGCTAATGAAGGGATCAAAGCAGATGATTTAATTCCCTAGATGTTTTCATTTATGGTATATTATATATTTTATTTTTGTAAAAAATTTTTATCAATAACTTTGAAATGAATATTGTGATGAATATTTTTAAAATAGAGGTATTTATAGGTTTTATAGGGACTGTTGTTTGGTTTACTTCTGATCACATCACATTGCTGTCTCCTTTCAAGTAAGTTAAGGCCCAGACCAAACCTAACATTTCCTCTGTTACTTCCTTCACTGATCCATATCTGAATTCTTATTGTAATTATTGTAATGGGAATTAATGAAAGAAAAATCTTTGAAAATAAGTTTGAGGTGCTGTATAATTGGAAGGTTAATTTTACCTTGCCTCTGTTACCCTCTTACTGTTTCTAGTGCCTGATTGTGTCCCTGTACACACACACACTCACAGTTACCTACTAAGTCCCATAAGATTTTTTTTTATTAGTGTAGCCTAATAAAGTGTTATCAAATGAATTTCAAATAGATTGGGACATACTGGCAATGTAGAATCAGTTGTATGAATTGTGGTAGAAAATAAGAAAAGGTCTGGTGTTGTTGTTGGAGTTAAAGAGAAATTGGTGGGAAAGCACAGAGAGAAAAAGTGCTGACTGATACCCTTCATGTACCCAAGGATTAAATCTTACATGATGGGCAACCAGATGTTTGTGGAGGGTTTAGACAAAGGTAACATTCATGCTCCATTATATTTAAAATTAGCCAAAGGAGAAAAAATGAAAAAATATCTAGGCTGTGGCAACTGGTTCCAGTGCAGTAAACAGAAGGAAAATATAGGATGCTATGTGTCTGCCTTAAGCAGTCTGTAATATATTAGCAATAAGTAGGTAAATGTCAGGTTCTGTCTTCAGAAGTGTGCTCGCCTATTTTTCTGAGACATAGCTGTGTTCAGAGCTAGACTGAAACGTATCACAATTCAAAAAAAAGATTTTTGTATTAACACGTATTTTTTAAATACCGCCGATTGCCCAATGCTGTTTTCAGCTACATTTATAGTCATAAAAATGCCTGTGGGTACATTCAGCATTATGAATGTGAGGGAAGGAAAATTTGTTAGGGTAAAAAAATTAAATGCAAGGCAATGTCCAGTACTAGGAAATATTATTAAGTAGCTCAATTAATAAGGCCCTACTTATATTATTAAAATCTATATCAATCCTTTTTTAAAAAGGTCTCCTCTTTTCCCTTCTAACATAACTAAGTAATAGATATAACAAAATTTAATATTTATCTGTATATTTGGATCACGTTTTGGATTTTGGGAGAAGGGGGACCCAGGATAAGTCTAGATTTTTACAAGTGATGCTCATAATAAAAGTGTGTGTTTTAAGGTTAAAAATTGTTATTCATTATATAGAATTGTAGCTATGACATTAATTCAGAATTTGTTAAATTATATTTTCTCTCCAGTATTAAACAAGGCATTAATTCTTTTTTAGTGTTTACCCTGAATGCTTATATGGTCTCTGCATAAGAACTGACATATTATTTGGGTAGTGAACACCATCTGCTCTGTATAAATGCAGAGAAAATGCTGAGGTCTGAAAAGAATTGAGCAATAATGGCTTTTGAACCTACAGCCAAGTAAACCCTTAATGTGTCAAGAGATAGATTTTGCTGTTGCAGGTGGGTAAATTGCTGCATTTAGGGTCTGATCATGTATATTCACAGCAATATTTTTTACCCAAAGGCATTTACTAATTTTAGCCTATTATTAAAGTAGTACCTGCTTAGTGTAGATACTCTAAAAGCAGCAAAGTGTAAATACTGCCATGATCCCACCACCCAAAGATAGCTACTGTTAATATTTTCCCCTAGTTTTCCAATCTTTTCTTTGCTTTTATATTTTTGCCACAAAATTATCATACTATATATACTTTTTGTGTCTTATTTTATGAGTTAAAAATATTCCTTAAAAGCATGGTGTTAGAGTATATAATATCTTAGTTTTAGGTATATTTAAACACTTGTTGGACTTTGGGGTTCATTCATTCAATAATTTAGGGGTTTGTTCATTATTATAAGTTATATTTCATTGAGCATGAATCTCTGACTACATCTAAGACCCATATTGACTCTGGAAACTTGAGGGCAGAAAATACTTACAGAATTAGTTCTGCTAGAGTTCTTATGAACAGATCACTTTGTAGCTGATATATTACAGCGTGAGATAAACATCTTAGATTCTAGAATCTAGATGAGGTGAACATCTCAGAATCAAGAGCCTATACTCTGTGATTGAATTTGACATGTTCTTATTCTTATAGTTCCCAAAGCCAGATTGATGGACACTGTTGGGAATTTAGCCCAATTTGTATACATGATATAGGTATATCCCTTCTTTCTGTATATATGTATGTATAACATAAATATGATCATAAGCAGGCATATTCATAGACTTTGAAATTTAGAAAAAAAATTGTGAAAGCCCAAAGATGACCTGAAAAAAATTAGATTGAGCATAGAAATTGTTAACCATATTGATTTTCTGAGAGGAATATATGTCCAATGTAACTGAGTGCCATCAGAACTAAGAAAGTACATAAATAGTTTATCAAAACATAGTTAAAAATAAAGACAGAATTTTAAGAGGTGAGGGTAAGCTAACTTGGGGAGAGAGATTTGCATATGGAAACAGTACAACTACTCAGCAGTAGCCAGGGACTGTGTAGAGTGTATCTTTAGGTAGAATATTAACAATATTTACTTACTAAACAATCATGATGTACTCTCATGACTAGCACTGTACCAGTGTCCTTCTACATGAGTTCATCATATTTTAATTTTAATCTTTAGACTTCTTTAAGTTCTTCTGAGAATTCTGTTATAATCCATACTTTAGAAGAAGCAGAATTCAAGCTTTCTTCACTGGTAATCAGAGAAATGCAAAGTATTTCATTTCCTTTCATCACACTAGAATAGCCAAATTTAAAGGCCTGAATGGGGCAAATATTGGCAAGAAAATGATAAGATCTACCACCTAATGATAGGGGGAATGTAAACTGGGCATCTAAAGAAGGGACCAACTTCATCTGTGTCAGTGATGTCATATTTATTTTTAATTTAAATGAAATATGGCAAAGCAATAAGATTGAAAAAGTGTTATATTTGTGTCCCTTCTTATACATTTGGAAATTTTTCTTTTCTTTTCTTTTTTCTTTTTTCTTTTCTTTTCTTTTCTTTTCTTTTCTTTTCAAGTAACTATATTTGTTTCCCACACTACCTGCAGATTGGGTGACGTAAACAACAGAAATGTATTCTCCCATAATTTTGGAGAGTAGAAATTTGAGATCACGGTGTTGACAGTGTTGGCTTCTTCTTTGGTCTTTCTCTATGGCTTGTAGATGTCCTTTTTCTCCCTGTGTCTTCACGTTGTTTTCCCTCTGTTTCTGTGGCCTAATCTCTTTTTATAAGGACACCAGTCTTGTTGGATTTGGGTCTCCCTAATGACCTCATTTTTAACTTAATTACCTCATTAAAGGCTCTAACTCCAAATACATTCACCTTCAGAGGTGCTGGGGGCTAGGACTTCAGCATGTTAATTTTGAGGGGAGAGACACAATTAGCTCATAACAGCAGTGAAGTTAAATAAGATCTCATAGATGGTATGATGGATAAATTGGATTCAGGCCCAGATGTGATTAAGTCCAAATGTTATTTTCAGAATGCTACACTGCTACTCTTAAACTACTAGAGATGTACACCAAAACTAGTTAGATCTTTGTTTCTCCAAAGACCAACAGATTTAGAGAAAAAAATTACTGACTTAAGAATAAAACCACGAAAATATAGAAACTGAAAACACTGAACTTTTATCACACTGCTTATTAAATCGAATATAGTTTGCATTTGAATTTAGGAAGATAAACAATAGTACATGTCAAGTAGGAAATAAACAGAGGAAAAATGTGGCAGAGAAAGAACAAAAGCCCTAGGGTGTTATTGAAAGAGGGTGCTAGAAGAATAATACTGGCTTTTTACATAGAAGGAAGTCCTAACTATTGTAAAATATATAGTCTGCAATTATATGAATTAAATTCATATGAAATAGTAGTTTTGTTAAAACTGAATATATGTAAATATCACAAAGTTGAAGATAAATATGGGTTCAAGATACAGAACTGTAGAATAAAGCTTTGTATATGGTCACTCATCTAACAAAATTATAGAGCTCAGTTCTACCAAAAGGAAAAATTCTTAAGACCTACCTATGAAAGTTTGAATTTAATATTGAAATGTAGGTAGTCTGTGAAACAAGTTCTGCTTCTTGTAGTCATTCAGAAGTCGGTAACAAAACTCACAAAATATGAATTCACCACCAAAATTATTTGGCCATGAGAAATTATATTTAAAATGAGTAGTCATTACCTTGCTGTGTTAAAATCTTGTTATGTGAAGGTATAACTTTAAAGAATGACAGTTTAAAAATGAAATTGAATGATTGCTTATATTAAAATTTTATTATAACTATTTTCTAAGAATTTGAGAGGTTTGAGGGTTTTTATAGTAGTTTTATTCTGAAATAAAGTCAGTAACTTCGTTCAAGTACCATAGAGATGATACCAGTTTATGTGTGTGCTTTTTGTTTTCCTTCCTTCTGGGTGGAATGGGGGCGGGGAGAAGGATTGTAGCTTACAACTATATTTGGAGCTATAAAATGTAATGTACATCCTGTCTATCAGAGATAACATCTTTTTTTTTAAATTGTGTTTAAGTTATATCCTGTATATTCTCTTTTTTAAATAGGTAAAAATAAGTGACTAAAGAAGCATATCTGGGAGTCATCTAACATGTCGAGGAGAAGATTTGATTGTCGAAGTATTTCAGGATTGTTAACTACAACTCCTCAAACTCCAATGAGAATGGAAAACTTTAATAATTTTTATACACTTACATCTAAAGAGCTGGGAAGGTAAGGAAATTGTATGATCTGTATGCTGTTTAAATTCACATATTGAATTTCTGGGTCTATAGTTATATAAAATTCATTTGATCATTTTAAGAAATGATTAGAATTCTAGAAAGTCATCATCTTTGCTATTATTATACAAGATCTAGTTTTAACTGACTTAGAAATCAAATCTGTAGAGAGTTAGTGAGCTTGTAGGATATATCCCACCTAGCTTCAGAGCCCCTGATAGGAGGTCAGGATTCTTAATTTGAGGCTGTGCGTGGCAACAGGTAGCTTGGCATAGAGGACTTCCAAGTCCAAATCCGGGCTCTGCCATTTCCAAACTGTGTGACCTCAATTAAATCTCTGTTCCTCTTAGTGTTATAGTTTCCTCATCTGAGAAGTGGGGATGAAGACAATTGTATATATCTTCTTTGGTTGTTATAAGGATTAAATTAGTTAATATTTGTAAAGTAGTAGAATGTTATCAATTTTTGTTAAAAATTTTTTAAATTCCGAGGATATTTTGCTGGACTAAAAAAAATAAATAGGGAGGGTCTCCTGCTCTTTTTTTTCTAAATTAAACAAAAAGAATTAACTCATATTTGATGGTATAATTCTGTATGATGAGGAATGCATGTTCTAGAAGTAAAACTCTGTGCTTACACTAACACTAATCTGTTTTGGCCCGATTAGAGTGTAAATTCCTTAAGGCCAAGGTACAACCTGAGATTCTGAGATTTCGTACTACCATTTTAATATATATGGAAGTTGTAAAAATAGACTAAGATATTTATGTTATATGTTCATCATCTTTGAACTTTAAAGACATTTAGCAGAATTGAAAGATGATCAGTTTCTATCTTCAGTTTGATTTTAGTTCTGGAGGTAAATGTTTTGCTTATCTTAAAATGGTGTACTAAGTACACGTTTGTATTGTATCTATAGTAAGATAGTATGATTGATTTTTATCTTCAAAAATCTCGATGTGAAAACAAAAGTTGACTGAACCATGAAAAGTAATTCTGTTCTTGGTGATCTTTCACAGGAAGGGTAACGACAAGTCCTAGCCTTGTTAGTTGTTGGATGCAGTCTTTCTTTTGCAAAATAAGGATGACAATATCTACTTCATTAGACTAAGTAATGTGAAGGCATTTTTCGTAATTCCTGGCATATTTATTTATTTAATTTTATGTGCAAAGTATCTGGGTGTTTTAATGATGTATTGAAAGATACAGTTTTAAAACCCTTTCAGAATGTTTCTAGGAAGGGGCACCTAGGTGGCTCAGTCAGTTAAGTGTCCGACTCCAGCTCAGATCATCATCTTGCAGTTCATGAGTTCAAGTGCTGTGTCAGGCTCTGTGCTGACAGTTCAGAGCGTGGAACCTGCTTCGGATTCTATGTCTCCCTCTCTCTCTCCCCCTTCCCCGCTCATGCACGTGCACATCTCTCTCTCTCTCTCTCTGTCTCTCAAAAATAAATAAATATTTTTAAAACATTTTTAATGAAAAAAAAAGAATGTTTCTAGGAAATTGTTTAGTTCTAAATCTGTAATTATTTCTCTTTGCTTTATAACAGGAAGGAGTAAGTTTTACTTTTAGTTGCCTGTATCTCACATCAAATAGTGATGGAATCTTTGCACTAGAAGGACTTTGTGAGTCAGTGGTGGTCTAATACAATTCTTTATGCAGCAGTCTTTCCTATCATTTTCCTGACAAGCTGTTTATCCAGCCTCAATTTGAATGCTGCAGTGATGAGGAACTCATTACCTCAAACTATATCTGTTCCATTTTGTGTTAGCGTCTCAGGCACAGAAGTTCTGTTTTTTACTCTGCTAACATCTACCCAATAGATGTGGTTCTTCTTTTGTAGCTGCATGTAATGTCCATGTCAAAATTCTTCAGAGATTTGAATATGGCCAAACACTGCCAGTTTCCTTAAATGCTCATCTTATGACCTAATTTCCAGACAGCCTTCCTTGATCCAGTTACCTTCTTCTGGACTCCTCGTATTTTTCATTGTCAGTTCTAAAATGAGGAGGCCTAGAGTGCACACAGTTTTGTCAATATCTTAACATCTAGAATGCTGGAAAGGTTTATTGAGGTAGCTTAAGATTCCATTAGGAGTTGTCTTTCTTTTTTTTCAATAACCATGTCAAATATATGTCATATAGCATCAGGTAGTATATTAGTAAAAAAGAGATTAAATTGGAAGTCAGTTGTCCTGTCTTTACTCTGGATCTAAACTTATGTGATCTACTTAGTTGTGTGATTTCCTTTTCCTTAAGATGAGAGGGTGGACTAGATGTCTCCAAATTTCCTTCTGTTGCAAAAATGTTTGGCAACTGCTTTGAGCAGGTAACTGAATATGAAAAGCTTTGAACAATACACACAACAAAGGACAACAAAGGGTATTCTTTTCCATTTTTCTAAGTTATATTTTGATCAGTAACTGTACATACATGTATTAAATTAACTTTTCAAAATAAGGGATATTAGGGGAGTTAGAAAGTCTATAAAATATTTTTTTCCCTTGAGAGTTTTGTAGAACATAAACTTTGGGGAGGGCAATGTTAATAATTAAATTGTTTTATAAAATGAGGTACTATCATAAATTACAAGCATAAATTTGAGTCAGGTGCATTTTTAACATTCTAGAGCAAAAACTCATAATAGACTCTGATTAAAACAAATTCAGATTGCTAATATCCCATCTTCTAATATCTTTATGAAAGAGACCTAACATTTTTCTTAGAATTGATATTGGCTAATGAGTCACATGGTAAATTGTGATATTTCTTTATTTAAAAAAATCATGTTTAATTTATTTTTGAGAGAGAGAGAGAGAGAGAGAGCAAGAGAGCGGGGAAGGGCAGAGAGGAAGACACAGAATCCGAAGCAGGCTCCAAGCTCTGAGCTATCAAAAGCACAGAGCCTGACATGGGGCCCACGAACCGTGAGATCACGACCTTAGCTGAAGTGGGAGGCTTAACTAACTGAGACACCCAGGCACCCCTTGATATTTCTAATTAGTAAAACTTGATTAGTTGGAAATTATGATCTTTCATCTGTCAGTAACTTGCTTTAAGTTCTTGTAATATTGCTACAAGTTTTAATATCCTATACTAATGCACAATGAAAATTAAGATGAAAATATTGGTTTTCTTGAGGCTTTACATTTTGAACTCTGTAAACATAATTCTAGCATGTGGTGAACTACAAAGGTCTTTGTAAATCAAGTTGATCTTTCTAAACCAACTGTTTTTTTAATTAATTTTAAGATGTGAGTGTTTAAGAATTCATTTTCCTTTACCAGACCAAAAGAAAATATATAAAAGTTAACAGTTCATTTTAGCCTAGTCTCAAAAAACTTTGCATTGTTCCTGTTTTTTTAATATGTTGGGTATGTTTTTTCCACCCCTCCCCCAACTGAGGCAAGGTTTCTTAGGACTTCTTGTGGTTAGAAGGGTGAGGCAGATGCAGAAATAAACGTCAGCTTCCTTTGTGGCTTACCCTCCCCCCCTCCTTTCACATTTTATTGTCTATTCTAGAATACAGAAGGATAACTACTAGACCTTTTCACTGCTGGGAAATCTAGTCAGCTTTGCCCTTTTAGAGAATGAATTAAGTGTTATTTGTTAAGGATTTTTAATTTTCTTAAATATTTCTGTTAAGTTTCTTATAGGAAAATTATATACAAAATATTATTTTTGTTACTTCTAAACTACAAGTAGCATTTTAGAATAGGAAATACTCTTTCCTTTGTTAAGTCATCTGATAATTATGGTAAGAATATTTACCTTCTTTAACAGCATATAAATGAATATGTATGTAAAATGTTATTGGAATCTCAAATAAGCTTTAAAAAATATAAATGCTTTAAGTACAGGATATAAAATACAATAGTACAGTATGTGGTATTGTAGTAGGTGCATTAACTCTTGCATTCATTCAACAGATATTTCGATTCCTGTTATGTGTTAGCTAAGTGTACAGTTTATAACAACTGTAGTAATTAGGACAGACAGGGTCTCTGCCCACATGGGACTTTTACTTAGTGATAAGCACTGACAGGTAAATAATTACCAGTATCATTTAGTCACCTTTGTACTGGATTTGTTTAAGAAAGCCTCCTAAGAATACATGAAACAATTAGATTAAAAAGTGTTACTAGTTAATTTTGCTCTTTGTTCCTGAGAAAATTCTGGCTTATAGATGTATTTACAAAATTACAGCAGAACTTAATTGTCACAGTTCGTAGTATAAACTTTTTTTTTTTCAGATGGACAATTTTCTTGGCTAACTAGTTTCTGTTTATTTAGTTTTACAAGGTGAATTTCTGTATAAAACTCAAAATTTGCTTTCTGTTTTAGACACATTTTCAGTTCTAAATCTAAGTGAGAATTGGCAGCAGTGAATTGCACTTCTTAAAAAAAACTATCTTAAAGGAAGGAATTGTTTTGTAGTGCTTAGAAGAAAAAGCTAGGAATTCATATTCCATAGTTTAATTCTGGCACTCCAGATCTATATATGACCTTTCGTGAGTCATTTAATCTTAGTTTGACTTGATTTATCCATTGTAAAATATATAAATACGGATGGTTTGAATACAAAGTAAAGACTGATGACCTTTTTGTGTGCTCATTGAAATACCTTGATTTGTATTGCTTTTGCATACAGTGAGAAATGCCTTAGTTTAAATTAAACATGCCAAATCTTAAATAAAGGTTCATTCCAAGAATTAGGCTTGTGCATGCAAATTTATTGAGTTGATGTATGTTTTGATAAATGTAGAAGAGTCAAATTATAGCTTGGTCACTTTTTTTTTTTTTTGACATTATAGCATACTTTTTCAGCTTGGTTTCCCATCCTTTTCACTGGCACCAATTTTGAAGAAATTAGGGAAATGAAGAGTAGGAATCTTTGTCATCCTGACCCTTGAAAATAGCAAGTAAAATAACAATCAAGCAATTTATTTTGTCCCCCCGAGCCTACTGCCCGACCCCAAATACCAGGTTTTCCTTGCTAAAGCGCACCTGACTGTGCATGTTAGAAGTCAGATTGGAGAAAGAAGAGTTAGGGAACGAAAGTTCTTCTCTGAAGACCCTTTATTTATACTTCATTTGTTAGTTTGAGCCTTAGGATACAGGTTCTTAATTTTAGATCCCCTGGACTCAGGTTTAGAAGGTTGATAGGTGGGCTTTGAAATCTGAAACCCTCTGGAATTGTATGTAAAACTTTCTGTTTAAAGGGCATAAGTACATTTTTCTGGGTAGGCAGTCAGTAGCCTTTATTAGTTTCTTAAAATAGTCTTACTCAAAATAGCTCTAAGTTTTTGGGAAATTAGATTTTGGGCAACTATAGGCTTAGAATACATATTTGTCAGTGTCTTTTTAAATTTTGGCTGAGATGCTAAGCACTTCTGTTGGAGAGAGCTAAACACCTACTTAACCTAAACTGATAAACATGACCTTAATGGGTGTATTTGTACTTAGCTATTGATAACTATTGATTTTCTTAGTTGATCGTGAAGTGTCTCTGGATACTCTCCATAGGACACATATACCTCTGATATCTATAACAGACTTCATAGAACACTGGCCAGTATTATGAGATTTACTGGAAAAACAACTACTAAATTAGTGATAGAAAGCTTCAAAGATTGTTAGACGTGGTGTTGAAAGGCAAAGTGATTACACTAAGACAATTAAATGTCAAATATCCATTTTTGCTTTCATTTTAATTTTTTATTTTTGAATGAAGCTCTTTTGATTAGAGAGTTAGTGTGGTACCCTTTTAAAGGTAGTCTTTGGAAATAGACTTCTCTGGGCTCTGCAAAACAGAATATCATTTATTATGTAGGATTGTTATGATATTTAAACACAAACGTTTATATCAAGAGTATGGCATGGAATTGGTATGCAAATGAGATCTCCCCTACAATGATAATGTATGATATTAACAGTGATGAATAAATACAATTCTGTCTTATCCTGTTACATTTGCCATTTTCATTTTTATGTGATAATAATATAAATTTCATAAAAGTACATGTAGTATTTGATTCAACTAATGGCATAGTTTGAAAGGATTAATTCTAAATTAGAGTTATAACTGTGTTGTGCTAATATTGTTCTTTTTGGAAAAGTTAAAATTGACTGTCCTCATTTTTCCCCCAGAGGAAAATTTGCTGTGGTCCGACAGTGTATATCAAAATCTACTGGCCAAGAATATGCTGCAAAGTTTCTGAAAAAGAGAAGAAGAGGACAGGATTGTCGAGCAGAGATTCTCCACGAGATTGCCATACTTGAATTGGCAAAATCTTGTCCTCATGTGATTAATCTTCACGAAGTGTATGAAAATACCAGTGAAATCATTTTGATATTGGAGTAGTAAGTATATACTTTAATAAATTTAAATAATTTTATGTTACTTATTTTAATTGGTGGGATAAGGTGACCTGAAATGTTAAGAACAAGAATGATAAAAGTATGACAAGATTTTGGGGCATCTGGGTGACTCAGTCTGTTGGGTGTCCAACCTTTAATTTTGGCCCAGGTCATGATCTCATGCTTCGTGAGATCGAGCCCTGTGCTGGGCTCTGCACTGACAGAATGGAGCCTGCTTGGGGTTCTCTCTTACCGCATCTCTCCACCCCTTCCCAGCTTGCACACACACACACACACACACACACACACACACACACACGCTTTCTCTCTCTCTCAAAATAAACCTTTAGAAAAAAAAGAACTTGTAAAGATTCTGTTGATAAAATATTAGAGAGACATAGTGTATATTTGGATATTTTCATGTATACACAAAAATGAATTAAACAGAACACACACAAAACCCAAATGACAAAACAGTGTTTGGGGAATGTGGTGAAATAAGTATACTTTCCTTGCTAATATCATAGAAAACTGATGAGTTTTTGTGCAGAACTATCTGATGGATAAATACAATTGAAATTATTTATATATTTTATCCATCTATTTGTAAAACACATCCTAGGAAATGACTCATGGAGAATAGAAGTGTGAATTTGCATGAAGGTAAAGGTATGCCTGTCACATTGTTAAAGAAACAGATTTATTTAGTATTGTGTAACTTGTGAAAAACTGTTAGGAATTGTAGCAATAAGAAATAAAATATATCTCTTCCCACAAGTCAGTGAAAAGCTGAAAACACCCAAATATTCAGCAATTCATCATATTAAGCGTGGGGTAGAGAGCATGGTTAAACCAACTGGCTTGTTTATCAGTATATTCACATGTGACTCTAAAATAGTACCTTTATGAGTGACAGTCTGACACATTTATTATATGTAAATAAAATGTGTTTGAATATCTGCAACCATTGGAAGAGATTAGCTAAATTTATGTTTAATATGCTTTAGGGTCTGATAATTTTTATAAAAGAAATACATTTTTTAATAAACTAAAGAGATTCAGTATTTACTTTAGAAAAAAATACATTCTAAAGACAGTAATTCTTTTTAGTGGTTAACCTGCATCATTGTCTTTTTGAATTTAGAAGTATATTATGTAGCCCAGGGGCGCCTGGGTGGCTCAGTCCATTGAGCTTCTAACTCTTGATTTTGACTCAGGTCATGTATGATCCCAGGGTCATGGGATCGAGCCCTGTATTGGGTTCTGTGCTGAGCATGGAGCCTGCCTAAGATTCTCTCTTTCTCTCTCTCTCTCTCTCTGTGTCTTCCTCTGCCTTTCTCCCCCACTTGTGTACTCTCTCTCTCTCTCTCTCTCTCTCTCTCTCTCAAATAAAAAAATAAAAAACAAAAGTAATATAGCCTAATTTTAGTATTCAGGTATTTTAGGGATGAAGAAGTTTGTTTATATATTTGTAAAAAACCAATATATTTTTGTACCAAGAAAGTGGGTTACCTAGAATCAACTTATAAATATGAAAATGCTTATTTTGCAAAATGTTAAACTGACAAGTAGTTCATTTAAGAATGAATACTATGGGAGCACCTGGGTGGCTCAGTCAATTAAGCATCCGACTTCAGTTCAGGTCATGATCTCACGGTTTGTGAGTTTGAGCCCTGCGTTGTGAGTTTGAGCCCTGCATTGGGCTCTATGCGGACAGCTCAGAGGCTGGAGCCTGCTTTGGCTTCTGTGTGTGTCTCTCTCTCTGTCCCTCTTCCACTCATGCTCTCTGTCTCTCAAATAAATAAACATTAAAAAATATTTTTAAAAGAGAATGAATACTATATACATTTTCCATAATACCAACATACTAAGGTATATTATAGCACCTTCAAAATATTGCCCAGGAAACTATCAATATGATTTCATTTTATATATATTTTGTGATTATTTTTCTTAGATTAATCTAACCTTTAAAAAGTTATCTACTTGGGTATTTTGCTAAGCAAAATAAGTCAGTCAAAGAAAGACTGATATCATGATTTCACTCATATGTGGAATTTGAGAAACTTGATAATGAACATAGAGGAAGGGAAGAAAAAATAAGATAAAGAAAGAGAGGGAGGCAAACCATAAGAGACTCTTAAATACAGAGAACAAACTGAGGGTTGATGGGGGTGGGGGGATGGGGTGGGTTAAATAGGTGATGGACATTAAGGAGGAGGGCACTTTTTGGGATGAGCACTGAGTGTCATATGTAAGAAATGAATCACTGGGTTCTACTCCTGAAGCCAAGACTACTATATGTTAACAAGATTGAGGGAGAAAAAAAAGTTACCTACTTGCATGACATTGCATGTTTGAAGTATGTGAAAAGAAGCTAACCTTTTTCAAACAGTAATGGAATACTAGCTTTGGAGAGTGAATACGTAGGAGCACTGAGTACTTTCATAAAATTTTCTTTGGGGGATTTATCTAAATAGCAACAACAAAATACATCAGAAAATTTTGACACATTTTATGGTTGGATTTTGTTCATACTCTGAAAATTGGTACCCTACCAAGTACACTGAATTCCATAAGGGCAGACTGTACCTCATGGCTGAAGTGTATAGCAAGCACTCATTAAATGTGTAAATGGATTAAAATAATCTCTTACTAGAGCAACTAAGACCTACTAAAATTTATTACTAGAACTTGGTTTAGTTCCTGTCACTTTTGGGGTAGCATTGTCGCATCAGATAATCTCAAAGGTCAGAGAAACTTAGTTGTTTTAATAAAGTGGCATAATTTTTTATGTGGTGAAAGTAAAACAGTGAAATCTTTTACTCTTAATAACAGTTACCAATCTGATCCCCTCCTCAAATCATCCTACATACTTTTCATCTTGACTTTTTTAGTACAAAATTTCAAATCTTCAAACAAGTTGAAAGAACAGTATAATTAATACTCATACTCTTCAGCTTGATTTACCAATTGTTGACATTTTACCACATTTATTTAACCTTTTGAAAGAGGATATATAACACATAGGTTTACATGACAGTGTACTTATACTCAAGTACTATTGTCACACACAACATATATACAAATACATAAGAAAGTGAGTGCAAACACTCCAAATTTCTAAATTTGTTGGTCGATATCCCATCAGAGGACAACTCTCCTAATAGAGAAAATGGAGCTGTACCTGAATGTCCCTTCCAGGGCAATGATAATGGTATATAGGTGTCTTTTCTGACTATAGAGAAATTTTTTTCTTCTCAGTTGTCACTGCTCTTGGGTGGCTTGTTTGAACAAGCCGTCTGCTTGTCTACTGCTCACTGCTTCCATTTATTCTTCTAGTTTCTGTTAACTTATGTAATCTGCTTGTGTTATCTGTTCATTTCTTCCTCTTAGCTGCTCCCACTAATTTTCCATTTCCCATAGCGCTGTGTCCCTCTTTTATGGGAAAAATGGCAATCCTACAAAAGACATTGGTCAACTTACCAACCTGAAAAGAAGAGACAATCTGATTGGCTGGCAGTCATACTATTTGTTTGATTTTGCTACTAAAAGGAAAAAAAACCCTTAGGATACTTTTCCTGGTTATAAAAGTCATACCTATGTGTTGTGTTAAATTTAGAGGATATAGAAGATAGAAATCATATGTAAACTATGGTTATTTTTGTGGCATATTCCTGTATTTTAAAATTATTTTTATTTTTTTGTCTGTGAATATATACCTTTAGAAACAAAATTGTGAGTTTGGGATTACTCTATTAGAAAGCTTTTTTTTTTTTTTGCTTAAGTCTATATTATGTGCATTTTTGTATGTATAATGTTTCTAAAAATGAATTTTGATTTAGCAAAGACTTTTTAAATTGCCTTCAAAAATCAGAGTTCAGTAAGAAGGCCCTAAATGCAGAAAGGCTAGATGTTGGCTAGACTTGGAATTAATATTTGTTGACTTATTATAATAATAGTTAATATTTACTGAATATTTACCATGTGTCAGACACTGTGATAAATATTTATAGATCAGCTTTGATCTCTGAAACATCTGTTCTGTTTAGTACTTTATATGGTTTATCTAATTTCATTCTTATAGCAATACAGTGAAGTAGGAGCTATCATTATTCATCATATATCACTGAGTTACAGTAAAGGAAATGGAGGCAACGTTTTGTCCCAATTTATGCAACTAGTTAGTGACAGCCAGAATGGAGCCCAGGCAGTCTTGAATTTCAGTAGGTGCCAGTACAAGCAGCCTGCTGTGTTATCTATTTCATATGTCCTGGGCGCCAGGGAGGACTTTGCATTCTTTTTCTTAGTTTGTATGCTTATATGTTTTGAATTTTAGAATTAGTGAAGGATTTTAGCTATTGAATTAACTTTTGTGAATGTAGTGTAAAATGTTGCTACATAAATGGTATTCAAGAATGAATTTCTTAAGCTATTTATATGCTGTATGTATGAAGAATTCAGATCTTTCCAGTATTTTTCATATCTTAATAGTGAGTGTAAATCCATATTTTATACAGTTTTTTTATATTTCAAATTATCTGGTCTGGTTTGTCATCAGATATATCTTGTTAAGCAAACAACTCATTCTGAGAATTTAAAGTACCATCTCTTCATTTTCTTATTTGCTTATGATTGCATTAGTAATATCTGTAATATCGGTAAAGAAATATTTAGACCACTTTCTGTTTTGAGAGAGTTTGCTTCATTAAAACTAAATAATGTAACCAGAAAGGAAAGGAGTGAGGGTGTCATTGGCACCTGGCCTGGGGAGTCCTTCTTCCTTTAGAAGATTTTGAGCAGGGCTGTGACAAGTAAACACCTGACATGCAGACTAAGGGACCACTGAGGGTAGTCTCTATATAAGTATTCATAAAGACTAATTTATTTCTTTTGTAGGTGAACATGAATTTCTGATATTATCTGCCTATACCTTATTTTGGAGGTCACTTGTATAACAATAAATTATACAGCAAACTAACTTTTTATTTTATTTTTTAATTTTTTTAAGTTTATTTATTTATTTTGAGAGAGAGAGAGCACAAGCAGGGGAGGGGCAGAGAGAATGAGAGACAGCATCCCAAGCAGTCTCTGTGCCATCAGTGCAGACCCGTTGTGGGGCTCAAACCCACGAACAGCAAGATGAAAGCCCGAGCTGAGTTAAACAGTCGGACGGTCAACCAGGCACCCCGCAAACTAACTTTTTAATACTCTTTGTATTAAAGATTGTCTTTACTGTGATACCTTGAGACAGGTACTAATTTTTTATCAGTTTTCTTGGAGTTTCAGGAGTTGGGGGAAGTTGAAGTGTAAGTGTGATTGAAGTTTTCACAGGTATTCCTTACAGAGTTATCTCTGGACCATGGTAAAGTGTAAAGCAGCAAATTTCTGCAGCCTCTAACTGGCACCTATTGGTACAGATGGCTTGGTGACAAATTACATCTGCAGTGAAAAGGGTCAGTCTTGTGCCTTTCAATGTCAGACTGAAATTGACCACCGTTATTTTTCCTTCTTATGGCTCCTCATACATATGACATGCTTCTTCCTCTTGTCAGTCAATGAGACTTCTGAATTTCAGTTTCAGCCGCTCTAAAGAATGACTGCCTATTCCATCATTCATTCATTCATTCATTCATTCAACAAAATTTTACTAAACACCTTCTGCATGTCAGACACTGTCCCATTTTACCACATAGAATATACTTTACTTGAGATATTCTTAAATATACTTTATAAATTTTTGAATAACCATCTAGAATTTTTTTTTGCATTTTCTAGATTAAATCCTCAAAAAAAATCTAGGGGTGCCAGAGTAGCTCAATCAGCTGAGCATCCAACTCTTGATTTCGGCTTGGGTTGGAGCCATGTCAGGCTCCACATTGGGCATGGAGCTTGCTTGGGATTCTCTCTCTTTCTCTCTCTCTCTCTCTCTCTCTCTCTCTCTCTCCTTCTGTCCCTCTCCGCTGCCTGCACTGTATCTCTGTTAAAAAAAATAAATCTATTGCATTCAGTGATGACTCTTTTACAGATGAGAAAAGACAAATTACTGATCCTAAGTTGTATTTCTGGTAAATAGCAGATTTGGGATTTTAATTTATATCATTTGATTCCAAACCTAGGGCTTTTTTTTTCTGTTTTTGTCGACATTGTTTAGATTTTCAATTATTTTAAAAATAATAAAAGATCTGTGAAGCTACCATACAAAGTATTGGTTAAGAATGCAGATTTTCACCCATATCATACAGATTCAGATTCTGGTTCTCTGTTTACTATGTGATCTTGTACAAGTAGCTTAACCTCTTTGTACTTGTTTCTTCATCAGTAAAATGGGAATAATAACCCACATGGTTGTCATGAGAATCAAAAGTATATGTATCTATATAGAGAGACTAGATAGCTATAGCTTTTACTTAACAGTTTACAGTATTTAAAAGTTGTCATTTTTAAGTCAATGATTTTCCAAGTTTCTATTTCAATTTTATTTCAGTGCTGCAGGTGGAGAAATTTTCAACTTGTGTTTACCTGAGTTGGCTGAAATGGTTTCTGAAAATGACATTATCAGACTCATTAAACAAATACTTGAAGGAGTGTGTTATCTACATCAGAATAACATTGTACATCTTGATTTAAAGGTAATGTACTATATGATTTTAAGTAACACAACATCTTTGTTCCTTCTGCTCTTGGGATGCATAATTGCAAGCTTGTATTGGTAGGAAGCAACAGTCAGATTATGACCCTCTGTACTGCAATGGGTGTACTCTTGTGCATGTGTGCTACATGGACTTAATTTTGTATTAGCAGAGAGGAGAGGACCACATGTGTGAGCAGATCAAATTAATCATTGGGGTCTTAAAAGCCATCATTCCTTCATGTTCTAATCCTTCAATCATTGTACCCCATCCCACTCTTACATCCTGGGTTTTCTCATCTTATAAAACTGGCCCATCTCTAAAATACTCTAGTCTAATCTCCATCTCTGAAGATAACTTCCTTCTAGTTTTCATTTCTTTGCTCCCATTATATTCATTCTTTTCCCCCTTGAGACATTTAGTCTTTTGGCCCCTCCTTTTTTGCCCCCCAGACCATTCAGTTCCCTTACTCACGCCCTGAAATACCACTTCAAACTCTAATGTTGTTATCTTCTCTCTCCTTCCTCCACAGCCATCCCAAATCTCAGTCTGTCTCTTATTTTTTGAACATTTGATTCTTCTCTTTCTATACAGTCTCCCTGTTGCATGATCCTTTGTCCTTGACTACCACTTTCACAATAATGATGATTCCCAGTTCTCTTACCTATAGTTCAGGCTTCTCTTGTAAATTCAAAATTATTTTATCCAACTGCAGATTAGGTACCATTTGGGTATCATGTAGAAGCTTAAAAATGTATATGTCTCAAACTAGACTTTCTTTTTCTTACCCATTTTCAAAAGAAAAAAAAATCTGTTTTTCTGTGTTGGGCCCCTCTCTGGAAAAAGGGTAGTATTAACTACCTAGCAGCCCTGCCATGTGTCCTACCTGTAAGATATTGGAAAAATAACAATATGGTACATATCAGGAGGATCATGCCCCCCACAAACTTCCTGTTGAGTCTTTCTCCTGCTAAGGATAAACCAAGTGGATTACATAACACCACACGGCACTTGAAGTCAGGGATGGCAAATAAACCTGGCTTTGTATATCATAAAGTCTGTGGTTGACAACAGATCTAATTACACTTACCTCTTCTCCTTTAATGTCTCTGTGATTTAATAATAAACAAGCATGAGGTTTTCCCAAAGTTAGACTTAGGATTCTTCTCACAGACTTTGGGAGCAGCACCTTGGCAACTATAATGGTATGACAGTGGTGAGGAATTTTGTAATAGACCTCAGCAAAGTCACTTGGTTCTGGGAAGCAATGGGTAACACCTCCCATGCATCCATATATCTTACTGTCTAAGCTACAAACCTGGCAACAGTCAGACCCAGAACCATCATACTGAACCATTTTCTGTTTCTGGAAATATATACATTTTTTATTCCTTCATATTTTCTTTCATGCTCTTCCCTAGAGTACCTAACTGGAATATTTATATTTATCCTATAAGGTTCAGCTTAAATATCATCTCTACAGCAAAAGTTCTTAGACTTTATAATAGGCCGAATTAGGTAGTCTAGTCTTTATTATTCAATATATCTCATAATCAATCAATCTGTATATTCATCTAACTTATTTTTCATCCAAACTAAGAGTACTTTGAGTATAATTTTAACTTTATTTATCATTGAGTGTAAAGCTTTTCCTAACTAGTTGTTCAGTAGATGTTTGGTGAATTACACAATGAAGTGTGTAATAGCTAAATATTTAATTTACCTCCGATCTGAGACTGGTATTCTTCTATTGTTGTATATTACTTACCAATTTTTATTGTGCTTTATTTAGCCACAGAATATATTACTAAGCAGCATATACCCCCTTGGAGATATAAAAATTGTAGATTTTGGAATGTCTCGAAAAATAGGGAACGCATGTGAACTTCGGGAAATTATGGGAACGCCAGAATACTTAGGTAAAAATTTTCTTTTATTTTCTACACCATTTTGAAATTTATCACCTAAATGATACCTCTATAAAACTATATTTTAGAGCATATAATTCCAGGATATATTTGATTCCAGTATTTTAATGCATTGAAATTTGCTTATGACACATTTAAATGAACTTAAGTGAATGTAGGACTATTAAGACATTCACAACAATTCACATGACATTGGACATGCAAGTTCAAAAGTTAATGTTTGTGTGTAACTGCTTATTACATAGAGAAGGGAAGTTAGGGAACAGGAGAAAATGGAAAAAAGAGGAAAACAGGGAGTCACGTGGCCCAGTCATTATTATCTTTGAAGCCTGGCTGTTGGATAGATATCATTTCTACTGTCCTGGTCCCAACTCTGAAGCTGTTTACAATATACATTATCTTCAGTTTTGCAAGAATTTTTAGCAGGACTGTTTGATTTTTGTTGCTACTGCTTAAAAATGTGAGGTTTTGCCTAGGGTTGTAAAAGGAGAATTTTGAAGAAAAAGGATGCCAAAAAAAGATTCTATTTAGATAATCTGGGGATATTGTACTATATCAACAAATAAAATCATGTGGATGAAAAAAATTTAAGTTCTATGAGACAGCACATAAATTTAAAATATTTTAATTTATAAAATGCATTTTTTTGCACTTTTTGTTGTTGCTTATATTGATACCCTCATGCAAGTATTGAAAAGATACAACTACATAGAACAGGTGCTACTCAGCAAGGCAGCTGACTTTCCCAAAATGAAAACAAAGCAAATTACTAACTTTTGAATGCTAATCAGGGCTATAGTGTCCTAGAATAAATTATTGTAATTATAGGTAACACAGCTCACAGAAGTATGTATAGGTTGGTAGGTTGTGTGATGGACAGAGATTGTCAAATATGTATGACTCAAAGCTTTCATTAAAAATATTAGGCTTTAGGAAATGATTTTTATGAAACAAGTTATTCAAGCATAAATCCTAGTCTGGACTCTACTAATTTGAAATTTATGATAATGTTCACAAGATATAGAGAATTTATTTTGAACTTAAAAAGTTGGCAGGGAAGGAGATAATGGGAAGTTATTGCATAGGAAATTAGGTTTTTGATAGTCTAAATGGGCTATTTAATCTACCTGAAAATTTAAAGCACTTCCGGAAAGCATAATTTACTCATAATGTTATTGTAAATATATGATTCTCTTTACTCTGAAAAGAAAAACTTAAATCAGTATAATAAAATAACACAAATTAATTCTGAACAGAGTAATCAAACTAAAATTTTTAAAAAGATTCCAGTATCTAAAATTTTACTTCTTCATAGCTGTTTTTCCTGAGATTAATTTTAATGATTAAAAAAATCCTCCATAGCTACTGGTTATTCCAAGAATATTATTTGTGCTTTTGAACCATCTGAGTATATAATTTGCTCATAACTAGATATGTTTAAATATCTGATCACAAGATAATTTTTAAAAAATGTTAAAATGTTTACTTATTTTCGAGAGAGAGAGACAGAGACAGAGACAGAGAACAAGCAGGGAAGGGGCAGAGAGACAGACACAGAATCTGAAGCGGACTCCAGGCTCCAAGCTGACAGCACAGAGCCTGATGCGGGGCTCGAACTCACAAACTGTGGGATCATGACCCAGCCTAAGTCAGAAGCTTAGCGGTCTGAGCCACCCAGGCGCCCCATAGGATAATTAATACTATGCTAAATTTCTGTCAATTTGATATTACTAGTTCTTTAAAATTAAACTAGTTTTAATATATTTTAAAATAATTTTCATGTTTTTAAATTTGTCAGTATTGAATTTCAATTTTATCTTTGCTTTCAGCTCCAGAAATCCTGAACTATGATCCTATTACCACAGCAACAGATATGTGGTAAGATTTTGTTAGTTACCTACATGCTTTCATTAAAAGTTTGGTAGAATATATTCTGGGTTTCTTTGATTCCAAATGTAAGTATTAAGTCTTCCTATAAAAGATTTTTTTCAAGTATCATTACTCTGCCACAGGAAGACGTTTACCTATATATTCTTTTTAAGTAGTACTTTGGCTCTGAGTCAGAAGTACAGAAATAAATAGGAATACCCCTTTTCTGAAGGAAGAATCAGTCTAATAAAAAACCAAAATAGTTGCAGTACTGTGTGATATGTTCTGTAATAAGGTAAAATACTTAATGAGCATGGAAGAAACAGCAGACAAGCACCAGATGGGAGATACCTAATCTAGGTCTAGAAGAATGGGGAAGGTATTTGCTGTGCAGAAAATGAGGTCAGATTCATACAAAAGTTTAGTTTTAGGGGATTATATCTCTAGGGGATTGTGAGTTTCTGTGGCAAGCAAAATCATATTTTGAATATCAGATGTCATAGGGAGTAGAACTGGAATTGATACTGGAACTTTAGTTGGGATCATGGTGAGGGTCTGACTCCATAGGCCAAGTGGAAGAGTTTAGACTTGTTCCCTATGTTCCATGGAACTGTAACGGGCTTGCCAAGGAAAAAATGGTCCTGTGGCTAAATAAGTGGGAAACATGTACTGTATGTGTTGTCTTTTTCTGGCTCCTGAGCCTCAGACTTCTCGTGAATGTATTTAAGGCTTTGGAAAGTTTTGCAGTGAAAAACAACCCACCTGCCCAATTTTGTGCTTTGCTAAACTTGCAGAGTTTACTTGCACAGAACTTCTGTTTATATCTCACAGGTCATTACTAGGTCTTTGGACACCATTTAGGAAATGCTGCCCTTTGAGCAGCTTTGTGTACTCAGTGAATGAAGAGCAGACTATAGATATCATGCTATATATTTGATACATTATAATTATGTAACGTGCATTCCCCTTATATTCTTTTTTTGTGAGGCAGACTTTGAGATAACACAGTTATTTTGGTTTTAATAATATAGGAAATTTGAAAAGCAATTTAAAGTCTGTACTTTAACTCTGTTAGTTCTGAGGTCAGGAATATGCTGAGTATCAATTTTACTTTATATAAATGTTTTCAGATTAACACATGTTTTACGTTCCCCTCTTCTCCCTTATTTTTTCAGGAATATTGGCATAATAGCATATATGCTGTTAACTCATACATCTCCATTTGTGGGAGAAGATAATCAAGAAACATACCTCAATATTTCTCAAGTTAATGTAGATTATTCAGAAGAAACGTTTTCATCAGTTTCACAGCTGGCCACAGACTTTATCCAGAGGCTTTTAGTAAAAAATCCAGAGTAAGTTATAACATTAATTTGTTTAAGTACTATTACAAAATGAATCCTAAGTCTATTAAGAAGGATATATTAAGTATATTTTTATATATAAGTATAAAATTATTGGAAGTATGCTCTCAAGTTTCAAATAAAATGGGAAGAGAGGGTGGTATAAGAGATCATTAAATAACAAATCTGTAACTTCAAACATGGAAAATGTAAAACATGCAGCAGGAAATTTCGGAGTGAAGAGAAGATTTGTGTTATTTCTCTCTCAACCTGCTACTAAATCCTCAAATTCCCTAAAATAATTAGAATTAGAAAGTTTACAATACACATTACTGGCTATGATAGACTTTGTTGTGAATTATAGTCAAGTAATTATAGTTATATGGGAAGTGTAAATTACTGATTGTCAGATGTTTAAGAATCAGATGCTCTTTGACCACCTGCAGAAGAAGAGATTTGAAACCATGGTTTAGGACTCTTAGTTCACTCATTGGGAACTTCAGAGCAGGACAAGAAAAAGCTGACCTCCGATTTCTTTACCCAGAGCAGCCCCATTTACTTAAAAATGCCTTGGGCTAGGATCCTGGTTTTGTTGCTTGTCAGGTCTTTTATCTCTGACCATTACTTAATCTCCTGGAAGACTCAGTTTTCTTATCAGTTTAAGGAAAAAGAACTCACAGGTTTTGCTAATTATTTTATTCGCTTAATGCAAGTCCAGACAAATTTTCACTGCCATATTTTGGACATAAATGGTTATTTAATAGTAGTAGTAAAAATAATGTTTATTTCTGGTTATAAGCGGTTTTCATTTTCTTAAATATAAGTAAAACTTAGATTCTAAAATTTCTAAAATGAGCCATTAATATTTTATAATCAAAGAAACAAAAATTTCTATAGTAGGTAAATTAACTTCTTTATAATCAGAAAAAAAATGAACATAAAATGGTCATAAAAATGAAGATAAAGACTAAGAAAACATGTTCTAATGGAGATGGAGATTGTGTTAAGGTTGTAGTTCTGACTATAGATAGGTATTTTCTTCTGAAATATTGTGACATTTGACCATATTATTTTCAAAAGAGAAAGCAGAACGTAAAAACGCAAAATATTGGATAAGCATTCTTCAAGAGCAACCTCTATTTTCAAGATTTAACAATATTGCTTTTAAGAACACAAAACAATAGATCATAAGTTACATATGTTTACCTTCAGAGTTTTATGTCTTTAACCCAAGAAATTTTATAATTTTACTAATTTTTATTTTGTGAGGCTAACCTATGTCCTCAAGGTTTTTGACTAGTCTTATCTGTAAGCTCCATGATGAATTGAATTTTCAGTACATGTCAATATTAAAGAAAGTGTAGGTACTCCAGTTTTGGTATTGTCATTCCCTTCTATACTATGAGTATGTGTTATTTTCACAATAAATTTAAAAAATAAGTCTATAGTATATCAAATTGCAGATGTTTCCAACTTGATTTTTAGTTCTCCATTTTCACTTGATGCTTTCTTTCAAAGGAAAAGACCCACAGCAGAAATCTGCCTGTCTCATTCGTGGCTACAGCAGTGGGACTTTGGAAATTTATTTCACCCTGAAGAAACTTCCACTTCCTCTCAAAGTCAGGATCATTCATTAAGGTCCTCTGAAGACAAAACTTCTAAATCCTCTTGTAATGGAACCTGTAGTGATCGAGAAGACAAAGAGAATATTCCAGAGGGTAGCAGCATGGTTTCCAAAAGATTTCGCTTTGATAACTCATTGCCCAATCCCCATGAACTTGTTTCAGATTTGCTGTGTTAGCACTTTTCTCTTTGACTTATTGGACTGTATTTGGAATTTGAAATCTACTCCAATGTGAGATTGTGGCTTATGGGTTCATTTATGGCATGTTTGTATTGTAAATGCACTTTTGCATAGAAGAGTTTAGGGAAGTGTTTTAATGCTAAATTACTAGTAGTAAGCATAATTTCGTTTCCGGTTCTGAGATATTAACTCTTGAGAGAAGAAAATATTTAAATATATGACAAAAATAAAGCTATGCATGTGAGTTTACCATGCTAATTGAAGAATTCAAGTTCAAATGGGTTTAATCAAAATATTTTACAGATGAGGAAAACAGTGATTCAGGTTATATTATGGTTGATATAAAACAAAGTGAAGACATTTGAATTCAATAGGTTCTGTAAGGTAAGTTCTATACATGCCGCTACTGGAAAAATTTTATTAGGATAACAATGTCAAGTTTAAGCAAGAATATTAACTATTTTTATAGATGTGGGATATTTTATGTTTGAAAATATTTCAATCACAAATATTTTGAAACTGCCTAAGATTCCCAGGATATATGATCTGCTATATGAGACAGGTCCTTTAACCAGAGCAAAGAGGGAAATTAGAAACCCAATTAGGGATATTCTATACAAGTGGGAGTGAAAAACAAAAACAAAAACAAAAAACCCCACCATAGTATCATGTTTTTAATGCAAATGTCTTTTGCCCTCTCTCAGCATACTTCAGATTTAATAAGACTGAAAGATGGAGACTTAGATGGTACACAAGTGTAGAGGATTTTCATCTTCCAGAATTTTAGATGTTTTCTAAGTCTTAGGATGTACGTCTTAGGATATAAGCCAGTCATTCGGAGTTCTAAAAGTATACATTAAAAAATATCACAGTACCAGTAAGACTGTTAACACAGTGCCAGAGTCCACAACAGCAAGGTGGTGTGGTCATAAACCCCAGTGACATTATGCTCTTCTAAAGTTCTTATGTAAAATTCCAGTGAGTGAGGAGGCTCAGCAGAAGGCCATCTGCAGAATGGCCTTAGAATGGTCCTTTGCTGGAACTAATTCAAGTAAGAGTGTAAGGACAGCAGGGTGGCTGGTGACTGTTTAGTGCTAATAAAGGGAAATTTATTCCTTTTATGGTTATCTTTGATGATTTTGCACCTGGTTACTATTAAAAATTCTGTTATATTATCATGTTATGATAATTACCTCATGACCATGTTACTATATCAAGTGAAATTATATTTTGACAAAAAAATTCTTGTTTCCCCCCATTGAATTACATATTACCGTAAAGTCTTTAACTTTCTGAAATTTGATGAGACTCCAAATAACTTAAAACTGTTTTTAATAGCCATCAGTTCACTTTATTTGGCTAAATGGTGAATTCCTTTTAAACCTTCAGCATGCCTTAAAGGAAAAGTTATTTCTACCCGTGTGTGTATATGTGTATATGTATAAGTGTATGTATTTATGTATAGGTAGATAAAATATATAGTCTTTAGACAACTTTCTTTTAGAGATTCTTCCCTCTACTATATCGTGTTCAACTCAGGTGCCAAAGGAGCTCTCTTCTTATGGACATGTAAATACATATTTAAATTCTTTAACAAGTTTATTCAATAAACTAGCCATTGCAGAAGTGAAATTGGGCTCTTGTATATCTAAAACTGATGAGTTTTTCCAGATTGTTGATTGTCCAATTATTTGCCTTCCATATTAAGCTAATGCAGGTAAAATTTAGTAAGCCATTCATGAAAGAGGATTTTTACAAAAGATCATATTTTATTTTTTATTTCGAGAGGAAATTAAAAATAAAAGAAGTTTGAATTTTAAATTATAAGCTGATTCTTAAAAGATATTTTATGCCAGCTTTCTTTTAATCTGAAGAATCTTAAAGCAGTTCATCTCCTGCCCCTTAGTTAATAGAATACACAGAGTTGGAAGTTTCTATACCTTTTTTCCTAACAACTTTATTATAAAAAAGCAACTAGGAGTTGCACAAACAGCATAAAAATTCAATTTTTTCATAAAGGCAAATTTAAATATTTTCACTGAAATGTGAAAATAAACTAACTTGTTAACAAATGACTCAATTCTTATTCTTTTTCTCCCAAGATTGAAAACAAATATCAAAAGTAGATGATGTATCTCATTAAGCAGGAATCTTAGTCCCTCTGAGGTGAACAAATGTCAGTAACACTTAAACACATCTGAAAATTAATGTTAAATTGTGACGTGTTTATAAACTTTAATAACTTTGTTTTTTGGACAGATGGGATTAAAAAATAAAGTGTAGATAACAGTTACAATTGTCATTTTAATTTTGTCCCCACGGTCAAGTTAACTCTGAGCAGTAAAATTATAGTGGCACTTTAAAGAAATAAGCAGTATGTGTTCTACAGTTTCTAATGAGATTAGGCCCCTGTCCCAGAAGGTACATGAAAACATTGCTTCCTTTATAGAAAGTCTTGTTATAAGAAGTCAGCTGATTAATGATATAGTTCATTTTTATCCTGGCACAAGTTCTTTCTTTCACTTGGGATGGGTTGCTAAGAGCTCATGGACCATACTTTGAATAGCTTTGCTCTAAACAACATTTATAAATTGATATAACTGTTTACATTTCTTCTGTTTATTTTTGAATTTACATTTTTATCTCTGTCTTGGAAACATGTCTTTATTCGTTGTTGTATAAGTAATTGTTCTATAATTTCAAATTGTATATACAAATTATCTGACTTCCAATTTGAAGAATTATTATCAGTTTAGAATTTTATAAGACTTTAAAGAACTTTAAATTCTAATTGTAAATTTCACACAAATTATAACTGCCCCATCTTAACTTTCATTAAATAACCATGTTGCTTAAGCATACTGACTGACATTATTATAAATACTTCAGTAAAAAACAAAAAACAAACAAACAAAAAACTTATTATATCAACTTAATGACCCTTTTGGTTAAAAATTAAAAAGTGCTTTTTTACATTTGTGATTGTCTTTGACTTTAAAGTGTTTCTGAATTTGTTAAGCAAACTTCCTTGCCTGGAGGTCCTAGCCTTGACACATGTCATTTTTCAACTCCTTTCCAGTACATATATGTTTATTAGATCCTGTCTGTTAAAAAGCCACTTAAATTTGAAAACAAGTCTATTTTCTGGTAATAACTAGATACTTTCAGAAAATGTTAGTAAATGGCAGTGTACTACATGTTGCATAAGGATGAATAAGGGATTTTTATTTCCCCAGAAATGGGTGAACTGTTACTGTTGTGTTTTTGTTTTTAGTTTAAATAAATTGAATTTTTTAAAAAGATGAATAAGGGATTTTTAAAGAAATTTATAATCTGATGATGTACTAAGGTACAATCACATTACTTACTATATAGTTCTATAAAGTTCCCACAAACAGTGAATACTAAAACATTGTTAGAGGAAATACAGGGTTAGGCTCCTACAAGCTTCTGTTTATAACATCTTTCCCAAGTAATCAGTGCATACCTTGTTTTATGTAGGTTTTTATTTAAAGGGATCTTATTTAATATATATTGTTGATTCATTAACATTGACTTCACACCAGCAGCACTATAACTCATGCCTGAATGAAGCTCATCTAATAACACATGTTTTCTCCATAAGGTACACTACAGCCCTGTGCTTAGGAACATAACTACAGAGCACTTCAAAATTTTAGTTTGGGACATTTTAAATACCAACAAAAAGCCCAAAATTGTAGAAAGCATGACACTAAATAGACTACAAAATGGACATTTGTCTTAAAGTTTGAGAGTTGAAATAAGACAGAGCATCACTTTGCTCAACCTGAGACGGGAACATGTGTGTCAGCTGTCTCCAATGTTTTACCACTTTGATCATGTCTCCAAATGATTGTGAAAGCACTGTGCATGTTAATTTTGGGGTTACAAATACATTTTAGCAAGTATGTATGTAAGTATGTATGTTTAGCAAGTGTGTAAGTTCACATATATGGAGTTCATGAATAAAGAGGGTCAACTCTACATGCTAAAATCATCACATAAAAAGTATGAAGTGTGATAATCAAGAAATAGTGTGCAGAGTCTTAATTGTGTTCTAAGGAATTTAATTTCCTTCCTTAATTGGTAGGAAGGAAAAATTGATGTGTTGGAACTTTTTAAATTGTGAGCACTTTCTTTTCAGGTTCCATGTTTTCTATTTCTGACACAATGGCATTCCCAAACTTTTCTCTTTAGCCCCCCTTTTCCTCTTGGACACTGAAGTCCTACATATTATCTTTATTTGGATGTAAGAATACTCAAGTGTAAAATAGCTCTAAGTAAAATCATGATCATCTACTCCCTTTCTGTATCACCTCCTCACCCAAACTTCTTGGCTTCCTGCCACCTCCCTTAGTTAACACAGCACTGTTTACTCACACATCACAACTGGATATCTCTAGGTGTCATTATAAAAATTTTGTTTCCTTACATCACCTCTTCCAATCGTCATTAACTTCTATCAATAAAATCTTTTTTTTTAATTTTTTAGCATTTATTTATTTTTGAGAGAGAGACAGAGCGTAGCCAGGGGTGGGCAGAGGGAGAGGGAGATACAGAATCCGAAGCAGGCTCTAGGCTCAGAGCTGTCAGCACAGAGCCCCATGCAGGGCTCGAACCCACGAACTGTGAGATCATGACCTGAGCTGAAGTCAGGTGTTTAACCGACTGAGCCACCCAGGTGCCCCTATCAATAAAATCTTTTTATATATCTTATACTTACTTTCTCTTGGTTCTTACTGGTATTCTTTCATCTAGATCTAGATTGTTTAGATCATCTAGAAAGAGGTAGCAAACTTTTTCTATAAAGGGCCAGTTATTAAATACTGTAGGTTTGGGGCGCCTGGGTGGCTCAGTTGATTGAGTGTCCAACTTTGGCTCAGGTCATGATCTCCCAGGTCATGAGTTCAAGCCTGTGTTGGCTTCTGTGCTGACAACTCAGAGCCTGGAGCCCTGATTCCAATTCTGTGTCTCCCTCTCTCTCTGCCCCTCCCCTGCTCACAGTCTGTCTGTCTCTCAAAAATAAATGCTAAAAAAAAAAAAAAAGGCTTTGCAGGCTGATGTCTTGTCACAGCTAGTCAATTTTGCTTTTAGAGCATGAAAACAGCCATGAACAATATGCAAGCAAATGGCTGTGACAATAAAACTTTATAAAAACATGATGGACAGCATTTATTTTGTTGACCCCAATCTAGATTATCATACTAATTCTCTTAGCTCTAGCATGATTAAAATGGGAGTAGAGCCAAAAAGACACAGGGAAGTGAACCTCATCGGCACTCACTTTATTTAACAAGCAGACGTCCAAGAGGAAGAAGACTGAGTAGTCATTGGATATAATGATTTACTAGAAGGGTGAGTTTGCAACTAGCTTAGAAAATAGAAAGTAGAGACCACAGGTGTTTTTGGTCTTCCAAGAAATCTAGGGAAAAGGGAGCAGAACAATAGTTTGAAACGTATTTTTAAAAATGTTTTAAGATGGGGAAGACTTGAGAACGTTAATAAAGGAGAGAAGTCCACATGGAGGCAGCAGTTGAAATGGTAAGACTGCAAGATGATTGATGAGAGAAAATGACAGAGAAATTGATGAGATCACAAGCACAAATGCAGGGGTCAACTTTGACTAGAATAAAAACTATGAAAACAAAATGAAGAAAAGAAGGTGGGTGACAGTAGAGGTGTGAAGTGACAGGATGATCTATTTCTCCTCAGAAGACTGCAGCTTGTGGTCTGCTGAGAGTAAAGGAAATAGAGGTCAGTGTGGTAGGAAGAGTAAAAATTTGGCAAAAAGTGAGGACAGAGTTGGTCAACAGTGTCAGTCAAATGAATGCAGCTATCCTATCAGGAGAGACAGACATTAAATACCAAACATCTTACTTTGTTATTAAGTAGTTTATTGTGTAGTGTGTGGCCAAACAATTTTTATAATGCTAATTTATCATTTCTGCCTATATTCCTTTTATATCAGGTGACTGTGCTTTTTTATGTCAGGGACATATATAGTAGCACTCAAAAGAGAAAAATAAATCCCAAAACCCTGTTCCAGGGTACATGTTATTTAAGTATTTGTATTTAAATATTTGTTATTTGAAAATACTAAAATGTGTTGAGAAAAATAGAGTTTGAAGAGTGGAAAAGGCTCACAAGGCAGCAAGGAGAAAGATCTATAGGTCTTGGAGCAATAAGAAACTTGTCTAGATCCCCATGTACAGTGAGTATGTGGGACCTCGTAAAGAATGGTTCAACAGCAGCAATGTGGCTTCTAGGGCTAAGGTAGAACCAAAAATGCTGTGTGGGGTAAACATTGTTGCTGGAATGAGCATGGCAGAGGGGGAAAAGATAGCATTGAGCCTGAGAGGATTATAGAGTAGTATAGAGTATATTAGAGTATATTCTCTTACTTTGGACAACATCCTCATGAATGGAATGCTTCTACCAGAAAAACATCAGTAGGTTTCATATAATTGGTTCTAACAGTATCCCTTGGTGAAAGCTGAGGGCATGCAACTACAATGCAAGTCTCTAAAAGTAACCCTACCATTGATGAAGGCTCTAGATTGGCTAACCCACCAGCCACAGCCAGTTTCTTTCTCGATTGCCTAGCTCCATTACAGAATCTACCCAGCTGACTTGGAGCAAGGGCTGAACCAGAAGTCTGCTGAGTGGTTTCTGAAATCTTTTGATTTCTGGATGAAAGCAAAAAATACTGATAGTCCTAACCTCTCTGCCATCTTGGATGAGAACTGTTTCCACCATTTTGTAATTATGAATGAAGGGACAAGGGAATCCTGGAGATACTGGCCTTGACATTGTTCCCCTGAAGCCACAGAAGTAACAGCAGAAGTCATTTCCTTCTCAACTTTTCAGTTTGTGATTTTTATAAATGTCCTATTTGGTTAAGCCACTCTATTTTTGGTTTTCTGTTACTTGCAGCTGAAAGCTTTTTTTTTTTTTTTTTTTTTTTTTTTAGTTTATTTACTTCGAGAGACAGAGAATGAGTAAGTGAGTGCACACATGAGCCGGGGAGAGGGAGAGATAATCCCACGTCTGACAAGGCTCGATCCCATGAACAGTGAGATCACAACCTAAGCCTAAATCAAAAGTCAGATGCCCAAACAGCTGAGCCACCCAGGCGCCCTACAGCTGAAAGCATTTTAACTGACACAATCATCAATATTTTCCAAACTCAAATTCCTCATAATGTTATTGGGTGTGTGGCAATGAAAGGAAGCATATATACCCAACTGGGTTTTAGAAACACCAATTCAACAGTGCTAAACATGCATTCATATTTGTACTGCAGGATTCCCTAGAGGCTTTAATTTACTCTGGAAACCCAGTGTGCTATAATTACTTTGATCATGTTAACGTCTCTCTGGATGGTATCCATGGACACGTACTTGGAAAGCACTGACCAGATGCTATATCAATACAGTTCAAGAAAGTCTAAATATCTAGCTTATCCAGGAATACAAGTTACTTTGTAAGAATCAGCTCACAAGAGCTGGAGAAGAGTCTGAGAAGGACAGACTCCTGATTTTTTATCTAAATGAGACCATTTTAAGTATTCTTTGTGGTACCTTGAGCTTCACATTTTATTAGCAATAACCTTTAGGTTCTGATACCAACACACTCTGATTCTCTTGAGCTCTCAATATTTTGATGATGTTTCCTTGATAGAGAGTCAATGGCATGGCTTTTTGCTGGGGATTCAGTTTGGCCATGCCTTGGCTTCTAGCATGAGGAGACTGCGTTCTCACTGCTCCTTCATCTCTACCAATTCATTTGTATATTTTCCACAAGTAAAAGCAAAAGCCTTTTATTAGGTATAGGATAGGATGTCCATGGATATGTAGAAATATATAAGAAGAGATTCAATTTAGGAAATGGTGCACCTGATTATGGAGGCTGAGAAGTTCTGTGATCGGCTGTCTGTAAGCTGGAGAACCAGGAAAGCTGGTGATGTAAATCCTAGCCCAAATTTGAAGGCCAAAAAACCAGAAGGGTCGATGTTGAGGGCAGGAGAAGATGGATGTCCCAGCTCAAGCAAAGAGAAAAACTGTTCCCTTTCTGTGCCTTTTTAATTTTTTTCTATTCAGGTCCTCAACTAATTGGATGATGCCCACCTGCTTTGGGAAGGGTAATCTTTACTCACTCTATCAATTCAAATGCTAATCTCTTCCAGAAACACCCTGACAGACACACTCAAAAATAATGTTTTGCCAGCTATCTGGGCTTCCCTTAGCACTATCAAGGTGACACATAAAATCAAGCATCATGGGCCTTTCCATATCTTCTCGCTTCTTCCTTATTTACTTATGTATCAAATCTTTCCTATAAGAATAGAAAAGTTCTAACATTTTCCCATATAGTTTCCTCACTACACACATACACACACCCACATACACACACACACACAATTTTCTATCATCTTTTTATAAAGAATAGTAAAAGTTTTACTTATAGGAAACAGATCTTCCATTTTATTGAAATTGATTAAGTCCTTTTCTTTAAAACATATTACAATGGAAACTGTTAAAGAATCTCTCTAATAGGCAGGGTGGGTGCAAGTGTGGCTAGAATCAAATGAATAATCTCTCACGTTTAGGTCCTATGTCAACCCTATACTGTGCTCAACTTTCAGAATAAGCAAAAAAAAAAAAGGCATTATTTTATAATTAGTAGGAAAGATTCCACCTTCTGTGGCTCACCACTGGAATTTAAATTTAGTGATTGTAATACCCCTTTGAAAAGCCAAAAGAAAGATATATGTTAATTATACCAATATTGCTAGCCAGATTGTAAAATGCAACTGGGTCACCAATCACAGACACAATTGTAAATGTGCAGTCACTCTAGTTATACTGAATAGTAAATGAGTGCAAAATGTATGTGGAGAAAATTATAACATAGAATGATTGAACAAATAAAGCATAACAGATTCTCCATGTCATATAAGTCATATCAGAGCTCTTCCTTTCCTTGTAACTCAATCATAATTAATAAATCTATGAGGCTTAATGATCTTTCCTGATTATAATTGAATTAATTGCCTAGGTAGTCATGTGAAGTCAAATTTTATAGATGAAACATTGTGATTTATTTGTTTCTTCTTTGAAAGAAGTTGTTAGCCCAATTTATTAAGAACGTGATTGGTTTTTTAATTGGGATTTGCACAAAAAGGCTTCTGAAATAAATGAATATTTAAGTAATCACAGACTAAAGGCCATTGAAAACCAGCTATAAAGGGAGAAAAAGAGCTGAACCATTTATTTAAAGGCCTTTTTGGCCATTTTAACCTCTGTGAACATCAATTACTTCTTTATTTTACAAAACAGCAGTAATCAGCTGTTTGCTTCTTTGATTAGTTCTGGTCTGAATTCATTTAATACTAATGATTAAGCATGGGATACTGCAAATAAACCTGTCTCTTTTCTTCCCAGAAATAGAATAATTACAATGGCCAATGCCTGGGGCCTTTTATATTACTAAATTTGTAAGGGATTTAATTACTTTGGCTTTGCTCCAATGTCTCAAACAACACACACAAATAGTCCCACAACATTGTATCTAAGTATCAATTTTGGGAGGTCTTTACAGTATGTGTTTATAAAATGGGTGCCTGTGGGTCTATGTAAAAAATACCACCTGCCAATATGCCTGTAGATATGTAGGACATAAAATAAATGAGGAAGAATAAAGTCTGCAAAGGGTCCACTATGAATCGGGAATTATATTTGGCTCTTTTATTCATGCTGTCTCATTTAATCTTCACAACAACCCTGAATATCCCCACATTGTAGGTAAAGAACCGAGACTCACAGAGGTTAAGCAGTTTTCAAAGTTAGCTAAGTACCATACTTGGGGATTTGAGCTCAAGTCCATCTGGCTTCAAATGCTGCCTGTGTCTTCTCTATCACAAAAGATTCGAATTAAATGTTCCAGGATTAAATGAAAAAAAACTAGGAGAAAGTGATTGGAATCTGTATCACTCAAAAAAATGTACCATAAAGTCAAAGTTAGGATAGAAAAATCTAAATTGCAATATTGAAAGAATTACAGAATGTAGTATTTGCTAAAAAGAAAAGAGAAACATGAATAATTCACTAGTGTTTCCTAGTTAGCCATTTGTAGTATACAACTAGGTACTGTACAGATGGCCTGTATCCACACAATTCACTCCAGGTGGAGCAAATATTGGTATAAAATGAGTCTTACATATTTCTTTACCTCTAATATCTGAGTAACCTCTTGAATAGATAGCCTTCAAATGAAGATCTTCTTCAGGCAGAACTGGCTCTGAGGCAGGAAATGCCTGGCTCATTCAAGGAACCGGAAGATCTCCAGATGGTGAGGTAAGAGACCGGAGAGGTGGGCAGGGGCTATGTTAACCAGTTTGTCTTTTACTTTAAGGTCACAGGGTATCATTGAAGAGTTTTAAGTGAGAGTTGCACAAAATTCTATTTTGTGTTTTAGAAGGGTTGTTGTTTGGATACTGTGTGGAGGGTGTATTGAAAGGGGGTCAATCTGAAGGCAGAGACCCACTTGGGAGGATTATTTCATTTGTCCTGGCAAGAGATGGTGATGGCTTAGGAAGCCAAGAGAAATGGACAGATTCAAGTGAGACTTGAGAGGACTGATAGAGTTCCCTAATTACTTGGATATGTAAGATGAGGAAGTTTATAAAGGATGGTTTTCAAGTTTTTGTTTTGAGCAGCCATTTCAGTGGTTGTCTGTTTAGTAAAAGGAGGGAACACTGGAGAGGGAAGCAAGTCTGAGGGGAAGATGAACTCAGTTTTGGATGTGTGTACCATAATGATGGTTTTTTTGGTGATACAGATTTGGAGCCTTCAGGTGTGGCCAGCAATAGAGCTATAAATTGAGGTATTGTCATTGCATAGCTGATGGAATGAGGTTACTAACTTGGAGTAGGCCAGTGAAATTGAGCCATGCCCTACAAAGGCTTCCACGATTCAGGTCTCCATATAGAGTCATATTAACTTGCTTTGAAGCCATGTCTTTAGTAGGACATAACTTGGCAGGAAAGAAGTAGGATAGGATGGAGAGAAGTGACTAAAGGAAGAATGGAAGGAATCCAAAACATCTTTTTAATAAAATACCCACCATTCCTATCAACAGAGAGGAACAATTACTTGAAAGGGTTAGGGGTAAGGGTACTTGCAAGTTCATGGGCAGCACTGCAGAAGTGGTGGTAGGTAAAACGTGTCTCTGTTTCTGTAAGCATTCCATTTCCTTCTTTTACTTATGCCCCCTCCCCAACTCCTTTAAGGCTGTGTGCTGAGGTTCTTTTCCTCTTATGAAAATCACTTCCCAGAAAAGATCTGAAATAAGTTCACGCAAAAGTAAAGATGACTAATATAAGTTTTGAAAGTTATGGTTAGTGGAAAGTTATGCTTATATTCTCTGAAAATAACCACAGAAATATTTATGATCACTCATGTTCTTCTACAACCTTGTCACTCCCTCACTGTTCCTATTTGTGTGACTACACAAATAGGTGTTATTTGTGAGCTGTCAAAAATGTTTCTGAAAAAAATAAATAAATGCCAACTAAACCAAACTGGCCAGAGTCCATTTATTCTTAGAAAAGTTAGAAATGGAAATGGTCTCTCTAATATGTGAGATTTATGGAGAGTTTTTCCAAAATTTTTGCAATATCTGAGATTCAAATGTAAATAAATCTTATTCCAGTCCCTAGATCAAGCTCACATTTGCTTTGAACTTACAGTAAAAGCCTGTGAATTAGATTAATTTCTCTAAAAATAATTTGTTTAGTTTCACTAGGAAGCCTAACTCTGTTCTTAAAAAAGCAGGCACTTATGAGTCAACCATCGGAAACCTGACTAGAAACTTTAGTAATTATCTCCTGTGGCTCCAAGATCATCTCAAATCCATATAGAGAAATTTGATACCAAAAGGTGCTTTGCAGCCAGGAAAACTGTATTTCCAAGAATCTGGTGGCTCCATTATTGGTACCTTTTAAAATATGGAAATTGAGCCAGTGTCTGAATATTTCCCATAATGTGCTAAAATTTCTCTTTTTAAATAACAGCTCTATTAAAATCTAATTCACTTATTTAAAGTGTAAAATTAATGGTTTTTAATATATTTACAAAATTGTGCAACCATTAACTAATTCCAGGACATCTCCCCATATAGAACCCCTGTGTCCATTAGCAGTCGCTCCCTATTTCCTCCCAACTGTCCAAGCCCTAGGCAACCACCGAAGTACTTTCTGTCTCTATGGCTTTGTCTATTCTATACATCTCATATCAGGAAATCACAAAATAAGCAATTTTTTGTGACTGACTTTTGTCACTTAGCATAATATTTTCCAGGTTCATCTATGCTGTATCATGTACATATACCAGTACCGTATTTCTTTCTATTGCTGAATAATATTCTACTTGTGTGGATACATCACAATTTTGTTTACCCATTCATTAGGTAATGGACATCTGGGTCGTTTCCACTTTTTGACTGATAGGTTGCTATGCACAGGTTTTTGTGTAGGTGTATGTTTTCATTTCTCTTGGGTATATACCTAGGAATGAAATTGCTAAGTCAAATGATAATTCTATGTTTAACCATTGATAAACTGGTTTATCATAACAGCCACACTGTTTTCCAAAGTGGCTGCACCATTTTACACTCCCAGGAGCAGTTTATGTGAGTTCCAATTTCTTTTCATCCTTCCCTGCACTTGTTATTGCTTTTTTGCTTATTGTCCTTTTAATTGGATATAAAGTAATATCTCTTTGTAGTTTTGATTTGCATTTTTGTGATTACTAATGATGTTGGGCATCTTTTCATGTGCTAATTGGCTACCAGTATATCTTTTTTAGAGAAATATCTATTCAGATCTTTTGCCCATTTTGAAATTGGGTTATCTTTTATTATTGATTTTTAGGAGTTCTCTGTATATTCTAGATACAAACAAGTCTTCTTCATTTTTGAGAGACTACACCAAAGAAAGTAAATATTAAATAAATCAGAATATGTGGTGTTAGCACCTAAAACTGAGACATACACACATACATACAAATAACTATAAGATACAATTCTTTCTATGTTTTAGCAAGAAAATCTCCTCATTATTTGCAATAGCAAAACACTCCGAAAGTATACAAATGTTCAAAAGAATGTGCAAAATGTACAATAACAGAACTCAGTTAAGCAAATTATGGCATATTTATGTGGTGAAATATTATGCTGCCTTTAAAATGGTAATTATGAAGTGTTCTCCATGACCTTGGAAGACTTCTATGAAGCATCAAATGAACACATACACAAAGTATAAACTTAACTATGTTTTTTCAAAAATGTACAAAACAGGGTGCCTGGGTGGTTCAGTCAGTTAAGTGTCCGACTCTTGATTTTGGCTCAGGTCATGATCTCACCGTTGTGAGATTGGGCCCCGCATTCAGCTTAGCACAGAGCGTGGAGTCTGCTTGGGACTCTTTCTCCCTCTCTCTCTGCCCCTCCCCCTCTCATGCTCTCTCTCTCTCTCTCTCTCATCTCAAAATAAATAAACTTAAAAAAATATAGAAAACAGACAAAAAAAATTCTGCTATGTTAGTTGTGGCAGCACGTGGGCAGCGGAATGACAGGTGATATTTTCCCCGCGCTTTGCATTTAGCTACAGTAAGCATGCATTTCTTTTATAATCAGGCATTTGATGGGGAAGGATGCAAAACTGTCTCAGCAGTAACACATAAAAAATGTAGAATTAAAATAATATGCTGTCTTTAACAAATTTTCATGATTTTGGAAGTATGTGGTTTTCATGGCAGCTCATTACATCTTTTTCAGTAACGCCAGGAAGTTAGAGTCATCTTACCTACAAAATTCCACAACTATTTATGTTGGACCTTATTTCCCCAAGTGTTTAAGATACTTCTTGGAAGTAGCTTAGCATACTGAGACACATTTCCTCGTTTAGAAACAATACTTTATGGTATTAACGCAGCCCTCTACTTTGAAATATCTATGAATTCCTGATCAAGGATAATTTTTCTTTGCTTTGTTTTTGTTTGTTTCCTTCATATCTCATTGAAAGAGAGGCCAGTAATGCTTTGAAAAACAGATTTTGTGCCACAAAAACTCTATGCGGCTCCTTTGCTCAGAAGCCAAGGGTATTCCTGTGATGGAGGCAGGCACTGGATCTCTGGCCGCAGCTCCTGCAACTGCTATCGTTTCAAGACAAACCACTAATTGCTGAGGAATTCACTGGGAGCTAAAAAGGAACTTTCCTTCGCAGTGTACTCCTTGAGATCTCTAGCAGATTTCTTTTGTTCTCAGGCCTGAGTTGTCATTATCCATGACAGTACTCATTCCCTATTCTCCATGGGAATATATTCTAAGGCAAAACTACTTTTGAAAAACAAAATGTTCTGGTAGGTTTGGATCCACAGCGATACAGGGATGTTGGCAAGCGGCTGTGGACACATGTCCAGAACTGCTGTTTGTAAATGTGATAGCAATTTTGCTAAAAATAAGACTTTCTTTGCAATTTATGGAGGTATGGATAGAGGAGAAACTGGAGTTGTCCTTCATTTTTCAAATGCCCTCTCATTTCCTGCTGTGTGCTGATGTTTCAGAGTCTCCACATGAATTAAAGTTCCAACAAGATTTGCCATAGCGGTTTCTTGGGAATGTCCATAAATATTTTTTTGCTTTGGTTTTTGTTCTCAGCAGCAGACAGTGTTGCTTGTGATTATCCCTTTTCTAAATTACATCTCTTTTTAAGATCTGAAAAAATAATCTTTTGTGTTTTTCAGGAAGCAAACGATTTTTTTTCCCCAGCTCAAGACCAAGGGGTTTTACTTTAAGAGCATGGCGCTGAAATTTTCAATTACTTATTCTACAAGAAGGCAACAGTGCCTTCTCACCAATGACTTCCTGGTTTAAGTAAACTTTTCTCACATTTTTCCTGTAAGTGATCATTGTTTTAACAGGTTAATTATTTTACCACATAAAGTGGTCATTGTTCTCTGTGCTCAGTGCTCTGCATAAATCAGGCCCTTCCTTGTGCTGGGACACTCATCTCCGGACTTCAGCAGCTCTAACCAATTTGCTCAGAGATTTTTATCCATCCAAGGACTTAAAAGTTCGGTAACATTTAAACAACTTTAAAGAAGAGAAAAAGAATCATGCAATTCAAAGAGTATCCCTTGAAGCATAACCCCTGCTGGGCTCTAGGTCACAAAGTAGTGGATATATTACTCCCCAGGGCTTTGCAATATTAGCTATGGTGGACAGTGCCTCTTTTCTCATACCAATTTTTTCCCCATTTTTTAACAAAAGGATTCCATTAAGGCAACACACACACACACACACACACACACACACACACACACAAATTAGGTAGGAATGCAAGGGCATTTCCAAGTTCAATTTCTTTCCATGGGTTGCACTTTCCCTTCCCTGGGGAATGTTGAGAAACGTTGGCAGTTGCTGGCAGATCTTGCTGTTTGGACGTCCCTCCTCCTCAGGTTCGGCCACATAGGACTGAGCAGGAGGCTTAGGTACCAACCACGTGATAAACCTATTGATGGAATTACAGCTAAAGTCACTGAGTGCTTATTTGTTACCCATGTTGTTCCTTTTCTCACTTAATTCTCAAAACCTCTGGAAGAGGTCAATATTATTGTTGTCTTTGTTTTGCTGGGCTTAAGTGAGTTGGCCAAGGTTACACAGCCACTGAAGAGCAGAGGCAGGAATTTAGTGCCGGCCACCCCATACCAGTGAATGTTGGCTTTCTACCCCTATTATTTTGGACTCAACTACAAAAGTACCTACATCTGTCAGCTCTTCCTATTATTTCCACGTGCTTTCCATGGACAGGAGTGCAAGTTTGCAAATCCCAGCTGTCCACTGAAATAGCGCACAACCACCTCATGTATTACACGGAATGTCAAATAGGGCACTAGAATCCTATGTGTTTACAGTGTCTTCAACAAATATTACACTCTATATTTGGAATTAAACTGATAAAACCTAGTAAAATGTACATTTTAATAAAGTTACTCTCTCAGGTGAATAAGGTGAATGTCAATATCTGTTTGCTTTATAGCATTTAGAAGTTTATACAAGTTTAAGGGGTTGCCTGTGTGGCTCAGTTGGTTAAGCATTTGACTTCAGCCCAGGTCATGATCCAGCTGTTCCTGAGTTCAAGCACCACATCTGGCTCTGTGCTGATAGCTCAGAGCCTGAAACCTGCTTCAGATTCTGTGTCTCCCTCTCTCTGCCCCTACCCTGCTCGTTCTCTGTCTCTCTCTCTCAAAAATAAAAATAAACATTAAAAAAATTTAAGAAATTTATATAAGAGCATTATTATATTACATCTTATCTATTTTTTCTTATTGAAACCATTACATTATATTGTATAATTGTTATTAAAGGAGTAAATGCATTCACCACCATAGGAGATACGGAAAAATTAAAAACAATTAGAAATCAACTTAGATCCATATCTTCTTTTATTTATTTTTAATGTTTGTTTATTTTCGAGAGACAGAGATAGAGTGTGAGTGGGGGAGAGGTAAAGAGAGGGAGGCACAGAATCTGAAGTAGGATCCAGGCTCTGAGCTGTCAGCGCAGAGCCTTAGGTTGGGGCTTGAACTCACAAATGGTGAGATCATGATCTGAGCCGAAGTCAGACGCGTAACCAACTGAGCCACCCAGGCGCCCCAACTTAGATCCATATATTTAGGGATAATCTCTGCTAGCATGATGATGTCTCCTTTAGTTAATATCTCATAAACATATTCTTGCCACAAAACATTATGACATAACATTTTCTAAAGACTATATGCTATATCATTGTATGAGTCTAGCATCTTTTACTTGACCAGTTCCCTATTTTTGGACATCTAATTTTTTTAACTATTCATTATTGAAAACAATGCAGCAATTATCCTTGAAGGCAAATCTTTGTGTACATTCATAATTCTTTCCTTAAGATAATTTCTTAAAAGTAGAACTTCAGGGCCAAAGGATATGCAAGACATTAGGATTTTTTTCTTTCTGGAAAATTTTTACCCATACTTTAAGGCCCAACAGCTAAATGAGAGTTTACCCCCTGCCAATATTGAGTATTATCAATGTTCAAATTATTACCAATTCTATAAGAGAAGAATAATATTTTGCTTTATTTTTCATTTCATTTTTTTAAATTGCTATGAGGCCAGACATCTTTTCATAGAGTTTCAGCCATTTGTATTTCTCTTTGCATTACATTTTGAGAAGCAAAGTTTTAAACAATTTTTTGTTCAGTCTAAGCAATACCAAATATCTTGATGATAGGTTAACAAAAAAGTTTAGATATTTTTTTCCTGGAGTCCCCCTCCTTTATTTATATGACAAGCCATAGAATTTTAGGGTTGAAGGGTACCTTAATGTTTGACACACCCGTGTGGCTTCGGTAACTTGGTGGGCTTTTCTGCTCTGAAGGGACATGCACATCATGGACACTGAATTAACATTTGGAGAAATGTGGAAATGAATGACTAATAAGACCTTTTGATGACCTCACTGGAAACTAAAATGTTGAGTTGTCAGGTTATTTGTGGCTACAAAAATATTACTGGCAAATAGTCTGGGGCTATCAAATTCAGTTCTATCTGTAATTTAATTAGAGACCCACATCCTTTTTTCCGAGGAGACTGGTGTACCAAATCCTGCCTTTGACAGTGTTTAGTATTACACAGGATTTCAGCCAATGAACAAAGCTTTTATTTATGGAAAATGTCAAGGATGATAAGCATGAAAGAGTAGTAATATCATTATTTTCTATCTAACTTACTTAATAATTGGATATGAAGAGTGAGAAAATTTCTGCCAAACAAATACAAGTGTTCTGTCCTAAGAAGCTGAGTTAAAGTTTCAAAGGTTTGTGGAATCCTACAGGATCCAAAACCCAATACACAACAAACACTTCAGATGGGGGCAATTGTGGGTAAAATGTCCCATGGAAACATGCACAGGTTTTATGTCAAAAAGAAAAGCATTCTTGAACAGCCAGTCCTCCCTTGTGCGGGGCTGGTGTATTTTTGAGAATTTGCATATCATCACTTGCAATAGGAATATTCTCTTCTGGTCTCTTCTGTTTTTTTCCACTCCTGCATGCTCACATGCACATGCACACACCTGTTCCAGAATTGTAGTTCCTGCACTCTGAATTCCTCAGCATCACAGGGTTTGCATGTTTCCCCCTCCAACGCTGAGTCTGGCATAGCCCAGTTTCCTTAGCTTACTAAATGTGGATCATGGAATGAAAAAACAAACTGCCAAAGCATACCAGAATAAAGGGTTCGGGTAGGTGATTCTGGCATTACCATCTCCACTGTCAGATGAGAGGACAGGCTGGTAAGAGTTGAGATTTGTTCAAGATTGTACAGTTAGTGACAGAGCCAAGACCTGAACCCAGATCTCTTGTTCCTAGAATTAGGTTCTCTCAACAGCAGAAGAAAATGAACTTACGGATCTTTAAGCCTCTATATCCGTATCATGAATGTGAATTTGTTAGTATTGGCAAGGTTATTTTTTGTTCTATATTTATTTGTACCTTGTCTCATTTCCCAAATAATTCAGAACATCTTATGGATGTACAATGAGAGAGAAAAAGAGAAAGAGAGGGAGAGGGGAAAAGACTAAAGATCACATACTGGGAAAATATACTCTAGAAGTATATGGTAAGTAACAGTGAGTATTGTATGCCAGACATTGTTCTAAGTGCTTTACATAGATTAACTCATTTAATACCCACAATGACACTGTGAGGTGGGTACTACTATTATCCCAATTTTACAGTCATAGGAAATGAAGCACAGAGAATTCCAGTAACTTTCTCAGGTCAGAAAGCTAATATGCGGTGAAGCCTGCATGGAAACCTAAGTAGCTGTGAGCCTAGTACCTATGCACCTTACTATTCTGTCTTCTAAATATATGCGGCTATCAATCAGCTATCAATAGCAATCAATGTCAGCTATTATTATTGTTATGAGAAAATACGGTACTTTTTTATCTTCTCACTTATGCCCCAGAATGGTCACATTCTTGGTGAAGAATTTTTAATCGTCAGGACTAAGAAAATAAAATCAGGCCTAGGTAATATAGCCACTAAATTGTTTGTAGCTTAGTGTTAATTAACTCCTAGCTTTTGGTTCAATTGCCTGACCTAAGTTGGTAATACTAGTTCAACCAGACTCAGGTATAATAGGTCTTTTGAATTTTTAGATCTACAGGGCTTTCCAGATTCATTTCTTGTTTTTAAAATTTTAAAGTATAATGCTAATCATTGAAATTAGAAATTCTAGAAATGTATAAAGTGAAAAATGTCTGTCAGTCATAATCTCACCGTTAACAATGGTAAGAATTAAAGAAGTCGTAATTCCTGGTTGTGGCACAGTGTTATTGGCTCATGCATGGGCCATCTTTAATTTTGTTTATTCCTCATTATATAACATAGTGACCACTAAAAGACCCATTGCCCTTCCCAGGAAGAAGACTGTTAGCAGTAACCGACCTCTATCTATTTGTTTTTTCCCTATTACCCATGACGCTGTGCCTTCCTGCCAGAGATAACTGTTGTCCCAAATTTTGTGTTTATTAACATTTCTTAGTTTTATCAGGCACACACATGTACACATATAAATACACATGCACATGTATATAAATGTGTGCCTAAATAGCATAATGTTTTGATATATTATTTTTATCAAGACATATTATTAAGATTCACCCATGTTGGCTTATGTGGCTAAAGCTCATTCATTTAAAACATTTTTATAATATTTTATCATGGGCTGATACCACAACTTATTTATCTTTTCTCTTGATAAATGTTAATAGACATTAGAGATATATTTCTTTTAAAAGGGTATGCATTTTTAAATGTTAAGATCAAATGCAAAATGCAATTTTCTTCTGCCTACTGCCTGTTTCTGCACTTACCGTTCTATTTAAAATTTTTCTCATTTCATTATAAATTTTAGAAATAATAACGTCTCTTTCAGTGGATATATCATAGTTCACTTAACCATCCTGTTGTTATTAGATATTTAGATTGTATCTCATCTCAGCTAGCACAATTACCATATAAACAAACATTATTGAACATAAATATGGTTTTTGAATTTTGTGTTATTTCCTGAAAATGACTTCCAGAAGCGGAAGCACTTGGACAAATACCCAAACATTGTAGGGCTCTTGTATACACAGCCAAATCAGTGTGCAGAGTATTGGACTCATTTATGCCCTACCAGCAATGACTCAGAGTGCTGTAGAAATGTCAACTGAGAGTCTGGATATTCATTCAAATCACTATGTTGTACACCTCAAACTAATATAATATTATATATCAACTATACTTCAATTAAAAATAAAAAGTAAAAAAATGGATATTCAGAGGAAATAGTCTATCCCAACATGCTTGGCAACAGTAAACTGGTTCTAGGAAAACTAAGTGCAAAGGACAAATACATTTACACTCATCAGCAAATTTTTCTTTTGGAAATAGTTGAGATGAGAATCATTTTGGATATCAAATACTAAAAAAAGAAAACCTGGGTCTTTATTATTCTACTTCTACTATATCAATATACAATTATTTGGAATCATTCAGATCAATGGGCAACATTTTTTTATTTTTCTTTCCGGACATCTGATCTGTTTAAGTAGAGCCACAATTAAGCCAACATGCTGCCACATGCAAATTGTTTTGTTTTGGGAATTCTGTGTTTTATGCTTTGCATTTGCCATAAACTAGCCTCATTTTCCCTTTATGTATTTCAGGCTGTTGTGTTCTTGAAGGCACTCTTTGGTTTATTTGACATAATGAAATCTATAATGTCCCATCTTTAAATAACTATCTAACTTCACTGAAACCCCTGACAGCTTTAATAGGATTCAGGTGAGGGAATTTTTGTTTCCTTGGTATAGAAATTCCAACTGTTCTGTAGATTATTTAAAAAGCATCTCAATCTCCATTGCATTGCCAACTAATATAAACACAATCGTGGCAGCATTTATGGGCATCATTTTCTCTCCTGGAGGAAATCATAATGAATTCAATATGACGTTTATTATTGTCTCTGTATGCAAGAATTGATAAAAATCATTTGGTTTCATTACATTTAAACCCAATAACAATAAAGTGGGTAAATAGTGGTTAGGAAAGCCCAATGGCCAAAGCAATTTAGAGTCCTTTTTGGCCCAGACGGGTTATAGCACAATACTCCATACACGTTTTAAAAGAAGATGTTAGTTCAGAGAAAGGTCACAGTAATTCTACAAACATATAAACGACATTAAGAATATTGGTCTCCAGCTAGGGAAAGCCAAAGGATCTTGACTCCAAATCAACCTTAAGTTTTTTCTTTCGTTCATGAGTGTTAGACCATAATTTACAAAGTTTATCTTTTTTCTAACGGTATCTTTCCCACAGACACACTTTTCATTTTGTGCCATATTTTCATCCACCCTCAGTTTAGGTTTGAGTGCTGTTTGTATTTAATTTTACAGGAAAAATAAATTTTTTGGAAATAAAGGTATAAAATTATTCTGTAGTTTATGTTATGTATCAGGCCATTTTTACTAAATTGGTTTTACTTCCTTTTAAAATATCAGAAAAGTTACTCTTTACCATTGCCTAACCTTTTCCAAGGAGGAACATATGGACTATCAATGGCTTTCCTTTCTGTGCCTGAATTTCTTCATCTATAAAATGGGGATTAAAAACAGCATCTATGAAATGGGGATTAAAAATGAGCCTTGGTGGCTCAGTCAGTTGAGCATCCGACTTTGGCTCAGGTCATGATCTCACGGTTTGTGAGTTGGAGCCTCATGTCGGGCTCTGTGCTGACAGCTCAGAGCCTGGAGCCTGCTTCAGATTCTGTGTCCCCCTCTCTCGCTGCCCCTCCCCTGCTTGTGCTCTCTCTCTCTCTCTCTCTCTCTCTCAGAAATAATAAATGAATAAACTTAAAAAAAAAAAAAGTACCACTTCAGGGATGTCTGGCTGCCTTAGTTGGTAGAGCACATGGCTCTTGATCTTGGGATCACAAGTTCAAGCCCCATGGTGGACATAGAGCTTACTTCAAAAATAAAACAAAACAAAAAAACAACACTACTTCATGTAGCTAAGGTTAAATGAGCTAGGTAAAGTACTTTGTATAATGATAGGCCCAGAGAAAATGTTATGTAAGAGTTAATATTTTTATTTTTATTCAATCTCACGCAAATATTTATGCAAACAAAATCTCCAGTAGACTCTAAACACTGCCCAAATATTGAGAGAATCAATTAAGAAAATAATACCACTAGAGGCACAAAATAACGATTATTGACCCTTGGTTTAGTAAACATTAATTTGAGGGCTGTGCTAAGCAAAGAAAAGTATTAAATAAATGAATTCACTTCCAGGCCAGAAGATTTGGAGCAAAAAGAGGGCAAGTTACAGACATTAGTGCATTTTGCTAAAAGGACAGCCCTCCTCTATTTTGGAAGATTTTTCTGTCTGATGTAGTTGTCTGCTCATAAGGATCCTTGAGGAGGGAACATAGGAGGTATGTGTATGCTCCACACACCATCTACCATCCTTCCTCTTCCTTACTTATGCAACCTAGAAAGTAGGCTGCCGTGTCTTTCAGGAGGAGCCAGCTCTTCTGTTGTCCCAGGAGGTGAATCTTGATTCCATTCCCCTCCCCGGTGAATGGTTTAGAAATAGGTGAATCCTTCCATTCTTGCTAATGCCACACTATAACCAGGGCACAGGGGTGCAAGAGCACCTGGCTCTGGGGGCCCCAAATAGACCAGGTTGGGCCACTCGCTGCTGACAGACATCAAAGGTATGGAGAGGTGGTGAAACAAGAGGGATTTTACTTCAGTGAGGCCAATACTGAGAAAACACAGTCTCCAATGTGCTGAAAAGGCTTCCAAGTTTATATAAGGAAAATATGGGACAAAGGTCTGTAGGTACATGCAGGTAGATGGTAAAGGTCAGGTTGATTATTGTCTTGGGGTCAATCATGTGGGGTCTTGCTGATGTCAGGGCAGTCCTTAGTACTTGAGAGTTCCTGTCACAGGATGATTTGCCTGCAGGGTCTTTTGCCTGAGTTAAGAGATAAGCTGGAAAGAGGAACTTAATCAGAAAGTATAGGCTGAGGTCAAAATGGAGGTAGCTGAAGTCCTCTCTTAACACGAGGCAAGGTCTACTAGGGGACTTCTGGGAGAACGTTCCTGGAACTTAAAAAGGGATGCATGAAGGAAATGATTTCATCTTTCAACCTTTGGACATTAATGTGTAAGGATGTAGGGATTAGAACCACAGCAACGTTTTTGACCATGAGTGGATTAATCCAAAGAGATAAACCTTCATGCTGAGAATGCAGGAGCAGGAATTTGGAAAAAAAAACATGGATCTTTGATGATGTCTTTGAGCTGCTAAATTAACCAACCTATAACACCTTCACTCTGTTACTCTGTGTTTTTTAAATTATTTAAAAAAAATTTTTAATATTTATTTTGACAGAGCGAGTGAGTAGGGGCGAGAGAGAGAAGATCCCAAGCAGTCTCCACGCTCAGTGTGGAGCCCATCACAGGGTTTGACCTCATGACTGTAAGATCACAATCTGAGCCAATATCAAGAGTCGATGCTTAACCGACTGAGCCACCTCGGTGCCCCTCTATTACTCTGTCTTAATATGTGAGATCTTAGATCTTGTAACTGCTTAAACCATTTTCAGTTGAGGCTTCTGTTATGCAGCAAAAAACATCCAAACTAACACAGAGGGACATACATGTAAGACATGAGGGACATGTTTTACCTGTCTAGGCAGACATACTAGTTTCTTATTGCTGGTATAACACATTTCCACAAACTTTGGCTTAAAACAACACAAATTTATTCTCTTATAGCTCTAGAGGTCAGAAATCCAAATCCAAGCTGTTGGCAGGGCTGAGTTCTTTCTGGAGGTTTAGGAGAGAAGTAGTTTCCTTGCCTTCTTTGGCTTCTAGGACATCCTGCATTCCTTGGCTGTGGCCCCGTCTTCCCATCACTGCAGTCTCTTGCTTCTAAGAGCACATCTCTTGCTACTGACTTGGCTCTCCTTCTGCCTTCTTATAGGGGGACTGGACCTCATTGGATAGTCCAGGATAACCTCTCCATCTCCCCATAAGACAGGGATCCCCACTAAGACCCTGTCTTAATCACATCTACAATGTTCATTTTGCCATATAAGGTAGCATCGTCACGGGGTCCTGGGATTATGACATTAACATCTTTGGGGAGGAGGTCATTATTCAGCCTACCACATCGGGTAAACTGAGCCAACCCTGGAGAGCTGCGGTCACAGCCAGATCACCGTATGTACGTGTAGAGGGAACAGCATGATGAAGACGTTGCTAAACTGCCATTATTGTCTCCTTTATTTTCTCAGTCTCAGCCAGAATCTTTCTCTTTGCAATTGATTGTATCTTGATTTCTAATCAGTAGCCCTAATTTAGCCCAGAATGATCAATCTTTCTTGCTTCATCTCCGTGATAATGACATTTGGCATTTAAAGTGAGTCTTTAGTCTACGTACTATTTTAAGAGCTTTATCTGTACTAAAGAAATGAATTATCATAAACCTCTGTCATAGTTGTTACTAATATACCGAATTTACCTATGAGCAAATTCGACTGCATTTGTGTCGATTTCACACAGCTTACTATGAGTGCTTATTTTTTCGGCTTATGTAGGAGCTGATAGCCTGTGATTTGTTTTCTCTTCCAGAAATAGAAAGCAAATTCAAGTTCTTACCACTGAGGACCAGTTAGGATGATTTTAGTTGCAATTTTCACCATATCCAGTGGGGTTAAACAATTAAGAGTTTATTCTCTCCCCAAAAAGAAGCCCAGAGTTAGGATTGCAGGGTGGGTTAATTCAGCTGCTCAGTCATGTCAAGTTTCCTTTTATTAGGGAGGAAAGCCTCTTTCCAAAGCCCCTAAGCAGTGTTTCTCTTTTGATTTGATCCCTGCACTAGTCACTGGCCAAGAGAAATGGCTAGTCATGACTCATGCTTGGGCCTGAGCCTAACTGCTGTGAGCACATTACTGGCTGATCCCTGAATGAAACCAGGGGTCTATTAGCAAAAAGAGGAGAGAAGGAACCAAGAGGCACATACACTGTAGAGTGTAGAATGGAAGCGAAAACATATGAAACAACTCTATAACTGATCGCAAGGTTATCTCCCGCCACGTGGAACAAATAGGCTCTGGGCCCATTCATTGCTTTGATCCAGAACAGACTTTAGAGCTACTCCTCAGCTGGGACTGGCATGGCAGTGCACAAGGCAGGGGACATGCTGTCACCCATTGAAGAGAGTATCATTGGAAGTGGTACGTGACTCCATCCTTATCAATGCGACTCAAAGGGTCCACATACTAAACACTTCTAGTAACTCTGAAGATAGTATTATCTTCATAAGGAAGGAGAACTTCTCATCATGGGCCAAATATGCACTTTTTCAGATAAGGGCCTTTCATATTCACTGAATAATTTTTTTGAAGTTACTTTCTACAGTTTCCCCCAAATAACCTATTTCAGCAACAATAAAGCTCATGATACCTAATTTGTCTTCCCGTAGCAGAGCAGAGCTGAGTCAAACCTCCATTAGCTCAGGCCTCCCATTCCCACAGTACCGGCTCCTGTCAGGTCCGACTCTGGATCTTTAGCTCCTGTGTCATAGTTAATGAACAAACCATTCCTGTATCAATGTTGCTGTTGCTATTAGACCACGTACGTGTTCATTTCTTCAGAAAAGTAGGATTGTTTAGGCCGGAGATCCCATCATACGGATGTGCGTATTCAAGCCAAGTGTCCTGTCTTCCTGTCTGAACATCCCAACAAAGCTAAGAGCAGCCACTTCACCATTAATCAGCAGTCAGATGAAGAGCTGTCTTCTGAAGAGAACTTCTCTTGCTACTGTGGCCTACCCCACACTCTGGCACCCTGAGAGACAGGTAGGCGGAATCAGTTGGCATGTTGAAAATAGTAAAATATGCAAGTGGCAGGACACGTCTTGCTTTGCCTTCAACTTGCATCACAGTGTCTCTTTTCTCCACTGCCATTTCTGCTTTTCCTGTGTGGGTCAAAGTCTTAGGAGTAATTACCCCTCAGTAAGCTCAGGAGTGCCCTTTGTACAGGTGGGGTCCTTGTCATTTGAGCCAGAGGATGTTTAACGTATATATACAACATTACACAGAGTCCAATACTTTTCTGATACCTCCTAGGAAATTGTCTTTAAAAATATTTTTTTAGTGTTTATTTTATTTTATTTAAAATTTTTAAAAAATGTTTTATTTATTTATTTTGAGAGAGAGAGAGATAGCGTGAGCAGGGGACAGTCAGAGAGAGAGGGAGACACAGAATTCAAAGACAGGCTCCAGGCTCTGAGCTAGCTGTCAGCACAGAGCCTGACACGGGGCTCGAACCCACAAACCATGAGATCATGACCTGAGCCAAAGTCAGACGCTTAACCGATTGAGCCACCCAGGTGTCCCTGTTTATTTTTGAGAGAGAGAGAGAGAGAGAGAGAGAGAGAGAGAGAGAGAGAGTGACAGAGTGCGAGCAGGGGAGGGGCAGAGAGAGAGGGAGACACAGAATCTGAGATGTCAGCACAAAGCCTGATGCAGGGCTTGAACTCTGAACTGCGAGATGATGACCTGAGCCAAAGTCAGATGCTTAACCAACTGAGCCATCCAGGTGCCCCACCTAGTAAATTGTTTTGTGGGTCAGCAGAGCCAAGAATGAGGTTAAATGGGAAGTGTTGGTTTGGGGCTTTTTGGCCCATTCCATTGCACGGAGGTCCCCATAGGTCATCTCTCTAGGCTGTGGAGCTGTGACAGTGCAATGTGTTGCATACCTCAGCCTCCCCTTCATTCTTTCCACCAGGACTTAGCCAGAACACTCAGGCACTAGAGCATCTGGGAAAGACCTTCTGTGTCCTGGTCATCTATGTAGAAAGTTAAGGCAGACACTGGAAACAGTGTATTTTCTCTCCATGTCTGATACTCCTCTTCCTTCTGCAAGTATTGGTTTGCAGTTGTCCTCACTGCCTTGTAAATCACTCAGAGCCCTGCTGGCAGATCTAAGATAATATCTCTAACTGGAAGTGAGAGGTTATCTGATTTGCCTCGTTTAGAATGAGTCACTTGTGTGTTTGAGAAATGAAGTCCCAGATTCTGTTATTGATACTGGAAACTGCACAGAAGGAATGAGTCTGGAGTTTAGAACACACATCGTGAATCTCACACCAGTGATGCTCTGCGTTTTCAGAGGGATGGAACAAGAATCAAATCTCTAAGGTGGAGGTTTTTGTGAAAAATCTCAGATGTTATTAGAGAGGTCTTTTGAGTACATAACATATCGAACTTTAATATTATGACTTGAAGGAAAATATTTCCTTTGGAATAGGAAGCCTCTGTTATGTTTTGGAAGAATTTTCCAGTAAATCATCTAACAGCTGCTTTACTGTACAGGCCTTGAAATTTTATCCTTTCATTGGTTACATACACTTTTGCTTTTGGAAACTTCACATGCTTCTCTTTACCAGTAATATTTTGTTCCCAAAATATCAGCTCCTGGGGAGGATTTCATAAAGGCTGACCCAACAAGAAATGTTTTTGAGCAAACCTTCTGGATATCTTTGGCTAAGTACCATGCTCTATGTAAGTACACTCTATGTAAGATTATGACTTAAAATCCCTAAAAAAGCCAACCTACAGAGACAATAATTTTGTGACAAAAGAACATGTGAATCATCTCTTAGCAGAAAAGCATTTTGTATCTGTAAGCGTGGCAACAGTGATTCCAGTGGGTACTCACAGGGGTATAACGTGAGGGAGCATGTATGTGTGTCGCAATGGGAAGGTGTTGGGCACAAAGCCTTGGCAGAAATATGACCAGTGGAAATTCTCTCCTTCAGGTGGCAGATGGAAGATTGCCTTGACTGAGGGGAGACACTAAATAAATACCTCCAAAGGGAATAGAAAGAGAATAGCTTGCTTGGTGCCACGTTATTGAAATAAGCCTACAGTTCTCAAAGTTTGTTGCACATGAGGGTCACCTGGAAGGTACATGTACCAGAACAGAGTCATGGTGTGTTGATTTCTAGAAGGGGGCTTCTGGCTAATGAGGATTGGAAAATAGGAAAAAAATGAGGCTGGAAACTCACCAAGCATGACTTCACTTTGTGGAGCAGAGTTATTGAAATCCTTTAATGGAGGAAGATTCCCCATAGACAGTGTAAGAACAAAGTGGAGCGGAAGAGGGGAGCGCAGCAAGCTTTGCTCTAACAGCCCACCTGACACCGGTGACGGTGTCTGATGGGGTAGAAATTGAGGAGGGCACAACTCAAGTGGAGTTGGTCAATGGAAGAGTTTTCAAGATTTTTCAGTGACAGTTTGAAGGGAATAAAAGCAGGAGAGGAGCCATTCATGAAAACTTTGGCAGTACATGAAAAATTTGCAAATCATGGGTGAACCTGGGTTCAATTTTGGGTCATCTGTTGATTTTGATTCAGAGTAACCCCTCGTTTTAGAAATTCTATGCATTGGCATATTAAGAGGTTAATAAATAAAATTGCTCTTTCCCACTTACATTCCCATTGAGCCAGTCAGATCAATGGAGATAAAAAATAGCATGAGGTGCCCTGGGTGGCTCAGTTGAATGAACATCCGACTTTGGCTCAGGTCATGATCCCATGGTTCATGAGTTCAAGCCCCGCATCGGACTCACTGCCATCAGCGCAGAGCCCACTTCAGATCCTCTGTCCCCCTCTCTCTCTATACCTTCCCCACTTACAAACTCTCTCTCAAAAATAAATACATCTTTAAAAAATATATATCAGTATGATTACTAAAGGAATTACATTGGAGGGTATGAGTAAATGGTTAAATAGGCTGGCTAAGACTCTGCACCTTTCTTCTTGGCCTTGATTCAGCCCAACTGAGGGAAATTTGCATTTGCAAAGCACACTTTTACCCATCATCCTTGTGTCACATTAGTTGTGGAATGGAGGGAAGAAAAGAGCAAATTCCTAGTAGTTACTCATTTAAATATTGTTTAATAAAGAAGCTCTCCTCAAATGAAACCAATAGATTTCATCCACTGGTGAAACAATAGGATAAGAGTTACCCATTTGAGTGACGCTCTTCTATTTTTAAAAAGCTGTACTTTTAAACATGACGGCATAAGTAGAAAATTATATTATTCATACATGACAGTAGGAAAAAATGTATGAGTCTGAAGTTGGAGAAGCAATGAGCTTAAGGGTTCTGGGCTTCACAGACCTTCACAGCCTTAGTTCACTTGTAGCCCATTTGTGGTACACAGGTGTGCACTGGTATGGGATCTAGGGAGATAGGCCTAAAGGATCTGCCACCTATTTTCTCACTATATTTTCTGAGGAAATCATATGATGTTTTTTCCTTTAATTTGTTAATCTGTATGGTATCTTTTCCATAACAATTCTCTCTCTGATATCAACTAGGTGTCCTACAATTCAGGGTAGTTAGTGCCAGTAACTACCCTGAATTACCACAGACTCCATAGGTTAAGGGCTCAGTGCCACAAGACTGTTCTCACTTCAGGTCCCCAAGTCGCTGGGGTCCCCATACTGCTGGCCAACTGGCTATAAATATAAGACCACCCCCCTCTCAGATTTGATCATTTGATGGAATGATTCATAGAACTCAGGAAAGGTCTATAATTATGAACACAGTTTTATGATAGAGGACATGAGTCAGGAATAGCCAAATGGAAGCGATGCATGTGGCAAGGTAATAGGAGGTGGAGGAGGGCAGGTACAGAACTTACATGTGCTCTCCAGGCACGTCACCATCCCAGCACATTGATGTTGTCACCCACCTGGATGCTTTCCGGACCTCGCTGTTTAAGAATGTTTTATTCAGGTTTCATTAAGTAGGCATGGTTGTTTCACTCATTGAACATTGTGATTGAACCATCTCCAGTCCCCCTGCCTTCCCCTCCTCAAATGCCAGTGGCTGGGACTGAAACTTCCCAACCTCTAATCCTATGCTTGGTCTTTCTGGTGATCAGATTTTTATCCTGAAGTTTTGGTAGAAAGGGGTTCATTATGAATAACGATAGACATTCCTATCCCTCAGGAAACGCCAAGGATTTTAAGCGCTTTGTGCCAAGAACATGAGACAAAGACCAAATCTACTTTTTATTATACCACAATGAGGTAAATAGATATTAATAGATTTTTCTAATGTTAAACAATTCTTACATTCTTGTATTTTGTATACTCAATTCACTTTGGCTTACTGATATTTTATTTAGGGTTTTCCCAATGTGAGAATGGCCTATAGTTTTCCTTGTTTATATTGTCACATCTAATTTTATTAGCAAGGTTCAGTTAGGTTTATTAATTAGTTGGGGATAATTTCCTCTTTTTTTTTAGTCTTAGGAAAAGTTTGTTTAAAATTAAAACATGTTCCTTGAATGTTTCATTCACATATGGAAATTTCTGGGCTGGTTTTACCTTTTGAGAAATCTTTTAATTACTGATTCAGTTACAATAATGATTATAAGATCATTCAGATTTTCTATTTCTTCTTTGCTTTAGTTTTGGTAAGTTGGAATTTTTAGGGATTTGTCCATATCATTTAGGTTTTAAACATGTGTACATAACATTATTCGTAATATTTTTTCTTTTTTCTTTTTTTTTAAAGTCTTTGTTTTTTTAAGGTTATTTATTTATCGAGAGAGAGGGAGAGCGTGCACACAGTGGGGGAGGGGCAGAGAGAGAGAGAGTCCCAAGCACACTCTGCATTGTCAGTGCAGAGCCAGTGCGGGGCTCAACCTCATAATTGTGAGATCATGACCTGAACCAAAGTCAGACGCTTAACTGACTGGGCCACCCAGGTGCCCCTTCATAATGTCTTTTCTTATATTATATTTTCTTTTAAATGTTTATTTATTTATTTTGAGAAACACAGAGCGAGCCAGCATGAGCAGGGGAGGGGCAGAGAGAGAAGGAGAGAGAGAATTCCAAGCAGGCTCTATGCTCACTATGGAGCCTGACTTAGGGCTCCCTCTCGTGACTGGGGGTCATGACCTGAGCTGAAATCAAGAGTTGGATGCTTGGCTGACTGAGCCACCGAGGCACCCCAGTTGTTTCTTATATTTTAATATTTGTTGCAATTATGCTCTTTTCAATCTTAATGTATTTTACTTTTGCTCAAAGTACCAAAGCTGAAGTTATAGCTTATGATTGAACATAACTCTTGTTGTGTGGCCTGTGAGCCTTTAGATACTTAAGAATGGCACTAATTTCTGTCATTTCCTCCACAGACGGGTGTGAAACTTGTTTGGATATGCCTTTTTTGATGGAGTTAGAGGGACATTCCAGAGGCTTCCAGGGGGCTTCCCAGTATGATAGCTCTAAGATGCCCCATAGACCAATGGCTCAGTGTGGGAATTGTGCTACCAAACATGCCAATCCCAATTATACAGCCAAAGGGGAAAATCGGCCAGTGTCAAAAGAACAAGAAATAACTGTAACGATGAAATTAGTTGGTAAGACTTTAGGACCATTGTTATAAGTATATTCAAGGATTAAAAGAAAAACATGAACATGTTGAGAGAACAGAGAATCTCAACAGAAAAAATGGAGTCTTTAAAAAACGAATCCAATAGAAACTCTAGATCCAAAAGAATCAACATATAAAATGAAATAATCACAAGATATCTTTAATACTGCAGAAACAAACAAACAAAAAAACAACTTGAAGACAGGACACAGGATCCATCAAAACTGAAGCACAGAGAGAAAAGACTGAAAAAAGAGTGGACAGAGCCTCAGAAAGCTGTAGACAGATAAATAATCAGTATATATATAATTCGATTATCAGAGAGGGAAAGTATTGATTGGAGCAGAGAGATATTTCAAGCAATAGTGGTCAAATATTTTCAAAATTGGATGAAAAATATAACCCAAGGAAACTGGGGAATGTGGAGAAAGATAACCACAAAATCACATCAAAACGTATCTTATCATCAAATTGCCAAAAACCTATAAAAAAAGAGAAAATATTAAAAGCAGCCAGAGGAAAGGGACATTACATGTGGGTGAAAATGCTGGCTTCTCACTAACAATTCAAGCCAGAACCAAAGGATATTTCTGGCCCATCACTGGGACTACTTCAATCCATGTGCCCTATCTCAGAAACTCTGTGTTGTTCTAATACAGAGAGGCTTTATATGGTGCTACTCCTACTCAGCCCCCATCCCCAAGTTTCTGTATTAAATAAAACCAAATAGTAACCCAGGATCATATGTTATAAAAATTATGCATCAGGTAGAAGATGATCTTGGATTTGTTCTAATTAATCATTGATGTGCTGTATAACAGTATGCACATCACTTAATATCTAAAACTACTCTTAGCTAATAAGCTGATGTGTTTTTAGAAAAGAAATGTTAGTACACACACACAAAAATGGTTCTGTGGAAAGGGACTGTTAAATAGAAAATCAGGAAGTAGTATCAATAACTCACTTAAAATTTTTTTAATACTTATTTATTTATTTTTGAGAGAGAGAGAGAGAGAGAGAGAGGGAGAGTGAGCACGAGTGGGGGAGGGGCAGAAAGAGAGGAGAGAGAGAGAATCCCAGGCAGGTTCCTTGCTGTCAGCATAGAGCAGGATGTGGGGCTTGAACTCATGAAACCATGAGATCATGACCTGAGCTGAGATCAAGAGTTGAGGCTTAACCAACTGAGGTACCCAGATGACCCTAAAATAACTCACTTTCAAGCATCCTGAGAAAGGGATATCAACAGTGCAGATAAGAATACCAAGAAGAAAACAATAATGCAAGTTTAGAAAGTAGTAAAGGAAATGAGTTTACCAGGCTACAGAAATTAAAGCTCAGGAAAATCTTAGAAATATTACTTCAAGATAAAGAGGTTTATATCACATGATTATTAAATATTTTATTGTAAGAGATTATTTAATGACAGGAAAAATGCTTGTGATATATGACTAAATACTAAAAGAGATTAACCATGTAATAATAATTGGTAAAGTATCTTCCAGTGATAAATGGATTGACGTATAGATAGATGGATGGATAGATAGAATGACAGAAGGGATACCAAAATATTGGCAATGACAGAGTAGTAGGCTTAAAGGTGTTTTAGATCTTCTTCCTTGTGCTTTTCTATATGACATTATACATTTTCTACAATAAATATGTCATTTAAAAAATTGATAGAGTTGATATTAGTTTTAAGTTTATAGACAAATCGAGTGGAAAGTAGAAGTTCCTATATTCCTCCTAATCTCCCCATCCTGATTTCCCCTATTATTAGTATTAGTATTAGTGTAGCACATTTGTTACAGTGCTGAGCAAATATTGATATGTTATAACCAAAGTCCATAGTTTTCTCTTTTGACAAATGTGTTATGAGCTATATCACTATTACAGTATCAGTTTGTTATTTTTGTAATTAAAGATAAAGTTTTAAAAACAAAAGTAATGGTTACTATATAGACTACAGTGATAAATATTTCATAGACGATGTGATGAGCTGTTTTGTAGCTTCACTGAAAATAACTCTGAGAATTCATTTCTATTTATTGCTTCTACTAATAACACCAATGGCTTGACCTAGAAAAATATCATTGTTATCTGTTAATTTATATATGTATCCTTTGGGTCTAAGTAAGCAATTAATTTCACTGAGGTCATTCTCAAAATATAGAACTGGAAGATTTTTACATCTGTTCAATTAGAAGTCTAAAACTATGCCAGGTATATTTGGGGGACACAATGCGTGGGAGGGTCAGGGAAGCGTTTGTAGAGGAAGTGATAGTTGGACTGGGACCTAAAGAACAAGTAGAATGGAAACAATATATATAAGGTAAAGAAAGAAGAATGGCATTCACGCAAACCATAATAGTTAATAAATTGAAAGATTATGTGAATTCTTGTTTTAAAAAAGAATAGACCATTGTTGGATATTTGAGCAAAAGCTTATTGACGGAGTGTCTTTGAATTGCATTGGGATAAAGTTAGATAAAGATACAGAGGAAGAGTAGACTCAATCAAACATGGAGGATCACAACCTGAGTAGAAGTTCTATGTTACACAATATAGAGACTTTGCAAAGGGAAGAGAGTTAAGAAAGGTAAGCTTGGATTGGTAAGGAAGAAGGAATTGATGGATAGTCTTCTGAAATAGTTTGATGACATCAGACCAAGATGGAATCATTCTGGATTATTTTAGTGATTTTTGCCTTTAGGTCTGCATATTGGACTGACAGAGAACCAACCAACCAACCAACCAACCAAATAAACAACAATTAAAAGACCCACGCAGTTACCCAAGCATTCAGAGCCTGGATGTAAAAAGTGGCAGTAGGGCTAGAAGGAAGAGATAATCGTAAGATATTTCTATGAAAAACTAATAACATAAGTTGGACTTGGAGAACAAGGAGAAAACCAAGGTGAACTCAAGATACTGATCTTGGAAGATTGGTAAGACTCCAGGTAAGATTGAAAAATTGGTGAAGAGAAGGTCAGTTTTGGATTGGTGGTTTGGGACAGTAGGGTAGTTAAATGGAAAAGTCATGTAGATAATTGGGCACAAGATATAAGTATTCAAGTGAGAGAGAACATAGCAGGGAACAAAGACTCAAGAGTCATAAACAGCAAGGTTGTATATGAAGCTTTAAAAGTAGATTAGCTATTGGCATGAGAACTGAAGGGAGAGAGCATAACTAAAGCTTTAAGGAATATTTACAAATGTACAAAAAAGGAAGAGCCAGAAAAGTGTGAGAGAACTAGAAGAATGGGGCCAATCAGTCATGCAAGACTGAGAAGGAGACCATTTTAAGAAGGAAGTAATAGCAACATCAAATTCTGAATAGTGGTTAAGAAAAATAAGAAGTGGATTAAGGTTATTAGCAATATTAAGGCTTTTTCAATGGACTGTGGAAACAGAAGCCAGATTATAGAAGATTTTCAAAGAGATCCAGTGGCAAGGAAATTGAAAATGGATCAGGTGAGTAATGACCACCCACTTGAAGATTTGGGATATGAAAGGAAGGAGAACTGCTATAAAGTTTAGAAGAAAATGTCAATTAAACATTTAATTTAGCAGCTTCCATCACCAAAATGCATATGACAAGAGATTTGTGAATAATAAAGGCAGAAGGGAAGGAGTCTGTTTCTGTATTTTTTTCTGCATCTACTTTTTTAAAAACATAGTCATTACTTGAATATTCTTGGAAAAAAATACATGGCCGTGCATCCCTTTTGAGAATAATGTTGCTTCAATTATTAGTTTTTGAATGTACATTCCTGTATTGTCCTCTTGAAGTCTTGCCTAGGTGTTCCTTAGAGACGAGATGGGGACACCCTTAAGCAGAGTCACACTGCAAGTGGGTCACATCACAGATCTGCTATGTAGTCAAGATTTAGGATTATGACTTTTCTGTATTATGGATTGAAACTTGGTGAACAGGTGCTCCATTTCATGGGTGCTTCTTTATCCTTCATTACTTGAAAAGCATTCTAAGTCTAGCTTTAGCAACCCTTTCTTCTGCTGTTTGAATAATAAATGATAAAACTTCATCATCTGTTTTAGTTCTGTGTATGTAAAAATGGAGTTGTGTGTGTTAATCTCAGTTTAATTTACAGCTCCCAGATATCATTCATTTTATGACTAATAATACAATTTGACTAAGGGGTTTAAAAAGAAAAAAATCGGTTGCTGGTGATGATTGTACAATCTGTCTGCTATATTATATCTGTAAATGATGGACATTATATCATGGTAAGTAATCTTTTCTGAGAATGAATACTCAACAAAAATTATGGCATAAAGGTAAGCATAATATGTTATACTTCTTGGTTCTTTCTTTTTAAGAATCTGTAGTTTAAAGAAAGATAATTTTCAGATGTTGTCAGCAGAATGATTTAAACCATACCTACACATTTACCCTGGATATCTTCCATCACCAAAATGCATATGACAAGTAAGTTGAAGGAAAACTGACATGAAAATTTATCCACATACATACTGATGTCTGCTTCCAGTAGATCACTGTGAAATGTGTTAAAGGGAAGCACTAACAAATAGATCATAGTAGCAACCATGCCTTATAAGAACCTACCTGGTTTGGGGAGACACATTTAGATGATGGTTTAGTAGGAATGCAAGGCATGAATTGCCGGTTGATTGGATTGGATAAATATTATAGGTGTTTGGAGGGGTGAGTTCATTTAGGGTGGGAGTATCTGCTTAAGAAAGGATTTGAACTGGACCTTTATGGGGGTAGGAGGTGAAATTTAGATTTGTGGAGGAAAGGAGGAAGTCATTCCTTTCAGGGAAAATAGTCCTCACCAGACTTCTAGTACCTCCTCTCCTCTCTCTACTCACAAGTCCATAATAGGAGTAGTTGATCACCTGGTGAAGTCCTACATCTGACCTAATCATGTAGAGCCCAGGACAATACAGCTCTGACAACACATGAACTCTTGCAAGAATGCCTTGCAAATGTGGCCCAGGTCACATTCTGTACATATCACCAACATTTGACAAATACTTCAGAGCACATAATCTATAAACATATGATTTATAGGGTCAATTTAAAAAGTACTTCACATGGAAGAAAAGAAGAGGGCCCAGGGAACTTGGAAGGTCTGCTTTTTACCAGGAGCTAAATTAGATGCTTTTCATACATTGTCTGAATCAGCCCCACGACCATTCTAAAAAGGTTGTGATTCCAAGAAGAAAATGATAGTTCAGTGATATAATGTAACTGTTTACCTTCACCGGTAGACACAAAATCAGGGTATTTTTGAGATATAATTGACATAAAACATTGTATTCATTTCAGTCTTAGAATTGATATATGTATATATTGTGAAATGATTATTAAAATAAGCTTAGTTAACATCTATCCAACGTCAGGATTCATACCAGCTCTGATTCCAGGAAATAGCCTCCTTCCCTAGAGATAGAAAACACATTTCCCCCCTTTAATTACCAGAGGCATTTCAGTGTTGAAGTTACAAAGAAGACAACTTATAAATAGTAACAAGGTCAAATAAAATATTTGATAGGCTAAGAATTGTTGGATGGGGCTCACACTCAACCTTTGGTCGGGCAAAGAGGACGTCTTACAGTATGTTCTTTGCAAAGATTACCAAAGTAAATAAAGAGAAAGTTTTCTAGCTGCCCCAAGCAATCACGAAAACGCTACATATCTATGTGATTACCTAGCAAAGTCGAACATTTTATTGGGCAAGTAAAAAGTCTAGAGTGAAGTCAGTGCCAATGACCTTTAAGCCACCTAAAAACATTGCACGTGACGAAGTACAGCACATTTTCAAAGTCCATAGACATAAGGTCAAGAGTAAAAGTAAGGTCTAGTGACACTTGGCTTACAATGAGTATATTACCAGAATTCTTAGGGAAGAAGAACTGATGTTTCTCCAAATAAAAATTAACTGATTTTTATATTATTGCTCCATAACTTCCAAGAAAAAAACACTAAGATATCACCTGAAAAGATAACATATCACAAGCATATACAAAATAGCCTTTTATTAAAATCTGGCTTAGCAAAGAAATCAAGTTACCTCCCAAACATGTAATTTATTTAAGACTTATTTCTTGATTGCAAAAATGTCAAAATTTAAAATATTCTATGATTCTATGGTCAAAGAGCAATTCTATAGAAAAAAAGTTCATTTTTTTCCTCTGGTTTGCAGGTGGATAGATCTCCCTCTAGTGTTCAAAGAAATTGAATGCGACGATTTGTGTTTCTCCAGATCTGGTTGTGATTAGTCGAAGGTCAATGTGTGGTAATAAAACAGCATCATTATTTGTTTTTATGGGAATTGGTCCATATATAGCTCAGTATTTTCACAAACAAATACCACATGCATGAATTGCCAACCACATTTTGTGGGGTTCCTTTTGTATCTGAGATATCTGTTGTAACTCTAACTTTGTACTTGCATAACTCTTTGTTAAAAGGTCAACAAAATATGTAATTTTTAAATTGCAAGTTTCCAGAAAAAGAAAACAAGAGTCTTGGGGCCTGATCCTTGGATCACCTTTCTTGCTGTTTCTATTTACACTCTCTTGTTTGATGATTTCATCTAATCTCATGCCTTCAGTTACCATCTATGGATGAACTTCCAATCTATACCTTGACCAGAACCATACCCAGAGTTGTACAGCTCCCTATCTCAACATCTTACTTGGACATCTAACAGGCATCTCAAACTTAACATATTTGAAAACCAAGTTTTTTATTTACTTGCACCTTCCATCTACCAAGTAGCTCAGCCGACAAAGAAAAAAAAACCTAACTCATTTTACCTTATTTTTATTCCTTACATCTGGTCCATCATCAAATCCTATCAGGTTTTCCTCCCAAAATATATCGCTAATGTGTTCCCTTCTCTCCATTTCCATCACTTCCCCCAAGTTTAAGCCACCATTGTTATTTCCCTGACCTACTTCAGTAGGCCCCTAATTGGCCTTCCTCCTTCCTCTTGCCCCATTTGAATTCATGGTTTCTTTGCCTTATTAAAATAAGATCCTTCCTCACTATGTTCCTGGCTTTGAATGTGTCAAGTTTATTCTTACATTCAGGTCTGAGTCTTACTACCTCACCCACTTCCTGGGAAACTCATTCCGGACATCACTGAAGGACGACTCCTTTTGTCATTCAAATCTCAGCTCAAATTTCTCCTCCTATGAGAGACTTTCTTTGACTGCAGTCTCTCCTATTACCCCATTTCATTTTATTTACGTTTTGCATTTTTTAATCATCTGAAATAAACAAAATACTTATTTTTTTCTTGCTAATTTTCAATTTCTCTATACTAGAATGTGAGATGGGATCTCGACTGGATCCTTTCCCTCCCATGCCTAGAGCAATGCCTGTCCCACAGCAGGTGTTCAAGAAATATTTGTCAACTAAGCAAGATGCAGAAGATGGGGAGGAGTATAGGTTCACCAAGAGAGAAAGGCATGGGCAGAGAAAAGATACCGGATTCTGGACTCTGCTTTAAGTTGTACACTCAGTTTTCTCAACCTCATAGCATGACCCACAATAATAAAAAGCTGCTGCACTGCTTCAAAAAGAGCATGTATAACATATCAGCACTTTTTCTACACAAGCTACAGTTTCAAAAGCAGGAGGTAAAAAAATAAGTAGTAACAACACGACAATTCAAAACTCAGCAGCTTATACAATATACTTTAAAGGAAAATACATTTCTGACAAAAAATTCCCTTAGAATCAGCACAAATTTGGGTATAAAATCTTTAAGCAAGCATTTGGTTCATGTGTAATAAAATCATTAAAAAAAAAAAAAACCCACCCAGAGGCGCCTGGGTGGCTCAGTCAGTTAAGCTCCTGACTCTTGATTTAGGCTCAGGTCATGATCTCATGATTAGTGAGTTCCAGCCCCCCACCCCCACAATCAGGCTGCATGCTGACAGCTGACAGCGCGGAGCCTGCTTGAGATTCTCTGTCTCCCTCTATCTTGCGCCTGCCCCATTCTCTCTTTCTCTCTCTCTGTCTCTCTCTCTCAAAATGGATAAATAAAAGTTTTTTTTTAAAAAGAAAAAAAAAAACCCACCCAAACCATGAGATCATGCAGCTGAAATTGACACGCAGGGAACCAAAATATCAGCAAGTCAATTTCTGTTCTCCATTTGGTCTTTTATATTTGGTTAACAGTTTCTGTTCCCAGATACCTTCTCTTAAAGTGGACTTCCAGGTCACCTGAGTAGCTCAGTTGGTTGAGCATCTGATTTCGGCTCAGGTCATGATCTCACAGTTCATGGGTTCAAGCCCCACATTGGGCTCTGTGCTGACAGCTCAGAGCCTGGAGCCTGCTTCAGATTCTGTGTCTCCCTCTCTCTCTCTCTGCCCCTCCTCTGTTCACGCTCTCTCTTTCAAAAATAAATTAAAACATATTTAAAACAAATAAAGTGAACTTCATATTTTTAGATTAGTAAATCAAAAGCATACATATAGCTCTACCCAAATTAAACACTATGTGCATAAGGGAATCTTTGAAGGAGATAAATAATAGAGTGATAAAGTGCCTTTGTATAATTTAAAAGATCCAGTGGTCCAATACATCTTATCTAAAATTCATTCCTAACAATTTTTGAGATATATTAAATTTTGTTAGGGTTTTGAGTGAGCCTTAATCTGACTGGTGAGGACAGGAATGACATCTCAGTTGCAGTTTGGTTGGTGATACTACTGATTACTGTGAGAATTACTAGGGAAATTCAGTCCCAGGAGTGACATTTCTCTTGATTGACAGGGTTAATTACAATAACCGACAAATACACAAGAATTGTCTTTGCCAATTTTTATAAAATTGTTTTTTCTTCCGTAATTCTGGCAACGTGCCCCAAGGAAGACAAGTTTAGAAATGGGATTCTGTGAATGAGCAAGTGATCACCCAGAGGAACTAGAAATGGAGGTCTAGCAGAGGTAAGGTAGAAACAGAACTCCTGATGGTTGTTCATTTCTATTATGACTTTTGTCAACTAAGCAAGATGAGGTTGGAGTGAACAGTGAGACAGCAGAGGATGGAAGAAGGAAATTTTGCAGATGGGGAAAGGGTAGAAAGTGAATGGCTGACGTTTTCAGGCTCATTTCTGTCTAGACTGCTGCTGTGAATCCCTCTGTCCGCTGCTGGCCTATTTGTGTGGACTAGTACTTTGCAAGAAGCAATCCAGTTGATGTTGGTTTTCTTTTTTTAATTTAATTTTTTTTGAGAGAGAGAGAGACAGAGAGAGACAGAGCATGAGCAGGGGAGAGGCAGAGAGAGAGAGGGAGACACAGAGTCTGAAGCAGGCTCCAGGCTCTGAGCTGTCAGCACAGAGCCCGATGTGGGACTCAAACCCACGAACTGTGAGATCATGACCTGACCCAAAGTTGGACACTTAACCAACTGAGCCACTCAGGGGGCATCCCTTGATGTTGGCTTTCTATCAAGAATGCCAAATTCCTTTTAAATACCTGGGAACTGCTGGGAATAATTTTATTGGCAGCACACTGGCAGCCACTTAAACCAATCCCACCTTCACATCTCGTGGTTACGATTGTCTGTGGTATAAGCCCTTGAGCTAATATTTTAGCTTCTCATATTCTTACTTTTTAAGTAGGTTTTTGCTTCTTTTTGGCTGAAGAATCAACTTTCTAGTATTCTACTGGCTTTCAGATCTTTTCACTGTACCCTTGGGCTACGAAAGCACACCATGTCTTCAACCCATTCTTGGAACTCTACCCCTACCTCCAGGTTTTTATTGCAACTTATCTCCCTGAAGGTGCTGTTTCTATGTGGGATTTTCCATTCTTCCACGTACCAAGTTCAGGAGATAGGGTCTGCAACATTTATCATCTGCCTGCCAGTAAAATGTTCTTACTAAGTTCAGGCTCATAACATCTTCTCTCCTGCTTCATTCATTGAAGACTTCAGCTCACAGTTTTCCTCTCCACTCTGCTACTTCAGCATCTATGGAACAGCTATAGCCTTAGCTAAGGCAAAGCTCCTTGATCAGGCTTAGTTCCTTGATCTTCCATGACCAAAGTCCTTCACTACAGTCTCCCACTTTCGTGGCCACTTTGGGAACTTGCCAATGCCTGGAATTGCTCCACTTCTGAAATTGCAGAGTCAGTACCCTCACTCCTATTCTTTCTGCTTCAACAGTAGTTTCTCCTACCATGTCTCACTCACTGAGATGCCCACCAATCCTATTTAAGAGCTCCTTTATTGCCACAGCCTTTTCTTCCTTTGTCGATTTTAGGTTCTGAGATTCTTAATTTCAACTTCACTCTTTTCAGAGTCTCTATTCTCTTGCTCTGTTGTTGCTGAAGGAGGTCATCCAAGGGCCATGAACTGGACCCAGGCATCTGGAGGCTCCTTTAAGCCCCCTCCCCCACCTTGGAATGCACATTCTGCCCACGTTTTCCATCCTTCCTACAGCTGAAGCTGTTTTCAAGGATGTCAAACTTGAGAGAGCAATCTGCTGTTGAGCCCACCTGGATGCGACTGAACCTTGTTAAGGCCTCTATATACACTGAAGAGTCTGGTGGGCGGGTTTGGAGATTTGCTCGTCTTCTGGATGCAGGAACCATGCCTTGTATGTAAGTTCCCTTGCATGTTAAACCTGCCACCTACCAAACTGGGATGGCCTGCCTCTTCCCTGTGGGGGGCCTGTTCATGAGCCAACGGTTATCTTTCTGTCATACCAGCCTGGGAAAAGTGTTGTGTTGGGTTTCTTTGAACCTGAGCCTGGTCTGTTGAATGTCTTAAGAGTACAGATTTTTGTCACTACTAATTCAGAATCTTCAATTTCAAGGGGATCTTTTCCTCTATGTCCTTGATCATTTCCATTCTCTCTGCTTTCCTACCAAGTAGTTGTTTTAAAACTTCTTCATTCTGCTCCAATTTTTGACTAACCCCTGACTCCTATCTTCCTTTCCTTTTTTCTTAATTGATGTATAATTAACATGCACTGTTAAGTTAGCTTCAGGTGTACAACATTTATTGAACAATTCCATGCTTTACTCCATGCTTACTGTGGTGAGCACTATCTATCACTATCTGTCACCTGACAAATTATTGCAATATCATTGACTATATTCCCTGTACTCTTAACTGGTAGTTTGGACCTATTAATTCACTTTATCTATTTCACCCATCCTCCCATTGCCCTTCCTTCTGGCAACCACCAGTTTGCTCTCTGTATTAAAAGGGTGTACTTTTTGGTTTGTTTCTTCATTTGTTTTATTTTTATTTAGATTCCACAGAAAGTGAAATCCTATGGTATTTGTCTTCCTCTGATTTATTTTACTTAGTATAATCTCTTCTAGGTCCACCCATGCTGTCACAAATGGCAAGATTTTATCTCTTTTTTATTTTTTAAAGTTTACTTATTTTGAGAGAAAGGTAGAGTGAGAGCAGGGGACAGGGCAGAGAGAGTAGGGGAGAGAGAATCACTAGTAGGCCCTGCATTGTCAGTCTGGAGTCCGATGTGGGGCTTGAACCCACAAACTGTGAGATCATGACCTCAGCTGAAACCAAGAGTTGGACTCTTTACTGACTGAGCCACCCAGGTGCCCCAAAATCTTATTTTTTTATGGTTGATTAATATTCCGTTGTAGATACTACATCTTTTTTATCCATCTATTGATGGACACCTTGGTTTCTGTATTTCAGCTATTGTAAATAATGCTGCTATAGACATAGGGGTGTGTATGTTAATTAGCAAAGGAGGCAAGAAAATACAGTGGGGAAAAGACAGTCTCTTCAGTAAATGGTGCTGGGCGGGGGGAGGCTCCTGGGTGGTTCAATTTGCTAAGTGTCCGACTTCAGCTCAGGTCATAATCTCATGGTTCTCATGAGTTCAAACCCTGTGTCAAGCTCTGAGCTTCAGTTCTTGTTTCCTTCTCTCTCTGCCCATCCCCAACTTGTGTTTTCTCTCTGTCTTAAAAAGCAATAAAAACATCAAAAAATTATGTTGGGGAAAAATGGACCACTACATGCAAAAGAATAAAACTGGACCACTTTCTGACACCATACACACACAAAAAAAACTCAAAATGGATTAAAGACCTAAATGTGAGACCTGAAAGCCTAAAACTTTTAGAAGAAAACATAGGCCGTAATCATTTTGACATCGGCCATAGCAGCATTTTTCTAGATAAATCTTGGGCAAGAGAGCTACAAACAAAATCAACTCTTAGGACTACACAGACCCAAATAAAAAGCTTTTTGCATAATAAAACCATCAGACAACCTACTGAATGGGAGAAGATACTTGCAAATGATATATAAAGTTAATATCCAAATCTATAAAGAACTTATATTACTCAACACCAGAATTTTTTTTGATTGTAAAAAATGGACAGAGGACCTGAATAAATATTTCTCAAAGAAGACCTACAGATGAACAACAGACATATGGAAAACTGCTCAACATCCTAATCATCAGGGAAATGGGAATCAAAACCATATGAGCTAAAAATCACATGAGCTATCACCTGACACCTGTCAGAATAACTAGACTAAAAGGCCTGCAAGAACAAGTGTTGGTGAGGATGTGGAGAAAAAGGAACCCTCGAGCACTGTTGGGAATGCAAACTGGTGGTGCAGCCACTGTGGAAAACCCTATGGAATGTCCTCAAAAAGTTAAAAATAGAAATACCATACAATCTAGTAATCCCACTACTTACCAAGGAAAACAAAAACCCTAATTCAAAAAGATATATGCATTCCTATGTTTATTGCAGCATTATCTACACTAGCCAAGATACAGAAACTTTCCTCTCGTTGTTAGCGGATGATTTTGCTTCCTACAGAAAAGCATTTTATTCCACTAGTTCTCTGAGACCTTTTAGGCACAGAGAGTTAAAGAAGGGCTTATGGCAGGGGTTCAAGCACCTAGTTTATGTTAGGGGAGTATAGAAGTGTGACGATCAGTAATCAAAGGCTATTCACTTCTGGAGACAGAAGAAGCACCCTCTGCCTTCAGCTGTTCAGTGAGGGCACCACATTGGCTCAGAGGCGCCACCGAGTGCCCTGGAAAGTGTCTCCTGCAGGATCGCACTACTAGTTTCCTGGGTGCTGTCCCAGGAGCAACAGATGACCGGAAGCCGAGCCCGCTGGGTTCTGTTGCTTAGCAACGAATGCTGCGGGACGCTAGACCGCCTCCGCGCTGAGGGAGCAGAGGCTGCAGGCTGGGTCCCTGGACGCCACTTCTGTTGCCTGAGGGGCGCCGGGCTGGAGCGATCGAGGAGCCACCAGGTGACTCGAATGCGTCCTCACAGCCATGAGCAGTGAGCAGGTGAGATGGTACTCCTCGCCAGGCTGGCCCTGCAGCGAAGCTTCCTTCCTGTCTCAGAAGTGAGTGAAGCCTGGTCCTCCAGGTTTCCCAGTCGTGATCCTGCGAGGTACAGCTTCCTTCACCCTAGTTACATCTGCGATATTTAGCGCTTTCCGTGAAAACCCTTAAATGTTTTCTTCCCAACCGGTCGTCCTTGATGTTGTCATAACAACCAACCATTTTAGCCGAGCGATGCTCTAGCAGTTAAAATTACAGCCCCAGAGGGTCCCCAGCTAATGGTGGGGGGAGCTCCGTGGGGAGTTGCAGTGGGTTTAGGCTCTTTAGGGTTGGAATCCAAGCCCTTTCCTCGCTGTGAGACTTGGGGGAAATCACTTTATCTTTCTAAGCTTCTCTCTCCCTTTTATGCGGGGTGGGGTGGGGGAGGGGCAGAAGGGCAGGGGAATCAGAACTTCTACCCTTTCTAAGGTTGTGAAATTCAAATCCGTATGTGAGAGGGTTTGGTAAGTGGCATATGGAGTTTCTTAGGAAAATATCCCCAGGACAGGTAATAAAAGATGCATGTTGCAATACCCACTTTTCAGAACTTTATTGAACTTAAGAGCAACTGTAAACAAAAGAAATGCAGAACAATGGCCAACTTTTTAATGCAGGAACGGAATGGGAAGGAGTTAAGCATGGGCATGATTCTGGCTCTCGAGAAAACAATTTACAATTCATCTCTAGATGAATATGGAAAAGGCTCCTTAAGCATGGTGGTATTGAATGGAAAACAGTTGTTTGAAAGCCTGCAGATTTTGCATAGCTTCTTTGTTTTAACACTAAACTATAATTCTTTGCTTTTCAATGCTTCATCCTTTTTTTTTTGTAGTGTTAGTTTATTGAGGAAAGGATGTTAAAAAGTAATTTATTCCCCTATCCATTGGGTTGTAGATTACTAACAAAATGCCAATCCTAATTCATTAATCAAATAATGCCTAAGTGATCAAGAAAACCTAGTTTTAGCATTTGATTGAAATGTGTAATAAACTGAGAACTAAGAAACACACTGATTCACTTACCATATAATTAGTAATTAGTGGTAAAAGAACAAATGAACAGACAAAAAACAACCAAAAAATGATATAGGTAACTAAAAAACTGAGCTGTTAGATTAATAGACTGCACTAGTGATTGTTTTTTGTGATCCTATAATCAAAGTCCTTTTAAAAATATTTGTTATCACCATCGATATGCATTAAGCAACTTATTTGCAAGTTGCTCTTACCAGTCTTTGGCCTGATCTTGAACCATAGCCTGTGTTGTTGAAATTTAAAATACATGTTTATCTTATTGCAAAGGTATTTCCGAACTGCTATTATTTTCCAAAACCCCAAGCTGACCAATTTACAACTAAAAAGCATCCGGTAAAAACCTATTGGCAGTTAGGTTTTAAATTTTGCTTTACCTTAATAAAAGTGATGTTTGGAAATGACCTGCTTTATCCATTCCCCACTCTCTCCTAAAGGGACTTATATTATTGAAGAGGCATTATTGGGATCTTGAGAGAAAGTTACATGAGCCCATCTAGGATTACTTCCATTTTTTTAAACACCATTTTTGAACAGCAGAGGTCCTTCTCTCACTGCTTTGGTTGTCTGGTAATTTAAAAACCCTTGGTACTCTCATTTATGCTAATTTCAGATGCAGCTTTCCTTTTGAAAGGATAAAAGCTTTTATATTTTAACTTAAAACAAATGGAATGGATTAAACTTTGGAAATGCCATTCTTATGTGACATTTACTTATGTATTCATTTAGTTTGAAAAAGGGAGCAGGTGGTAAATCATATTTGCTGAAGGAGATTTTAACATATTCATCTCATTAGTGGAAGTTTGAGAGTGACATGGCATTTTTCAGGAATAGCAGTCTGAGTTCTTAAGTTAGGTATTTTAAAGAAACAAATCTCTTGCAACTGCTCATTTCAATTTTAAAATTAAACCATAAAGTAAGACACTTGAACTTCATTGAAGAACTCAATGTAAGGGTTTAAAGATAACAATACACAAAGACCATGGAGTGTCCCCAAATCCACTGTATATGGTGGGCAGGTAAGGAGGAAAAAGTCATCAACTCCTCTCTACCGGAGCACTTTTTCTAATTGTTAGATCAAGTACTATAACTGTGCATTTATAGGATGTTCATTCAGTTTTCCTAAATATCTTCTTGATGTCTTTGCTTAAACAGAAGATCAGAGCAAAAACAGTTTGATATGAGGCTCACCCTTTGGTGATAACTTTAATAATCATAATGCAAATCTGTGACAACTATGTTACATCAACCCTAATAAATTTTGAGAGATTTATTGTTTTAACCAGACAACTTTGTAAAATTGTTGATTTAACCAGACACACACAGGTTCTGTCATTTGATCAGAGTGGTTAAACTTAGATTATACGAGGTTTATGATCTCCCTTCCAATAGACAAGTAGTTGAAAATAAAAATGAAAACTACATGCAAAGCCAGACTACTTAAGATCTAGACTCCTTAGCAATTTTAATTTTAGTAAAGTTCTATTCGTTAGGATAGAACAGAAAACAGAGGACCATCTCAAAGGGATTTAATTGAAGAAAACATACAGAGACCGTTTGCAGTGGTGTGGGTAAGGTTAAGGGAAAGAGCCAGGAGGATGAGGAAGCACTTAAAGATTAATAGCAATAGGAAGTCATTACCATTCCCAGGCCTGATCAGGAATCACCATTTACCATTTATCAGTCCAATTATCTTTACCATTATCTAAAGCCTGGTATGAGGTGGGGGTTTGGAATGGTAGCTTCATGATAGGAGCTGAGCTCTGGAAGAATTCCACTACTAACAGAACTATGGGAAACATGACGATGTACTAGGAAAGAAATATCCAAAACTCTCTCCCCTCCTGCTTTCTAGTCTCCCTCTGGTGCTTCTCATTGCTTAATTCCCACCAGAAGCCAGAGGGCTGGGAGCCCCGGTGACATCCATATATAGTATTCAGCCTTTCAGGCAGAGAGCAGGGGGGGGGGGGAAAAAGCCTGGAGACTTGACTGGGCCAAACAAACACAACCATCACAGAATTTATAAGTAGATGCAGATTTCATAGACCTTCCCATATTGACAAAGCAGTTGGGATATAAAGTTTGTAAGTCTGTTGTGCAGATGCTAGGATTCATTTTCCCATTCAAAATCTTCATACCTAAAAATAAATCTAATCAAAGATGTAGAAGACCCTTATGAAGAATATTATGAAATGTTTTTGAAGGTTACACTCCCAGGATCTGAATGAATAAGTATTGTCATGAAAAAGAAGAGTCAGTATCCTAATTATGTCTGTTTCTTCCATGTTATTCTAGAAATTCAATGTATTTTTATCAAAATTCCAGAAAGTTTTAAGCAACATAGATGTTACAATTCACCTGGTAGAAAAAAGGTCAAGATTGTCTCATAATAACTTTTTTGTTGTTGAGGTGTGGTTGAAATACAATGTTATATTAGTTTTAGGTGTACAAGGTGTTGATTTGTCAAGTTTATATGTTATGCTTACCACAAGTGTAGCTACCATCCTGTCACCATAAAATGCTATTACAGTACCATTGACTATATTCCCTATGCTGTACCTCTTATTCTCATGACTTCATCACATAACTGGAAGCATGTATCTTCCACTCCCTTTCACCCATTTTTGCCCATTCCCTACCTTCCTCCTTTCTGGTAATCATCAGTTCTCTGTATTTATGGGTCTGTTTCTGCTTTTTGTTAATTTGTTTCTTTTTGGTAGATTCCACACGTAAGTGAAATCATGTGATATTTGTCCTAACTCATTTCATTTGGCATAATATTCTTTAGGTCCATCCATGATGTTGCAAATGACAAGATCTCCTTTTTTAATGACTGAGTTGTATTTTATTGTGTGTGTGTATTTGTGAATGTATACCACAACTTTATCCATTTATATATGGACGGACACTAGGGTTGCTTCCATATCTTGGCTATTGTAAATAATGCTTCAATAAACATGGGGGGGGGCATATATCTTTTCAAATTGGTGTTTTCATTTTCTTTGGGTAAATACCCAGTACCAGAATAGATGGATCATAATGGACTTGACTTCTTTGGGGAAACTCCATACTGTTTTCTACAGTGGTTGCACCAATTTATATTCCATCAACAGTGCACAAGGTTCTTTTTTCTTTATATATTCATGAGGGTTCGTTTCTCTTCACATATTCACCAGCACTTATTTTTGTGTTTTTGAGTATAGTCATTCTGACAGGTATGAGGTGATCTCTCATTGTGGTTTTGATTTGAATTTCTCTAATGATTAGTGATGTTAAGCACTTTTCCATTTCTGTTAAATGTATGTCATATTTGGCACAGTGCCTATTCAGGTCCTCTGACTATATAGTTTTTTAAGTTTATTTATTTTGAGAAAGAGAAAAAAAGAACACAAGTGGAGGACAGAAGGAGAGAGAGAATCTCAAGAAGGCTCCATGCTATCAGCCCAGAGCTCAGTGTGGGGCTCAAACCCATGAACTGTGAGATCATGACCTGAGCTAAAATCAAGAGTTGGGTGCTTAACTGACTGAGCCACCCAGATACCCCTGCCTATTTTTTTATTAGATTTTTTTTTTTTTTTTGGTGTTGAGTTAGAGCATTCTTTGTATATTTTGAGTATTAATCCCTTATTGAGAAATCATTTGCAAGTATCTTCTCCCATTTAGTGGGCTGCTTTCTTTGTTTTGGTGATGGTTTCTTTTACTGTGCAGAAGCTTTTTATTTGTGTAGTCCTAGAAGTTGAGTTTTGTTTTTGTTTTCCTTGCCTGAGGAGACACATCTAGAGAAATGTGTCTAGATGCCAATGGCAAAGAGATTATTGCCTATGTTTTCTTCTAAAAGTTTGGTGTTTTCAGTTCTGACACTTAGGTATTTAATGTTTTGATTTTATTTCTGTCTGTGGTGTAAGAAAGTGGTCCAGCTTCACTATTTTGCATGTACTTGTCCAGTTTTTCTAGCAGTCTTTATTTATTGAAGAGGCAGTCTTTTCCCCATTGTGTATTCTTGGCCTCCTTTGTTGTAGATTAACTTAACATAAAGGCATGGGTTTATTTCTGGGCCCATTGTTCTGTTCCATTGATTTGTATGTCTATTTTTGTTAGTATCATTGTGTTTTCATTACGACAGCTTTATACTATATCATAAAACTTGGGATTGTGATGGCTCTAGTTTTGTTCTTTCTTAAGATTGCTTTGGATGTTATGGTCTATTGTGGTTCCATACAAATTTTAGTATTCTAGTTCTGTGAAAAATGCTACTGGTATTTTGATAGGAATTATACTGAATCTGTAGATTGCTTTGAATAGTATGAACATTTTAATAATATTAATCTTTCCAGTTGGTGAGCATGAAATATCTTTTTATTTGTGTTGCTTCAAGTTCTTTGATCAATATTTTTTAACTTTTAGAGTTCAGGTCTTTCACCTCCTTGTTTGAGTTTATTCCTAGGTATTTTATTTTTTTGTTCAATTATAAATGGAGTTCTCTTAATTTCTCTTCATGCTATTTATTAGTGTAGAGAAATACAATGGGTTTTTGTGTATTTTGTATCCTGCAACTTTAGTGAATTCACTTATTCTAATAGTTTTTGGTGGAGTCCTTAGGGTTTTTTATATATAGTATCATGTCATCTGGAAACAGTGAGTTTTACTTCTTTACCAATTTGAATGTCTTCTATTTTTCTTGTAGGATGGTTGTGGCTAGGACTTCTGGTACTATATTAAATAAAAATGGTGAGAGTATACACACTTGTTCCTGATCATAGAGGAAAAGCTGTTTTTACCAGTTAGTATAATGTTAGCCTTGGGTTTTTCATGTATGGTGGCTCTTATTTGTTGAGGTATGTTTCCTCTTAAACCTACCTTGTTGAGGGTTTCTATCATGAATTGTTGCTGATTTTTGTCAAATGCTTTTTCTGTGTCTATTGAGATCATATGATTTTTATCCCTTGTTTCACTGAGGTGGTGTATCATGTTGATCTGTGAATATTGACCTATTCCTACATCCCCAGAATAAAGCCCACTTGACTGTGGTAAATGATACTTTTAATGAATTGTCAAATGTGGTTTGCTGACATTTTGTTGAGGACTTTGCTTCTATGCCATCCAGGATATGGGCCTGTAGTCTTCTTTTTTTTATAGTGTCTTTGTCTGGTTTTTGTATCAGGGTATTGGAAGCTTTCTTTCCTCCTCCCCCCCCCTTTTTTTTTTTAAGACAATTTGATGAGAATAGGTATTAACTCTTCCTTAAATGTTTGGTAGAATTACCTGTGAATCCATCTGGTCTTGGATTTTTGTTTGTTGGGGATTTTCTTTTTATTATTGATTCAATTTCATTATTGGTAATTGGTCTGTTCAGGTTTTCTATTTCTTCCTGATTCAGTTTGGGAAGATTGTATGTTTCTAGGAATTTATCCATTTCTTATAGGTTGTACAATTTGTTGGCATGATTTTTCATGGTGTTCTCTCATAATTCATTGTATTACTGTGGTGTTATTCTTTTTTCTCTCTATTTCAATTTTGATTTTATTTGTGTCCTTTTTTGCTTTTGTTTTTGTTTTTTCTTCATGAGTCTGGCTAAAGGCTTCTCAATTATTGATTTTTTTCAAAGAACCAGTTCTTGGTTTCATTGTTTGTTTTTTTTTCTCCATTTCATTTATTTATGCTCTTTATTATTTCCTTCTTTCTACTAACTTTGGGCTTTGGTCCTCTTTTTTTTCCTAGTCCCTTTAGATGTAAGTTTAGATTGTTTGAGATTTTTTTGTTTCTTGAGCTAGTCCTGTATTGCTATAAACTGCCCTCTAAGAACTGCTTTTGTTGTGGACAAAGATTTTGGATCCTTATGTTTTTATTTTTGTCTCCATGCATTTTTTGATTTCCTCCTTGATTTTTTTGACCCATTGGTATTTAGTCTCCATGAATTTGTGGGGTTTTCCTGTTCTTTTCCCCTTATGATTGACTTCTAATTTCATACAATTGTGCTTGGAAAAGATATATGCCGTGATTTCAATATTCCTAAATTTGAGACTTGTTTCATGGCTTAACATGTGATGCATCCTGGAGAATGTTCCATGTGCACTTGAAAGGAATGTGTATTCTGTTTTTGGATGGAATGTTCTGTATTTATCTATTAAGCCCATCTGGTCCAGTGGGTCATTCAAAGATGCTGTTTCTTGATTTTTTTTTTTTTCTATCTAGATGATCAATCCATTGATGCAAGTGGGGTGTTAAACTCTCCTATTATTACTGTCAATTTCTCCCTCAATGTCTGTTAATACTTCATGTATTTAGATGCTCTATTGTTGGGTGCATAAATATTTGAAATTGTTATGTCCTCTTGTTGGACTGACCCTTTTATCATTATATAATGCCCCCCTTTTTTGTCTTTTGTTACTGTCTTTGTTTTAAAGTTTATTTTGTGGGGTGCCTGGGTGGCTGGGTTGGTTAATCATCTGACTTCGGTTCAGGTCATGATCTTATGGTTTGTGAGTTCAAGCCCCACATCAGGCTGTCTGCTGCAGCACAGAGCCAGCTTCTGATCCTGTCTCCCTCTCTCTCTCTGCCCCTCCCCTGCTTGTATCTCTCTCAAAAATAAACGTTTTTTAAAAAGTCTATTTTGTCTACTATAAGTATTGTACCCCAGCTTTTTTTTCCCCTTCTATTTGCATGGTACATCTTCTTCCATACTCTTACTTTCAATCTGTATGTGTCTTTAGGTGTGAGGTGAGTCTTTTATAGGCAGTATATAGATGGATCTTGGTTTTTATCCATCTGCCACCCTATGTCTTTTAATTGGAGCATTTAGACCATTTAAATGTAATTATTGATCTGTACATATTGCCATATTAATCATTTTATAGTTTTTGTAGTTCTTCTCTGTTCCTTTTTCTTTCCTTGTGATTGATGACTTTCTGTAGTGTTATGCTTGACTTCCTTTCTCTTTATTTTTTGTGTATATATTAAAGATTTTGGGTTTGTATTTACTATGAAGTTCATATACGGAATAAAGCTGTAATATATATTAAGTTTATGGTCCTATAAGTTCAAACACATTCTTTTTAAAAAAATTTTTTTTGTTTTATTTATTTTTGAGAGAGAGATTGCGAGTGGGAGAAGGGCAGAGAGAGAGAGGGAGACACAGAATCGTAAGGAGGCTCCAGGCTCTGAGCTGTCAGCACAGAGCCCGATGCGGGGCTCAAACTCACAGATGTGAGATCATGACCTGAGCTGAAGTCGATGCCTAACCTACTGAGCCACCCAGGTGCTCCAGTTCAAACACATTCTAAAAGAAGTATTTTTTACTCCCCCTTCCATGTTGTATGTATATATTGTCATATTTTACATCATTGCATTCATAAGTTTCCTACTTTTAATTATGCACCCCCCCCAACTTAAAGAAGTCCTTTTAACATTTCTTGTAAGAATGGTTTGGTGGTGGTGAACTCCTTTAACTTTTGTTTGTCTGGGGAAACTCCAGGGAAACTCTATCTCTCCTTCAATTCTGAATGATAACCTTATTGCTTCTAAAATTCTCCCTTTGACTTTTGACATTTTAATTATGTGCAGTACTGTACACCTTGTTGCATTCATTTTGTTTGGAACTCTCTGTTTTCTGATCCTGGATGTCTGTTTCCTTCCCCAGGTTAGGGAAGTTTTCTGCCCCTTTCTCTCTCTTCTCCTTCTGGGACCCCTATAATACAAAATACTTGTTTGTTTGATGTTGTCCAAGAGATCCCTTAACCTATCCTGATTTTTAAAATTCTTTTTTCTTTTTGCTGTTCAGCTTTGGTGCTTTCCATGACCCTGTTTTCCAGATCATTGATCAATTCTTCTGCATCTGCTAATCTGTTGATTCCCTCTAGTGTATTTTTCCTTTCACTTAATTATATTCAACTTGAATTTAGTCCTCTTTATATTTTCTGTGTTGCTGTTGAAGTTCTCACTGAGTTCTACTCTTCTCTCCAGTCTGGTGAGCATCTTTAAACTCTTCATCAGGTATATATGGCTTAGCTCTGTTTCATTTATTTGAGGGCGGGGAGGGAGTTGTCATGTTCTTTCATTGGGAGCATATCCATCTGTCTCCCCACTTTGCCTGACTTGTGTTTGTTGCTATGAATTAGGTGGAATAGCTACTTCTCCTAAACTCAAAGAAATGGTATTGTGTATGGTTGTCCCTTGTAAAATGTGTGTGCCTGATGGCTTTGGCTGGCTGGAGCTGTGTCTGGTATGGGCTAGGGATTTGGGCCACTCTGTGCTGGGACTGGCCTGGTGGGATGACTGAGGTGAAGGTACCTAAAACCAAAGTGGGTACAAGCCAGGGTTCCCGGAGTGCCCATGCAGGGACTGCCTTGGTGGGGTGATGGGAGCTGTGCAGGCCAAGGTATATACTGAGGTACTCCATGTAGGGGGTATGCTGGTGGACTGGCTGGGGCCAAAGTGGGGTACAAGGCACTGTTCCCAGAGTGCTTCATGCATGGGGTCCCCTGGCAGAGTGGCTGGCAACTGAGGCAGGCACAAGTTCAGGGTTCCTGGAGTGCTCTGCATAGGAGCTGTCTTGGCAGGGAGGCAGGAATCAAAGTAGGCATGAACCAATAGGTCCCTGAGTGCTCTGTTCTACGGGTGCCCTAGCAAGTCATCTGAAGTCAAGATGGTATAGGCTTGGAGTATACCTGGGATCCCTGGCATCTGCGTCACCTTGGCATGACAGCTGGAGCTGTAGTGAGCACTGACTAGGGTGTCCTGTTGTGCATGGCAGTAGGGCTGCCTTGGTGGGTTGGCTAAGGCTGATGTGAACTAGGGGTCCGGGGCTCACTGAGGCAGTAGACTACAGTGCCTGGACCTTGGCCTGTCCATACTATCAAGGTGGAAGGAGAATGTAAACCATAGGGCTCACCAGCCCCTCTAAACCAGAGAGAGTTCCAGCAGCTCTCTCCCCCTCATTTGATGGGGTTTTAAGGCTGGATCTTTTATATTAAAGTTGTTCCTTTAAACTGTGGGGTTTTATCTGTGCCCCAGGGTGTCTGGAGTTGGTGTGAGCTAGAGACCTGGTACTCTCTAAGGCAGCAGCCTGCCTATGGTTCCCAGACCTGCTTTTGTCTGGGCTATCAATGTGGAAGATGAATGTAAACCATTGTGCTTGCCAGCCCTTTGAACTTGGAGAGAGTTTCAGCAGCTCCCTTGTCATTTGGTGAACTTTTAAGGGCGGATATTTGACATTCTAGTTGCTCTTTTATTTTTTTTATTTGTTTTAAATGTTGAGAGAGAGAGAGAAGGAGGGAGAGGGAGAGAATGTGTGCACGTGTGCGTGAGTAAGGGCGGGGCAGGGAGAGAGGGATACTGGGGATTCTAAGGGGGCTCTGTAATGACAACAGAGAGCCTGATTCAGGGCTCGAACTCACAAATCAGGAGATCATGACCTAAGCCAAAATGACTGAGCCACCCAGGTGCCCCTCTAGTTGCTCTTTTAAACCATGGTGGGTTTTTTTTGGTTGTTGTTTTTGTTTTTTTCTTTCTGTGCTCCACGGGGCAAACGAATCTGCTCAGTCCCTCAGTACTATCCCTCCCCACTACAGTTTGCATTGTTGGGGATGAGAATCCCCTTTCCTTGTGTGTCTCCATCTCTCTTGCCAGTTCTCTGTGGCATCTTTATCTTTTGTTGTGCAGAAGCTATTCCATCAGCCCTCAGCTCTTCAGGAGGAACTGCTCTATAAATAGATGTTGATTTGCAGTGTCTGTGGAGGAAGGGAGTTCAGTCTTCCTACGCCACCATCTTGGACCAGAAATCTGTATCTGATCGTTTTTAACAATAGTAAGGTGGAGAAAACTTCAACATCTTTTGTGAAGTTACAGTAATTAGATACAATTTGTTTATAGACAAACAAATATATCAGTGGAATTAAAGGAACAAAATCAGATATGCACACATACATGCTTAATATATGTATACTAAATACGTAAATACTGTATGTGTCAGATATAAGAACCGTATGTGTGTATACTAAAATCTATGCCAAAAGATGTTTACTGAAACATCTTCTCTAATAAACCCTGGAAACAGGGTAAATGTCCATTCATGAGAGAAGGGAATGGATAAATTGCATTATATTCATATGGTAGAGCACTATACAGCTGTGAAAATCAGTGAGGAGGCTATCAACATGGGAAGTAAGAAAAGCACTTACTTGCATCCTTAAACGTTTGAAAGGAATTCTTCCTGTGATGTAAAGGGAAACTTGCTGGAAAGCTACCAATAGAGGTGACAGTGAAACCTGCTGGAAGTTGTCTGCCATTGGATCTGCCACGTCCCATAGGCTGGGAAGCTGCTCAGGAGCAAGGATACTGACTGCCTGCTGGCAGCCACACCGTGAGAGCAAGGAGGAAAAGCACTGGAACCAGGAAGAGTCCCTTTTTCTTACAGCGTCCCTTTGGAAACTTCTATAATATTGGGCCAGCTAGAGAAACGGTTTTGAGTCCTGCTCAAGAACCATCAAGAAAGACAAAAAGGCATAGATTTGATGCTGAGCGGTAATACATTTATAGGTAACTAAAGCACAACTCAAATTATCTGTTTTATAAATCAAAGGATCATTCTCAACACTTCTTCTTACTTAGATGGAATTCCTACAATAGAGTTATTCTCTATTGCAAAGAAGATAAAGAAAGGTATTCTCTGAAAGTTACTGCAAGTAATACTTGTACTTTTTAGTAGTAATTTGAGGGTATATTAGCCTTAGGAAATAAAGGATTCAGAAAAAAAAAATGAAGTTTTAGCCATGGAGCACAGAGGCCAAGCTGAGTAAATATTGGACACCATTTAGATTGAGATAAATTCCGAGAGGAAGATAGGACCAGTTTTCCACTGAATTGTCAACGGTACTCGTGTCAAAAATCAACTGCCCATAAATATATGGGTTTATTTCTAAACTTCAAATTCTATCTCTTTGATCTCTGTGTTTATCATTATGCAGCCTTCATTATTCTAGCATTGTCATAAGTTGTGAAATCTGGAAGTATGAGTCTGCCAACTTTGTTCTTTTTCAAGATTATTTGGCTGTTCTGGGTCCTTATATTTCCATGTAAATTTTATGATCAGCTTGTTTATTTCTACCTAAAAAAAAATAGCTGAGATTTTGATAGGGAATGTGTTGAATGTGTAGATAATTTTGGGGGAAAGGAGTATTGGGTCTCAATATATGTCTTACAATCCATGCGCGCGGAATGTCTTCCCATTTATTTAGGTTGTCTTTAATTTTTTCAATAATGTTTTATAGATTTCATTGTACAAGCTTACACTTATTAAATTTATTCCTAAGTATTTTATACTCTTTGATTCTATTGTAAGTGATTTGCTCAGTTTTGGATAGTTCATTGCTAGTATCTAGAAATAGAATTAATTTTTTTTCCCATTGGTCTTGCATCCAGCAACATTGCTGAACTTGTTCATTAGTTCTTATAATTTTCTGTGGATTCTTTATGAATTTCTGTACACCGTATTATACCATCTGTAGAGTATGTTTTAGAATATTTTGGATGATATGTGTTTTTCTTAAATTAGACACTGTAAAATTTGGTTGAGTGAATCAATTATAGCATTAGCAGAGTGAATAGTTACGTCTTTTTCTTTGTATTTTTTCATGCAGGATAAATCTGCCGGCAAAGAAAAATCCAAGGCACCAGTAAGATTTTTGCCACAATTGGCAATGGTAATATACCAATATATTATCATACTTGATGCTTCTATCATAAAGGTTTACTAGTTTTCATACTTGCAAATAAGTTATTGAAATTTTGGTTTTATTTTATTTTTTTGGGGGAGGTGGCTGTTTATTTTTTTATTTTTTTAATATAACTTATTGTCAAGTTAGCTAACATACAGTGTGTACAGTGTGCTCTTGGTTTTGAGGGTAGATTCCCATGACTCATCGCCTACACACAACCCCCAGTGCTCATCCCAACAAGTGCCCTCTCAATGCCCATCACCCATTTTCCCCTCTCTCCCGCCCCCACCTCATCAACTCTGTTTGTTTTCTGTATTTAAGAGTCTCTTATGGTTTGCCTCCCTCTGTCTCTGTTGGTAACTATTTTTCCCCCTTCCCTTCCCCCATGGTATTTTGTTAAGTTTCTCAACTTCCACACATGAGTGAAAACATATGATATCTATCTTTCTCTGACTGATTTATTTCACTTAGCATAATATCAAAACTGTGGAATGCTTCACAAATTTGCATGTCACCCCTGTGCAGGGGCCATGCCAATCTTCTCTGTATCGTTCCAATTTTAGTATATGTGCTGCTGAAGCGAGCACTGAATTTCTGGTTTTAAATTCTGTGCTCCATTTAACTATTTCCTGATGGAGAGCATCTTTGATGCACATATCTTGGGAAAAATAACTACCTTAATGAAAGGAATTATAAGTTACAATTACTGGTCTGCACAGAATATATGAGTAATCTGAATAAAAGAATTGTGAAGATGGGCTAGGAGAAGCAGTACTGGAATCAGGAAATGAAGACTTGGGTTATAGCTTTGTCACTAATGGCTCTGTGACGCTGATGAGTCACTTACCTCTTGGAGCCTCAGTTTCTAAGTTTGAAAATGAGAAGAGTTGATTGATCTTTGAGGAGATGCCTTTTCCAGCACTAAAATGTGATTTCTTGGATCTTGACATCCTTTGTCATTATTTTGACTTTAAGGTATCATTTTTCTGTGGAAGGGGCAGTTAATAAACATTTTTAGTTGATAAAGTGCTAGAAGTGTTAGATTTTACTGCAATAAAATGTACTCTGTAGTACTTCTTTGTTGTGTTTAATTGAGTGTAATTGAGTGACACGCTTGTGATTCCGGAAGTTGAGTTTCAGTGGAAGTTCAATGCAAACATTATTTGTTTTGAAATATTTTCTAAAAACTCAGAATGAACTATAAAATCTGGATTGCTTCATGCAGAGATGATTCCTAATAATATGAAATTAAGGCTTTTTCAGCTTAAAAATCTCAAATTTTGTTGGTGAATGTTCTTATTTCAAAGTATGTGTTGTAATTGTTAACCTGTTTTTATTGATAATGCCAAAATTACCACACTGTGTTCTATAAAATCATAGCATCTTTTTTTTAGTTCTGCAAATCTCTAAGCTTTCTATTTTAAAAGACTAAGATCTGAAATAGGTATTTTTCCCTTTAAAAATTTAACAAGTTTTAAAACTGAAAAACAGATTGCCATTAGTTTTGTTTTTATGTTAATAGTATAGGCTTGGAAATATCAACAAAATTTAAATTTACCTACTGAATAAATATTCAATGGCTGAGACAAATAATTCTCTCTGGCCATCAAATGTATAAAATGATTTTGTTGCTTGATTTAAACCATATACTATGTTCTTATTTGACTGTATCTTAATATTTTTTTTGTATCTTTTGGTGTTGTAGGGTTTTTTAAAAATAAGTGATATTTTTAAGATATTTTTAAAAATCCACTGAGTAAAAAAATTGTCATCTGAATATTAAGGTTTGCACTTAGATGGCATTTTTCTTGCTGTAGTTAAGACCTAGAATGATTTTCATTATAGACTTTCATGCTTCTGTAGGTAAAATCAAGGATGAATCAGCATTGGCGGTTCCCAGTGTCTGTGAACTGGTGACCAGATGCTCATCCTTTCTGCACACCTCACTCCTAGCACTCACACATCCTAAAATCCTTTATAGAGCAAGATGAAAGTGGAAGAATGGAAGGGCAGACAGAAGGATGGAAGAGCATTGATTTTTAAGCTGTTTTAACTTGTTGCCTGTGAAAGAAGAACCTGAAAAAAGGATTTGTGTGTACTTTATTTGGGAAGTGGTCCCAGGAAGCAGAAATAAGAGATTGGCTTTTCTTTCTTCCTAGTTTACTCTCCCCAATCTGAGGATGTGTTAGCAAGTAATTGGTGCATTAGGTAACTGAGGGTGATCCTGCCGTGACCTTCTGAGGAGCTTATACACTGCTTCCTGAAATAGTCTATCTGAGTAGGATTAGGGAGTAGCATTTATCCATCAACTCTCATCCCACACAGGTGGAGGTTACTCCTGAGATCATCAAAGTTCACCCACTTCTGGTTACTCATATGTGTGCAGAGTGGTCTACCTTGAGAGTCCCATTGTATGGCATTGGAGAGCCCCACAGCAGAAAGCAAAAGACCTTTTCTTGAGGTGAAACACTGTCATTCCTACATGAATTGAAGCCAGCAAAGAACTGTTCTGCTGTTCTTGGAATCAGAGGAGAAGCCAGGAGGATGGGAAAGGAGTGAGGCACAAGACTTGTCGATAGAAAAGTCAGTCGATGTCCCTTAGGGCCAGTCTCACAAGAGTGCCAAAGAAGAGGGAAAGGGTGGTATCTGCCTAGGTCATCATTGGATAGGAAACTGCAGACTAAACTAGAATTAGTTGTCAGCAAAAATATGTAGATATTACATTAAAGTCTACCCATCTGATCTTCTTGAAGAACAACCTTACTTAGTTAGATGGTATTCTGGCTTATGTGTGGCTGCTCTTCTTGGTTAGCCGGAGAGCCACTATGTATAAAATAATCTATTAGATGTATGTTCTGCACTGCGATATAAGGAAATGTGAAGGCCTTCACCATTTATCCAGAGTAAAAAGGGTAAAAAAAAAAAAAAAAAAAAAAGGTGTTGACAGGACTGGGGTTGCTGGCTCAGCATGCAGAACGGGTGGTGTAAAGATTCTAAGTCATAATGACTTAGAGTAAACGTTTGTGTAGGAGGCTGGGATTGAGCAACGTGTTCTGTACATTTGTCATGGCTGCTATACAGTAGACCTCACATGAATTTCCTCTCTGTTTTGGTGTAAAAATTCCAGGTCCCTTGGACCATACATTTGCAACCTTTCCTCTCTATGGTCTACAAACTCATTCTTATCACACCTCATGCTTGCCAATAGGAAGCCTTCTACTTTGAGAATACCTGTTGCACATTTTGGCTTGCAAATTTAATGCTCATGTTTCCCTCCACATCCTGGGGTTCACTAGGAATTGTAGAAAATGTTTGTGGTACAGCACTGGATATTCACCTAATTGGATGTGGTACTTTGGTAAATACTATTTGAAGCTCATTGCAATCACCCCCCCCTTTTTTGTTATACTTTTCTGGGGTGGGGCTTGGTTAACCAATTTTAATTTATTTCTAAGATAAACTTAAAAATAAAACTCATTTATCCAGCTCTGTAAGACTGAATTAGTAGGTTGAGATGTAGTGGGATGAAGGGGTAGGAGAGCAGTATAGACACACACACACACACACATTCTATTTCTGGCAGGATTTAAACAATAAACGAATTATCAAAAGAGTGCTATTCATATTCAGAAAGATCATTTGTAATTGGAGTTAAAATCTAAACTTTTTTGATCTTGGTCTTGAAGAAAGAGCTGGACAGTAACAAGGAAATACTGAGGGGGCAAATTGATGGGTCTGTTTGTTAGCATAATTAGTACCAGCTGACCTACCAGAACCCCAAATTTTAGAGACTTAACTCAGCACAGATTGACCCACATTAGATTTCATGTAGTAAGGGGCATATAGTCCCCCTCCACCATCTAGTTATGCCAGTGGGAACATGGGGTCCCCTTGCTACGAGTAGCAGGGGCAGGAGAACAGAGAAGGCACAGCAGACCTTATACATTTTGTCAGTGCTCACGTTGCATGGGCCAGCACAAGTCCTATGGCTACAGAGTAACCAAGAGAAGCTGGGAAATGATGTAGTTTGGGGCATATTGAGGAGGCTTTGAAAACCAGGGTGAAGACTTGCACCTACTTTAAGAGGGAGCTTTCTGATGTTTCTGACCAGGGGAGCAATTTGATCAAACCATGCCCTAGGAAGGTTGTGGTGACTTTCAGTTCCTAGAATTTTCTCTAAGTTAAGGCCATATTGCCTGTTGCCTGGATTATTTAAAAAAAAAAAACACTAAATTATTCTCATTGGAGGCTCTAGTCTTCTCCTTATATATCTTGTTTACTGCTGTGAGGATCATTTATGAAAGATCCCTTTGAATGGTTTTGTATGGTAAGTAAGATAAAAATATAATCTCTCACCCAAACTGAGATGCCATTGAGAGTGAAAGTCCTACTAATTTATGCTTGGGGAAGAACTATATGCTGGGACTGTCCCAGCAAACTGGGACTTGAGGTCACCTCAAGAGGATTACAATGGCTCTTGCCATTGCCGAGGCCAGTCAAGACCCAAACACTTATGCTTCATAATATACCAGAACCCACCTATCCAGATTTCCTTCACTCTTGACTTGGGTTCCTACTCAAACAAAACCTTTGCAAAGAGGTCTCACTACCCCGTATAACCTAGCACCTCTCTACCTTCTCCTATCTCTTCACCCAGTTTTATTTTTCTCCATTGTACTTCTTACTTGCTTACATTATGTATATATAGTGCTTATATATATTATATATATATTTTTCTGAAATGGCTGTCTATACCCACTAGAATTTAAGCACGAAGAGGGAACAGGCCTGGTTCTGTCAGTGACTATAGATTCAGTATCTGAAAGAGAACCCGGCACATGGTAGGTGTTCAATAAATCATTATGGAATAAGACAATGGTTATACTTTATACTTTGGTTGGGCCAAGTCCCTTTACTTTTGACTGCAATGTCCTCAGCCTGATGTCCTCATTTAGCTTCCAAGTCCTTGTTCATGAATGTTCCCTCTGTCTTTAGTAAGCCCATTGCTGTCCTTCTCTGTGGCGATCTGACTATGCCTCAAGGCTTGGCTTTCATCCTTTCTCTCTTTGAAACGTTCTGTGAATACTCTGCTCTACACCATCTCCCATCCTGGATGAAAGCATATAGTTTTAATATTAACTGGACTGTGTGCTTTGTCGGGAAAAAGACATCCTATAAAGAGTCCTCACCTATAGAATATACACAAAAGTGGCACACTACCTCAGAGTTAAAGAGAATTAAATGAGATAGTTCATGGAAATTTCTTGAAACAATTATGTAACACATAGCATAATCATCATAAAATATATTCTAATCCTATTTCTTGTGTTTTGTACTAAGACTTCAACATCAAGTATATATTTAATATATACTTAAACATATACTCTTAAATACATCTCACTTCAGAGGAGCCACATTTAAAGTTGATAACCGCAGGTGGCTAGTGCATGTGGTTTTGGGCAACATAGCCTTCAAAAATAAAAGAATAGACCTAAGGAGCAGCCACACCCTCTATGTCTAAGGGAGAGTGGTCAAGGGAGAAACTTGGAAGAGCGGTCCCTTCCCTAAAGCTTAGACTAAGACCTCTTGGAGAGGGGTTGGCTGTGGCCCACTTGGGTGGCAAAGACATTTGCAGAGATGGTACAGGCTGGGAAGTGAGTAGACCACCTCCTTGCCTGTGAAAAAGTTTGAAATGAGGCCTCCCTTTATGATGTAAGGGAAACTTGCTGGAAAGATGCCTATAGCAATGACAGTGAAACCTGCTGAAGGGTGTCTGCAACAGGGTCCACCACATACCACAGACTGGGAAGGTGCCCAGGGGAAAGGGTGCTGACTACTGATAGCCACCCCATGGAGCAATGGGGAAAAGCCCTGGAACCAGGAAGAAAAGTCCTCTTAGTGTCCTTTTTGAATCCTCTATAATGTTGGGCCAGCTGGAGAAATGTTTATACAGTCCAGTTCAGGAATCACGAAACATGTTAAAAAGCATAGATTTGATGCTGCGAGGCAATAAATTGATCAGTGGCCAAGGCACAACTCCTGTTTTAACAACCAAAGGCGCATTCTCCACGGTGCTTTCCATTATGTAGATGACATTCCTACCATGCCCTTCCCCTCTACTCCAAGGGGATAGCAACGCTATCCTGGGCACTAGCTGGGTTCAGATAAATTCCCAAAAGAAGATGTGATGGATAAGAAGTTTTGCACACTTTTTGAAGCTTTCTAAGTATTGTGGGATACTACCTTTCTTTCTTTCCTTGCTACAAAGGAAGTCATTCTAAGAGCAATGTTGAGAAATTTTAAAGTGGATCTTTGAATGTTTTTGATGACCTGTACCTTACAGTGGACCTTCTGTAAAATTGATTGAGTGAATCAATTGTGCCATTAAGAGTGAACAGTTTTTCTCCTATTTTCATGCAGGATAAGTCGGCCAACAAAGAAAAAGTCAAGACCCCAGGAAGAATTTTACCACAGTTGGCTACGGTAATTTACCTACATACTGAATCTTTTGAAAACATCTTTCAAACTTTTAAATAAGTAACTGAATATCACATGTTGAATTTGGGGCTCTATTTGATTATTTTCTGTTGGAGAAATTCTATGAGGTATACATCTTAGGAAAAATAACCATCCTAACGTAACTATAAGCTATAATTTCCTGGTATGTCAAGAGTATTTCAATATTCTGGATAAAAGAATTTCCAAGATGGGCTAGCAGAAAGTTTATCAGTGTTAAAGTTAGGAAATGAGGCCCCAGGGTACAGCTTTGTCACTAATGGCTTTAGGATCTGAAAGGATCATTTATCTCTGTGAGCTGCGGTTTCTGCGTTTGAAAATGAGAAGAGTTGGTTTCTTTGAGCTGTATCTTCCAGCACTGGAACGCTATGCCACAGAAGAGTTCTTAGATCTTGGTATCCTTTTAAAAATGATTATGATTATAAATTATCATCATCCTATGGTAGAGGCAGTTCATAGACCCTTTGATTGTTAAGCGCTGGGTATGATATGCTTCACTGTAATAAATTTTACCAGTAATTTTGCTAGTAATTTTGTGGAGTTTAGTGCCATTAAGCTGTGTCCTTATGACTCCTGGAAGTTGGATTTAGGTGGAGGTTTAATGCAAACGGTGTTTTTTTCTAACTGTGATAAAATATACCTCACATAAAATTTACCATTTTAACTATTTTTGATTGAACCATAGTTCCGTGGCATTAAGGGCATTCACATTGTTGTGCGCCCATCACCATCATCCATCTCTAGAACTCTTTTCGTCTTTGCAAACTGAAGCTCTGTGCCCATTAAACAGTATCTCCTTTGTCTCCCAAGCCCGTGGCAGCTAGCATTCTACTTTCTGTCTTTATGTGTTTGACTATTCCGGGTAGCTCCTGGAAGTGGAACCATCCAACATTTGTCCTTTGATGCCTGGCTTATTTTACCTAGCATAATGCTTTCAAGGTTTATCTAAAGCATTATTTTTTGAAAGACAATGTAAAAGCTACAAAGTATAAAATTGAATTCGTGTTGCTTTATGTAGAGAAGATTCCTGATAATTTTAAATGGATGACAATTTTTCACCTGGGAAACTTAAGAGTTAATATTCTTAAATGAAAGATGTTGAATATTACAAAATACAAATTTTAAAAAAAATTTTTAAGTGTTCATTTTTGAGAGACAGAGATGGAGTGCAAGCAGGGGAGGGTCAGAGAGAGAGGGAAACACAGAAACTGAAGCAGGCTCCAGGCTCTGAGCTGTTAGCACAGAGCCTAATGCGGGGCTCAAACCCACTAACTGTGAGATCATCACTGAGCTGAAGTCAGATGCTTAATCTACTGAGCCACCCAGGCGCCCCTACAAAATACAATTTTTAAAAAAATTTTTAACATTTATTTTTGAGAGACAGAGACAGAGTGCGAGTGGAGGAGGGAGAGAGAGGGAGGGGGAGACACAGAATCCAAAGCAGGCTTCTGGCTCTGAGCTGACAGCATAGAACCCCATGGGGGCTTGACTCATGAACCATGAGATCATGACCTGAGCCAAAGTCAGACGGTTAACCACCCAGGTACCCCCAAAATACAAATTTTAATTTAATTAAAAATATGTTTTTGTGGATAACACCAGATTATCATGACAAGTTCTGTGAAATTCAGCCATAGAATGCTTTCTCTAGTTCTACAAGACCTATGGTAGATTTTATAGTTTAAAAGACAAGACTTGAAATAAAATAGACCATTTTATTTTGAAAACTCAACAAATTTTAAAACCAGTAAATAAATAAATAAATAAATAAATATTGTCCTGAGTTCATTGTGTCTTTTTAGCATATAGATTTAGAAATGTAAACCTAAATTTCCTTTTTTACTATTCAGTGGCTGAATTGCATAATAATCCTTTCCTATCGGTGGTATATAATAGTCTAGAACACTTCTGTTGGGTGCTTTAAGCCTGGTTTTATGTTCATATGTATCTTAATTTTTTTTTAGCATTCTTTGTGTTTTATGTGCTACAAGGAAAATAATATTTTCAGGAGATGTTTTTAAAACCCCATTGATTAAAAAAGAGCAAAGTACATTCATCTGAATATTAAGGTTTACACTTGGATGAAAATTTGCAGCAGTAGTTAAGACCTGTAGTTGAAATCGCGGGTGACTCAGCACTGTTAACTCCCCATCTCAGCCAGTGATCAAGTCTCACCCTCTCTGAACTCATAGCACCCACACAAATCCTAAATCCTTTATGGAGCAAGATGAGACTAAAGGAATGGAAAGGCAGGCAGAAGCATGGAAGAGCATTGATTTTTAAGTTGCCTTAGCTTGTTTTCCTGTGAAGAACCTGAAACGAGGTCTTGTGTACAGGAAGTTTATTTGGAAGCATGCGTAAGGATTGGAGAGAGTAAAACTAGGAAGAAGCCCGTGCAAGTATGGGCTATTAACTTGGTCTGGATCTGAGAGGAAGACAGAGACACTGTTGTCCATAAAATGTATATTTTACTTTCAAATCGACCCATCTGAGTTTCTTGAAAAGTCCTAGGTGTTTGGCAGCAGGGTGTCTGTGTTCTGGTATTGCAATAATTGGCCTGAGTGAATTTTTGTTGCTTTTTAAAAGACCTAGCTGTTTTTCCTGTCTGCCATAGTCCCCACCACCCTCTATTGTTCCCCAGCACTGAAGCTGAGTGCCAATTAGCCATCATCACTAGCGTTCCTCCCTGTTTTATGAGATCTGCCTACATCTTTTAACTATAAGAATTTATGACCCCTGCCTCAACGATGGAATAAGTCTGTGAGTTCCCAGAGTAATCGACAGTGCTTAAAGCCATGAGAACAGGAAGATCTTTTGGAGCTGGAATGCAGAGAAGCTCATTAGCATCGGAGCCCAGCAGAGAGCTCCTCTCATTAAAATGGAAGGCCTCAGAATCACTTGCCAATATTTGGGGGTGAGTAGACTGTCTGGAATGAACACCCCAGTGTTATGTAACAGATGCCTGCATCAAACTAGCATAAGAGCCTTTGGTGATGTCTCCCAAATGTCACACACCACAGCCATTCACAGGCTTGCATAAGATTTGCTGTTGAGTGTGCCTTCTTTCCAGATGTCCAGATTTGTTTGAGGAAATGTCTGTGCTTATAAATACTCATGCATTTCATGAAAAAAAGGTTTCTTTCTTTCTGATCTTGTTGATTAATGCTATTTGCATTTCCAATTGCAGGCGAGCACCAAGCTCCAGTGGCAGCAGGCAGCCCCATCATTCCATTTGACTGTAAAGCAGGCTGATAAGATTCCGGAACAGTTTAGCGTTAAAAATGAACAGTCCTATGGTAAGAATTTTATTCCAAGTTAGACTGAAGAAAATTTTGTAGAGGAAAAAAAAAAATCCTACAACATTTAGTTGAGATTAGTGAAATTGTAAAACTAAAATGACATTTATATCATGTAGGAAAATTTATGCCAAATGTTTTCCCTTATAAAAAAATTGATTCCAGTTCTTAATTATTTCAGGCTGTTGTATATGCTATAAAAGCTGATATTTTAAGAATTGGGGTGTTGATGTTAAAACTTTGATTTATCGTAGTCAGAATTTGCCTCTGCATGAAAGTCTAAGAGGTTTTTTTTTCTGAGAGTGATTTTAATAATTTGTAAGTATTGCTTCCAAATTACTCATTTTAATATTTTTTGCTTTTTATTTTTTTGACTCCTCAGATTTATTACATTGAATATTAACATTTTTTCATCATGGTTCTTTAAATTTTCTGAGATAGTTTTGTGTTCTGTTTTTAATCATATTTTTAATCTTCATTTTAAGAAGGTTCTATGCAAATTAATTGAAAATTAGAGTTTATTAGCATATTAATCAAAATATAAATTAATGGAATATTCTTGAAATAGAAGTTCCTATTTTGATAATATAAAACAAGAGTAATTTAACTGATAGTAGTTTAATACTGAAAGAAAATTAATTGCACTTATGGTTACTTGAGAACTTAGTGTGTAGTTTTTTCTTGAAAGGTGCTTTACCATTTTATTCTAACCACTTGTATGTTTTAGCTTACTTTTTAGATGACTAACATATGCTTTTTTTTTAATTCAAGCTGAATACATGGAACGTTTTGGAAAAAAGGGCAAAATACTAGACCAAATGGAGGATAGTTATGCTGGACCATCTACTTCCAAATCCAAGAGCAAATCTCCCTATAAAGAACGAGAAAACTTTAGAAGCACTCTTGTTAATGTCATTATGTAAGTTCTATAAGCTAAGCAGTGTGTGTTATCCTTGTTAGAGCCCCTGGTAACTTTTTATCTAAAAGTATAAAAATCCCGTGCATCTCTAAGGATACCCCAAATTGTTGAAGTGAGGTCAGAGTAAAAATAAAGATTGAGCTTAACCCTATGAAGTGTGTCCCACTTATTAAATATCACGGGCGGGGAGGGCACCTGGATGGCTCAGTCGGTTAAGCGTCTGACTTTGGCTCAGGTCGTGATCTCACGGTTCGTGGGCTCGATCCCTATGTTGGACTCTGTGCTGGCAGCTCAGAGCCTGGAGCCTGCTTCAGATTCTGTGTCTCCCTCTCTCTCTGCCCCTATCCCATTCACAGTCTGTCTCTCCCTCTGTCTCTCAAAAATAAATAAACATGAAAAATTTTTAAAAATAAATAAATAAATATCACAGGCGGAAAAGGTACTGACGTTAATGCTGATGTTGGCTAAGGGAGTGGAATGTCTGGGAGCTCCAGTGTAGACATTGTGGCTGGTGGAAGATAAGGGGCAGGTGTTCCCCATCTCATCTGCTCAGGTGATGAGGCAACTTCTCTGGTATTGGGGGTCTCCTTATCTAGGAAAACAAGGAATTGGGGTGAAGCGATCAGCAGTGTGAGGAGGGCCGGGCTTGCCTGGTCTGAGTTGTACGTCCACTTAGAAGAGCAGGGCAGATGTAAGTCATTAGTTCCTCTTTACGTGTTTCCTCCCTGCTTCGTGTTAGATGCCAGCTATACTCTTTCTTTATGACTCTCCAGGCACCTGAGCTGCCATTTGTGAACATAATTTCATGACAGGTTGCAGGAAGTAACTTGCCCACAGGACCCTGTTTTACTGTCTCCATGTGGTACTTTAGTTGCTGCATGGGCACCTTGAAGGGGGGACAGTGGGTGGGTGGGCTAACAAATAGCAAGGGGATTTTGTGGGAGCCCTGTGCAGCCGGGTTGCAGGTGTGTGCCTCTACTCGAGTGGTTTGGAGTTTGCCTTCGCCAGTTGCCAGTAGGATCTTACCAGCTTGGCCCACTTATAACGCTTTTTTGGATTAAGCACTCTTGGATCCCACAAACAGTATAAAGTCAAAACCCCAAACCATGGGCTGGGTAGGTTACAAAGTCTTGGGAGGAACTTTTTCTGTGCGCAGCATCCTGGCTAAGACAGATGATCTTTCCTGACACAACTTCCTGTGCTTTCACTTCTGGTCCTTATCTGGTTGAAGATAGAACCCGTCTTGGGTTTTAGCTTTACACAAGAGGCCTCACTTTGAATTCTCCATTTCACTCCACCCTATGGAATCATCTCCTGACCTCCTGATTCACATGGGCTTTAAAGTCCAAAGCCCTGGGCCCCATAAATGTAGCCTCAGGATTTTGCTGATTGCCATTCCATTTTCTTTTCCTCCTAAGTATTTCCTTTCTTTTTTTTGTGTGCTCCTCTATGCATTCAAAAGGAATGTGCCATATTATCCAACATTTATATAATGGAACTGAGAGGTTTTTCAGATTATTTTTGTTGTTGTATTATGAGAAACAGTAGTCTCTTTTTGGCTATTTTATGTCATTTTTTAGTTATGCGTTTTATAAACGGGATATGGATTGAAACAGGACATACTGAAATTCAATCTTAGAGTTTCTATAGTTTAATATTATGTTTAATCCCATTTATAGTTGTTGGCATTTCATATACATGTGTGCTTCTACCAATTTATTTTGTACTTTCTATTTACTATATATTGCCTTTGCTTATTGTTTCTTTTTTCTGCTTTCTATTCAATTGAATTTTCTCTCTTCTCCCTTTATTTCTATTGGCTTAAAAGCTATCAAACATAGTGGTTACCCTAATATTTATTTATTTATTTTTAATTTTTTTAATGTTTCTTTATTTTTGAAAGAGAGTGCGCAAGCAGGGGAGGGGCAGAGAGAGACACACACAGAATCCAAAGCAGTCTCCAGGCTTCACACTGTCAGCACAGAGTCTGACGTGGGGCTTGAACTCCTGGACCTTGACATCATGACCTGAGCCAAAGTTGGATGCTTAACCCACTGAGCCACCCAGACACGTCTGGTTACCCTAATATTTAAAACTACAGATTGTAGTTTATACTTTTTAAAGTATAAAATTCAATTTTATCAGTCTTCCCCCTGAATAACACAAAAGGGTCTTGGATTGCTTTAACTTAGCTTTAAACTTTCCTTCGCATTTTCCATGTGATCATTCTTTTATTTCTACTAATATGTCTATAATATTTTAGTTCTACCAAGTCCTTATGTTCCCCATACTTTTTTTCTTAACACTAACTGAGATTTACTAACGTGTTTTCTAATTTCTTAGAAAATCGCCTTTGCATTCCACTTTTCTGGGTGCATTTTCTGTTTTGCTGAAGTTTATCCTTCAGTAGTTGTTTCAGTGAGAATCTATGGGGAGTTAACTTGATACTCTCATCTCTGTAAAGGTCTCTGTTTTGTCCTTACTCCTGAATTAATGACTAAGCTGGCTACAAAATTAAAGGATAATTGTCATTTTTACCTTACATCTGAAAACTTTGGGTGAAAAATATTAACCAGGGTGCTTGGGTGGCTCAGTTAGTTAAGTGTCTGACTCTTAATTTCGGCTCAGGTCCTGATCTCACAGTTCACAGGATTCAGCCCCCTGTTGGGTTCTGTGCTGACAGCATGGAGCTTGCTTGGGATTCTCTCTCTCCCTCTCTCTCTGCCTCTTCTTCAGGTTGCATACACGTGCTCTCTTTCTCTCTCAAAATAAATAAACTTTAAAGGAAATAAAAATATTTACCATTATTTTTTGGCATGTATTGTTCCCCTTCCCCCCCAGCTTTATTAAGGTATTATTGACAAATAAAATTAGAATATATTTAAAGTGTACGATGTGAGAATATATGTATATATTGTGAAAGGATTACCACAATCAAGTTAATTAACACATCCATCACCTCACATCTTTACCTTTTTTTTTGTGAGAATGCCTAACATCTACTTTTAGCAAATTTCAATCATACAATACAGTACTATCAACTGTAGCCACCATGACATGTATCATTGTTGATGAGAAGACTATGTCACACTATTTGTCATTACTTTATTTGCACTCTGTATTTGTACTCTATCATCCTGTGTTTTTTTTCTTTTCCTGAACATTTTATTTTCAAAGCCTTCTAGATAGGCTTAAAAGCAGCTTCATTATTTACATACCATTAAATTTATCCAGGTTAAATGTACAATTGAAAGAATTTTAGTAAATTTCCATATTTGTGCAACCTTAACCAAAATCTAGGTTTAAAATACTTCTGTGATCCATAAAAATTTTCTCCATTTCCATTAATTCTCTCTACCACTGGTTGCCCCAGGCAATCATTGATCTGTGTTCTGTTTTTATAGTTTTATCTTTTCTAAAATTTTATATAAATGGAATCCAATAATATGTTATTTTAATCCACTCATATTGTTTATTTTTATAGGTTGGGGCTGTTTGAAAGTGCTGCTATGAATGTTTGAGTGCAAGTCTTTGTGGATATATGTTTTCATTTCTCCTGGCTAGATGCCAAAGTGTAGAAATGCTCAATTGTTTAGTAGGTATATGTTTAACTTTTAAAGATGTTGCTGAACTATTTTCCAAGCGGCCATACCATTTGACCTTCCCACAAGCAGTGTATGAAGAGGTTTCTAGTTTTTCCACATCCTTGCCCACACTTCGTTTTCTGTTTAGATTTGGCTACTCTAGCCATTCTAGTAGATGTGTTATTTTACTCATTATGGCTTTAAATTGTATGTCCCTCATGACTAGTGATGATGGACATCTTGTCTGGTGGTTGTTTGACATTCATATAATTTCTTTGAAATGTCTTTAAATCTTTCGTCCGTTTTTAAAAAATTGGGTTATCTTTCTACTAATGCATTGTACAAGTGCTTGAAATATCTTCTATGCAAGTCTTTTATTAGATCAATCTTTTGAAAATATTTTCTTCTAGTCTGTGGCTTATCTTTTCATTTTCTTAATGGTATTTTTTGGAAAGTGAAAGTTGTAAATTTTGATGAAGCTCAATTTATTCATTTTTTCTTTTGTTGATGCTTTTGGAGTCCTACCTAAGAATCTTTTCCTGTCACATGATTTTCTCCTATGTTTTCTTAAAAGGTTTATAATTTTAGCTCTTATGTTTATGTGCGTGATTTAGTTTAATGGCATGTCTATCATGTGAGCTAGGGTTGAGGTTCAATTTTTTTGCATATAGATACCCAAATGTTTCAGCCTCCTTAATTGAAAAGACTCTTCCCATTGAATTGGCTTGGCACCTTTGTCTAAAATCATTTAACCATATATATGGGGTTCTATTTCTTGTCCATTGGTCTATATGTCCATTTTTACACCACTACCATGCTGTTTTGATCACTCGAGCTTTACAGTAAAATTTGAAATTAGATAGTTTAGGTCCACAGCATTTGTTATCCTTTTTCCAAATGATTTGGCTATGCTATGTGTTTTGAATTTTCATATACAGTTTAAGACCAGCTTGTCAGTTTCTGTAAAAAAAATAAAAATTAAAAAAACCCTTTGGATTTAGTAGTCATTGTATTGAATCTGTAGATTGATTTTAGGATAATTGCCACTTGAATAATATTGAGTCTTCTTGCCCATAAACACGGATGCTTCATTTATTTAGTTTTTCCTTAATTGCTCTTTCTAGTGCATTGTCTATTTGTAACATATAAGTCTTGTACTTTTAAAAAAATCTTAAGTATTTTTTGATGTGAATGGAATTAATTTTCTGATTGTTCTTTGTCAGTATAAAGAAAAATCAACTGAGTTTTACTTACTGATGTCCTATCCCTAAGACTTTACTAAGCTTGCTTACTACTTCTGGAGTTTTTTGAAAGATATCATAGAATTCCTATGTATACAATTATGTTGTCTACAAATATAGTTTTATGTCCAATGTCTTCCATCTTTCTCCCTTTCCATTTTGCACTTATTAGCTTCTTCAGTATATTTTGAAACAGAACTGGTGATAGTGGACTTCCCAGTCTTAGTGGAAAATCATTCAGTCTTTCACCTGTATGTAGGATGTTAGTTGTAGGTTTTTAATATATCTTTTATCAAGTTGAAAAGGATTCCTTCTTTTCCTAGTTGGTTGAGAGATGTTATCATAAATGGGTACTGGATTTTTGTCAAATGCTTTTTCAGTGTCCATTGAAATGAGAATTGGTTTTTGTCCTTTAATCTTTTAATATAGTATTTTACATTAATTGCTTTTTAGGTTAAAGCTTGCATCCCTTTCACTTAGTCATTATGTACAATCCTTTTTGTGTGTTGCTGGATCTGATTTGCTAGTATTGTGTTCGGGATTTTCAAGTTGATATTGAATGAATGATATGGGTCTGTACTTTTATTGTCATGTCTTTGGCTTTAGGCCTCAACATGAGCTGGGAAGTGTTTTACCTCCTCTCTTTTCTCAATGAGTTTAGGTAGAATTGGTATTATTTCTTTCTTTGATAGAAATGGCTTTGAAGCCATTCAGACGTGAAGTTTTCTTTGTGGAAAGGTTATTAATTACTCATTTAATTAGTTACTTGATATAGATCCAGATTTTCTATTTCTTCTTGAGTCATGTTTAGTATTTTTGCTTTTTAGGAATCTGTTTTCACTGAAGTTGTCTAATTAGCTGTCATAAAGTTCAGAAAATAAGTTCCTTATTTTCAGCCATTGTACTCATTTTCTCCTTTGGTACCTGCCTACTGCAAGATCAGAGCCTTTTATAAGGATCTCCTAGGCAGATTGGTTGTCTTCCTCCATGAGTCAGGTTTTTGGTGTTTTCAACTCTGTTTTATCTGTCTTCTCTCTTCTTTTCGTGTTCCAGAAATTTGTTGAAATATCTTCTCAAATGATGACCTTCTAGTCTCTTTACACTCATTGGTTAAAATTACTGCCATTTTCACGAGGAAACTTGAAAAAAAGGGATGTTTATACCACCATCTTGACTCAAAATCTCTATTGATTTAATAAAATCAACAGTTTTTTCAGTTTTAGGAACCGAGGTACATCATATTTTCTCATTAGTCAGGTAAAGTGTCTCCTTTATTGATTTATTTCTGAAAGGAATATTGTTCTGCTGGAGAGAGCATGGCGCACATATGGATGGGCAAATCCTTGGTTTTTGTGCTTAATTAAGTACATGATAAAGGGGAAGTTATTTAATCTCTCTGACATTCAGTTTCTCATTTATGAAGTGGGGATAACTTCTCTGTCTCTTTTCACAATAGGTGTGAAGATTAGAGATAATCTATGTGTAACTGTTGAGGGCCTGACTAGGTGATCAATAAAAAGTTTTTATTATTGTTTCTAGTGAGCAGAATCTTAGCCTATAGCCACAGAATGATTGAATCCTAGAGTTTTAGAGCTGAAAGAATCTTCATTATGACTGCAAAAGCTTCTGCAGCTGGCCCTATAGCCCCCAGACTTCCTCCTCACCTTCCCTGACCTTACTGCACTGTTCTAGGAAGGCAGTACTCACACAGAGGATGAAGCTTGTTGGACTATCTGGGTTTAGCAAGGTAAATAACAGGAGCCTTTCTTCCATTAAAAAACATCAACAACACAGTTATTGAGGTCATATACATTATGGTGGCAGAATCTGCATGCAGATGTCCTGATTCCTGAAGTCCGTTACTGTAACTTTAGTACCTTTTAACTGTATAATCAAAATAATGAGGTGACCTCTTTTGTAATTAGAATAATCAACCCTTCTCCAAGTGTAGAATACCTTGAAGATCTTCCACTGCTTCTTTTATATTCTTATTCCCAAATGTTTGATAAACATTTATTAAGCACCTACTATGTACTGAATTAAACTAAGACATTACCTGAGCTATTGCATTGACTCTTTTCCCTGATCCATATAATTGAAAAGAATGAGTATAAAGTTCACAAAATATTTGATTCCTTGATTCCTGGATTTGCAAAAGACAGAATAATTTAGAAGATGCAACCTGATATCTATCTTAGTATGGTATCTCAGACAGATGTTCAATAAGCCTCTAGTCTTCACTCACTGGATAGTTAGTGGGAGGGAATATTTTATTATACAGCATCACTGACCTGTATCCATCTCAGATGAATTTGGGATCTAGAGCATGATATACTTAATGATAAAGAAGTTAAAGCTATCCCAAAACAACTTGTTATTTTTCATGAAGATGTGGGCTTGTCTCTCTCCACAGTGGTGTCCCAGAAGAAGTCACAAAACGTGGCTCGTATCTGGTATAGAGTTTGAACTGAATGATAGGTATCAACCTTGTAGTATTTTAGGAACAGTTAGCCAATAATAAATACATAGGAATGTATGAGCTATGTTACTCTTTGCTAGCTTGTATTATATATCTCTAGATATCTGAGAAGTGATCTTTTCAAGAATGTATCTGTGTCTTTGACAAAACTACATTTAAAATATTTTCTATTAATGCTCTTTTAAATCCCTTATTTATAAATAACTATAAATATTTTAGCAATACTATAAGAGCACACCTATCGAATTTCAAAGAAGAGAGAGAGATTTGGAGCTTGGAGTAATGAGGAAAAATGAGTAAAGCCCATCAGGAAGAATGTAGCCTCTGAATTAGGTCTTGCAATCACTTCCAATGTAACTATCTCTCTATAAATAGAAAGTGTTCTGGGAAGAAGGTGGTATCAAACAAATACGTATTATGTGCACTATTAATATGTTCAACAACTCATTCTTTTCTTATGATTTAATAGAAGAGAGTCCTAATTTTTTGATAGTTGATCCTTGAACAACTTAGGGATTAGGGGCACTGACCCCTGTCACAGTTGAAAATTCATGTATAGCTTTTGACTCTCCAAAAACTTAACTACCAATAGCTTACTGTTGACTAGAAGCCTTATAACATAAACAGTCACTTCAAACATATTTTTAATGTTATGTGTATTATATACTCATTTTTACAATAAAGCAGCTAAAGAAAATATTTAGAAAAAATAAAATACATTTGCAACACTGTACAATAAAAAAACATGTATAAGTGAAACTGCACAGTTCAAAGTTGTGTTGTTCAAGGGTCAACTCATATATTCATTGATGTATATTCTAACTGCCCTTCATGTACAATTAAATAGTGTGTTTATCATTTTCTTAGGCAACAAGATGCTGTCTTAGACTCAACTAGCCCTGATGAAAGCACATTTTCAAAACTGACCACTTCTGCAATAGAGAAAGACATCTTGGTAATGGGCTGTCTCTTTTGTCAGTATCATTGAATGTAAAGGAAGCACTTGAAGATACTTTTACACTTTTGAGATTATTCTGTGCTCCTCCCTTGTGGAACTCTGTGAATGTAGGAGTAAATACGAGTTCCATAAACTGCTCTTTTAATTAATGAGAGAGATCAACCTCTCCCTCGCCACCTAAGACAATGAAAGAATCTCAGATTTACTTGTTCCCTTTGTTAAAATGAGCCTCAGTCTTGTATAGCTTTTATATGTCTTTATTCTTCTATGAGAAACTATCTTAGTTATATAATGTACACTTCACAAAGCTTTAGAAATATAATTCTTCTAGTATTTCAAATACAGAAGAATTGTTTTAAACGTAAATGTCAAGGACTTTAACACTACTAATTTGGAAGCACTTTGAAAAAATATTTTGATGTTTAAAATTTTTTCTAATTGACACGTAAAAATTTGCAAACATATATCAAAAGTTGAATGTCCATTGCTAGAGAAATCCTATTATGTCTTAAAATGAATATTTTTATGTTTACCTTTAAGAGCAGCTATAAAATTATAATATGGACTATTAATAAGCCAGTTGAAAGTTTTCTAAATTCTGTCCTAGATTTCTGAGCTTAATGTATAGGGATACTGGTTCACTTGTAGCTTGTAAGATGGACTTGATTATCAATAGTAAAAGAAGAAAAACTAATTTACCACATTTTCACATATTTATAAAGCACTAAATTCTACTTCAACATGGGTTCTGCTTAGTATGTTATATACTTAGTAATATAACTTGATATTTTATAGTTATGAACTGAGGTAAGAGCTTTAATTTTCTTGAAACATCATATGTATTTTTTTTAATTTAGGGGATCTCCAATCATGCCTCCATGAATTGCACAAAATACTTTGTTATGATTTGTAAATACTTTGTTTTCCTAAAACTTTGATTTTTCTTACTAGTTTTTTTTTTGATGAACATACTTGTTTTATTATAGGACTAAACCCATCTTTTTTCTCCATCTTCTATATGCAGAGATATTACTATTACATTCACCATGGAATTGATACGGACCACATAGCCCCAATGGAAGATTCTTGGCTAGAGCATGTATTGAATTTAGTCCCCCAACATCTGAAAGTCCTCACTAACAGCATACTTGCATTATCTGATGAAATGAGAGAAGATTATCTTCTTAGTGTAAAAAAATCCATAGGTAAATCAGTATTACTGTTTTCTAACTTGAATGTGTCTTATTAACTGAAAGTTAATACTTATATGTGAAACTTTATTATGCTGTTTCTTGCATTGCTGTTTCATGGCTTGAGATCTTAGGCAAATTTCATTAATAAAATACTGCAAAAAAATTAAAACCCGTATTTTTTAATAGGGTTATATCCTCTCAGCAAAGGACAGGAGATGATTAATTAAAAATTGTTGCTATGGACCAGGTGTTGGCAAACTACAGCTCACGGGTCCAGTCTGGTTCACTTGCCTGTTTTTGTAAATAAAATTTTATTGGAAGACAGCTATACACATTGATTTGCATATGATTTGTGGCTGCTTTTGAGCTATAAGAGCAGAGATGAGGGGCGCACCTGGGTGGCACAGTGGTTTAGTGTTCGACTTCAGCTCAGGTTATAATCTCATGGTTTGGTTGGTGGGTTCAAGCCCCACGATGCTGGGCTCTGTGCTAACAGCTCAGAGCCTGGAGACTGCTTCGGATTCTGTGTACCCTCTCTGTCTGCCCCTCCTGAACTCGTGCTCTGTTTTGCTTTCTCTCAAAAATAAATAAATTTTAAAAAAATAGAGGGCAGAGATGAGTAGTTGTGATAGAGACCTTGTCTCTATATTTTTATTTATAATCAATATTTATTATAAATAATATATATTAATAATTTTTATATTTATAATCAAGCCCTTTACATAAAAGGTTTGCTGATTCCTGGTATAGACTTATAGATTCTATGGCTGATAAAATCATCAGAATAATTTTTAACATCCTGATTTCTGAACCCATCTGGATTAAAATCTCTGGAGGCAGGGTTTTCGAAACTATACTTAAAAAAAAAAATTTCGTGGTCGATTGAGCATCCGACATCGGCTCAGGTCATGATCTCACAGTCTGTGAGTTCAGCCCCACATTGGGCCTCACTGCCGTTAGTGGGAACATGCTTCGGATCCTCGTCCCACTTTCTCCCTGCTCACGTGCTTCTCTCAAAAATAAACATTTTTTTAAAAAAAAGTTCTCCAGTTAATTGGGATTATAAACCTGATATAATTGATGCTGTGTTCAAAGTTGGAGAAATTATCATGTTTTGGAGTTGTCCGCGTACCTTTTTGATAGGAGGGCATTCACTGGATTTAAGACTCTTATTGAGTGTCCTGGTAATGTAAAAATAAAAAGTCAAATCTTTGCCCTCAAGGAGCTCATCATTGTAATGATGGAGATGGACAAATCACTAATTACAAAGTAGAGCAGCAGGCACAATGAGGAGGGAAACAGAGGACATGCTTTAAGGGAGAATCACTCATGCCTGATGGTGGAACTCTGGAAGAACTCTGAAACTGCCTAAATCGTTTTGACACACAAACTGAACACTAGAGAGTGTGATTAGCAGAGGAAATGGTGTGAGCAGCAGAAGACACATGTGAAAGCCTCTTCCAGGCTTGTGAGCGGTCATGATGGCCAAACATACGGTGAATTTGGGAAGGGGACAGAATCTGAAGGAACTTCTAGGTCTTTTTAAAGCATTCAGAGTTAAAGGAGAGCCATCAAAGGATTTTAAGCGGAGGGGTGATAACACATCTGCATTTTAGAGCATCTTAAAGGACAGGCAGGAAAATTAGAATTAACTGTGAATTAATATGACAACAGAAGACAGAAGCCGAAGTGTAGCTCACTTTACTGCTTTGATAACAAATTGTTTTATGCAACTTAGAACAAAGCAATATGTATGTTTCTTCGGTGAAAGGAAACTACTATGATTGTATTGTTGACCTTCAATGAGAACTACTTTTGGTGGAATAGGTATAAAGGAAAATGTAATTTTAAAAGCAATCATTATTTTCAAATGAAATAATAGGGACATGTTGTTATAAGAACACATAATCTCAAAGGCACAGACATTACAGATTTTTCTCTTAAATATTTTTATATTCATAAATGCACAAATTGCTCTATTATTTTTAAAGAATATAATTTAAATAATTGCTTTTAGTGGAATTAGTTTTGTACTTCCTTGGAAATATACTGTAATTAATATAAGGTTATTTATCAGAACTTCTCAATTTTCTTTTTAGTTGATTTTGTGTTAAAAGATCCTAGAGAAAAAGATGATGATAAAAAAACAGATGAACTTCTACCCCATCGTGCTGAGTAAGTGATCAAATTTCTCTAAGAATATTGATTATGTGACCATTCCTGTATAGTTGTATATATTCATACACTGATTATATTTTCTTATGTACATGCTTATAACTTATGTACTTCATATACAACCAAGTATTTGTCTTCTTATTTTTGTATTTAAACCCTAATATTTTACATTTACAAATCCAGGGATAGATGGGTAGACAGACAGATGGATATCTATGAGGTTAAAATATAAGTACCCTGGTGAAAGAGCTTGATACAGCCCTTTGTATTCCCATGGCTAGTAGCACAGGCTTCACATATAATACGGGTATAAAAGCTTGATGGCAATTGAAATGCGCAAAACCACAGTGCAAACATTGCAGAAAATATGCATATATAGAGTATATTGCAATTTGTTACATAGATTAAAGTATAGAACTTATAATAGAAAAACCCACTAGCTATATATTTTCCCAAAATAATTAACATTTAGGAATAAATCTCTTGAAGACTTTAAAGAATAGAATTTATATTTTCATGATTTAGTAAACAATTCAGTTTTTCCCTCTTTAATATTATTTAAAAATGCCTCAGGTTGTTTTCCTATAACAGCAAAATATATATGTAACCATTTCCTTCTGTGGACAACAGCTCTTCTCCTGGGGAAAGACAAAGATCATCTTTTGTAATTGTAAAGGTAGTATGACTACAACTGAAAAACTGAATTAAGATTACTGTATAATAAAACAAGATTAAGTGTTTAATATCAGAGAGAATAAAAAAACTGTAGGCGTAAAATGTAAATGTTTAAATATACTCTCAAGGATGAAAATGGCATATCCTTAATATATTAAGGAGGACAATTCAAGTCGTAGCTGTTACAGAGTAAATGTCTTCAAATAAGGATGTTAGTGTTGGTGATTTGGGAATTGTCCTTTATACATTAACAGAGGTTAAGTTCAAGGGGATTTCCACAGGCAGGCTGGACTATATTCTTAAAATGTTTTTTAAAAAGGCAGAAAAATTTAAACATTTAGTGTCTTGAAGTTCTTTTAAGACATATATGAAAAAAAATCTGCCTCTGTTTCTATTTGATCATTATGAGCTATTTGTGGACTTGATCAAGTATTTAAAGGAAAAATTAGTTATCTTATATATTATAGATTCAAGTGTATGGGGCACCTGGTTGGCTCAGTCAGAAGAGCACATGACTCTTGATCTCGGGTCATGAGTTTGAGCCTCACATTGGACATGAAGATTACTTAAAACTTAAAAAAAAGATTCAAGTCTAATTTCATATGTGTTAATTATTCCAAAATTATACTGAACCATAGAAAGTATGACCTTCATGTATTTCAATACATAATTATGTGTTTGTTGTTACCGCAAGGGATATATCATACTTTTTATTAAAACGAAGCCATTATTACTCAAAAAGAACACTGTAACAGTACTTTCTTTTAATTTTGAAAGATAACTGATTATTTTTTCTTTGTTTTCAGAATGGAGATTCTTCCAAAACCTTGGAGGAAGTCTTTTTTAGCTGCAAGTAATTATATTAAGGATCACTTGAACGCAATAAATCCTACAATGTTGGCTGTCCTAGATTTGTGGCATAATACTTTTAAGTGAGTACTTCTGGTTTTACTGAGCTTCTTTTTAAAAGAGTGATAAAAGCTTTTTTTGTCACACCTTAATTTCTTTTACTATTTTAACTACAAATTAATAAACTATAAATTTAACATCAGTATTCAAACATGGTTTTAAATCAGCAATGTAGAAGTAGGATAAAACATGAACATTGCCTTTTACCTCTAAACCAATTCTACCCCCTGTAGCAAGTGCTTGGCACAGCTGGAGATGGCTGCTGGTGGGCATTGTGGAGCTGACGTGCTTGGTCCTAGGGCTGAGGACAGGTGGTCACACAGTGTACAAGCTCCTGCTTTATATCCCTCCCCTTGTACGGCCTCTTCCAAGGCACTGTGGGGCATCCTAGCAACATGTGCCTGTGGACATAGGCTTCATAACATATACAAAAGTAATACAGATTTGTATTTATTTTTCTTAAAGAAGGCCTCCCTTCAGGGACCTCAACACCTGGATTGGCCCTGCCTTATGGTAGAGGAGATGGCCACTTGTCTCCAAGGTGGCCTGAGCTTATTCTCACCACCCCCACCCAACCATTTCAACCCCCACAACCACAGGTGCGGTTACAAGAGACCTGCTCTCCAGGGTCCCCTGGGTTTTGTTGTGTGTATTGTTCTGCAGGCAGGAGGGCACATAAATGAGCACGTGTTTCTGTCTCCCAAAAGCAGCCAAAGGAAAGCTGCTGTCTTTAGAAGAGCGTTAAGAGCTGCAGCAGAAGGCAGCTCTTGTCTTCCCCCGGGAAGATACTACACTAGGGGCACCTCACTGACCAACTTCTCTGGACTCTTCCCAAAGTTAGGATCTTTAGCATGCCTCTTCTAGCCCTATGCCTGAGGTCCACTCCAGGAAGAAAAGCCATCCAGGATTGCCCAGCTTGGCCACCGTCTGATTATAGGCTCTCTACCTGGGCCTCTTGTCCTACCCCTTGTCCTACCTGGGCCTCTGTTTTCCCACAGGTAAAATGTGTGGTGTCCAAGGCCCCTTACCTCCTTCACTCTGTCCCTTTCTGCCTTTTTAAAAACAAATTCTAGGGGTGCATGAGTGGCTCAGTCAGTTAAGCATCTGACTTTGGTTCAGGTCATGATCTCATGGTTCATGGGTTCGAGCCCTGCATCGGGTTCTGTGCTGACAGCTCAGAGCCTGGAGCCTGGTTCAGATTCTGTGTCTCCCTCTCTCTCTGCTCCTCCCCTGTTCATGCTCTGTCTCTCTCTATTTCTCTCCAAAGTGAATAAACATTAAAAAAATTAAAAGATTCTAGTTTTTTATGCAGATACACATGTAACTTTATATAAATAAACCTATAAATGTGATCATATATATTTAACTCCAGTCGTTTTTACTTGATGTGACTTCCACCAGCCTTTCTTTTCCTTACCTCTGCCCTTCTTTCCACCAGCCCAGCCAAAGACATATGATAACCATCTAGTGAGATATCTCCTATCACCAAACACATGTGTATCCATACACATGTACACACATACATAGCACAAAAATGGTTTTTGTTGGTCAGACTGTAGATTGTTAAAAAGGGCATCCTTTCGGCTTTCCATTATGATAATGTGGATTTCTTGTCCACTTGAATTTGGCTTTCGGAATAGGGAGAGGTTGTCTCCTTGCCTGTGTTTTTCTCATTTCTTTTCTTTTGGATGTTGGGGCTCACATAGTTCTTCCTGAAAAGACCCATGATTTAATTTTGCAGTTGTGGGGTCATACTATGTAGTGTATCACTTTCACAACGGGCACTGGCATACAGGAATACATTTCATTTTCACAACAGCACCAGAGCCATTTTCTTTTATATCCATTCATAGATGGAGACTCCAGAACACATGTGCTGACTGCTAGGAGGCCGGGCTCCAGTGCCTCGTATTTTTCATAAAAGGCTAGACTTTGTTGGGTGATGTCAGGAGGCAAGACACAAACTAAGAAGAGGAGAGGGAAGAAAAAATTACAAAGCAGAGATCAAACCATGGTAAAGAACGGATGTGCCCCAAATTGGTGTCCATGTTCATGGCAGCAGAGGTATTAGTAGCAGCAACTGTAGCAAACCTCAGGGCACCCAGGATAAAGACAAATGAGAAAGAAGCTTTGACATCTATGGGTAGGAAGAGGACTTTACCAACTCCAAGAGGACTTCACCAGTAGACATGAGTCACTGTTGCTGTCTAGGTGAATGTTGAGTGGTGAGCAGTCAAGAGTACTGCCCCTCGGAGTAGGAGCCAGTGTTGAATATACAGGGCATCTTTCCTCTAGGTGACAGTCATTTGGCCTGAATCTCAGCAGGTCTTGAAAATATAGGACATCTCTATGTGTGGCAGTGGGTTAGGGAATGGTAATGCAACAAATCATCTGAATGACTGTAAAAAATGCAGGTGTGGAAACCTGAAGGGGTTGCTCTATAGATAGGAATGTGCAGGTTCATGTCTTTCAGTAGTTAGATTTATAGAACCCACCTAATGTCAGAGATAGCATTTGCAATGCAGTTATAACCTATGCAACATGTAGGTATTTTTGCTTGAAAATAGTATGTATATATGAACACGTGTGTATAGTATGTGTGTGTATATGTATATGTAGAAATTATAGGCTATGAATTACAGTAGTTGAATATAAAAAAGTCTAAGAAAGTGAAGCTTATGTTAAAATATAAAATGGATTTTTTAGAATTCATGATTTGACTAAGGTGAGCCCAAAAAAATATTTCTAGATCGAAACACTTTGGATTCACTTACTCAAAGGATTCAGAAGATACAAGTTACATTACTCCTGAATGCATTTAAGTGATGCTTAACCTAACTCACAAGAGAAGTGGAAAGAGATTGAAGTAAAAACTGTAATGAGAAATCCTTCTATTCCCTCTCAGATTGGCAAAAATTCCAACATATTGACATCACATTGGCTTGGAGAAATCGATACCTTTTTGAAGGGGATTCAGCCATATCTATCAAAATTAAAAATTTTTTACATTTGAATCCAGCAATCTTACTTCTAAGATATTAACCTATAGATACACCTGAAAATGTAGGTGACTCACTTCTTTGTAGTGGCATTTGTTGATAGATACTTGGTTGTTTCCAGTTGTTTTTTTTTTTATCAATTATGGACCATTTCAATAAGTTATAGTACATTCGTTCACACAATGGAACACTACAAAACAATAAAATCCAAATGAGCACAATCTCAATGCGCCAATGTGGAAAGTGTCCAGGATTATATTAAGTGAAAAAATCAAGTGCAGAATGTGGTCTAGGGTGTATGGTTTTGAATGTAACAAGGGAGGGGGACTGGCAAGAAAAAAACGTGTTTCTAAGAAAAGGAAAAATTCCTGGAACAAGCAAGAAATGCAGGACTTGGAGTGAAATTTGGAAGGTGACTTGGTCCCTTTAGAAGTGATACTAACTTTGAGACCAGGAGAACAAAATCAGAGGCTGACTTGGTGCCAGGTCTGGAGTGTTGGGTCTGGATTGTTGAAATCCCTCCTGCTCGAAGTCAGTGATGGATCCAGGGGTCAAGGTGTGTTACAACCTGTGATGAGCATCACATGGCATCTTCCTTCAGAATAGGTACTAGGGTTCAGAGTCTGAGTGATTTGGCCTATTATTTGGTTCTATTAATAGAAAATTGAGATGAAGAAAGATTTCAGCAGTTAGAGGCCTCATCATCATAAAACTTTTAGAGACCTAGAAACCTAACATTATTCTCTAGCTAACCAAATTCAAGCTAATGGATAGTGAGCAATCTTTTTCCTTACTTTTCCTGTAGTCTTAAACCAGTGGTTAAAACTATTATTCTACTGCTAGGTTATTGTTGGGATCATCCTGAAAGAATAGGAGTGTCTGGTCATATTTTTTTCATCTTCATAACAATTCAGACTATGGACCAAATGGAAAATGTTAGAGATTTCATGGAAAAGTGTTGAACTCTAAAACATGTGAAAAGGCCTTTCAATTTCAAAACCTCAAAGATGGATAACCTGTGCCTAGAGTTCTGTCTCAAATGAAACACTAAGGAACTGTGGGGAAAATTGGTCTGGTGGCTGAGTGGCAAAATGAATTCCAGTGAATTCTGCCCTAGCAACTACCCTTACTCTATGCTGCTTCATGCCACATAAATCTGTACCCTAATTAATAGCTGCAGCTTTAAAGAAAAAAGTCATGGTGAAGACCTTGACCAAGAAGCATAAAGAGAATGCAGATTATGTTTACTTACGTGCTGTTATGCTAGATTTTAGAAGTGTTTTATTTGAAACGTGACATTGCTTTACTTAAAGTCCAGACTAACACCTTTCCAAAGGTGCTACAGCAATGGTTGTACCTACCTTGTGCCTAATGTAATATCAATGTCATATACTGAATGCATTATAATCTAAGGGATGGATTTTAGCTTGTGAAAAGAATATAGATTTGAAATGGATTTTTTTTTACTCTCCAGCATTTTACATTGGTTTCTAAATAAAAATTAAAAACTAAATGAAGTTTTTAAAAGTATTTGCTATCTTTCAGATAACAAATCACACAATTACATGGAAATTAAATTGTAGTTTCCTTTAATAGGGAAGAAATCTGTAATAAATTGAAGTAAATAACACAAGGATACTAATAAGTAATATTCTTTCATCTCTGCTTATCCGCCAGAGAAAATTCTTTTTTTGTGTGTGGTATAACTGACATGTAACATATTAGTTTCAGTTATACACCATAATGATGTGATATTTGTATATATTATATATATATATATATATATATATATATAGCAAAATGATCACCACAAGTCTTGTTAACATCTATCCTCATACATAAAAAATTTTTTCTTGTTGATAACCTTCAAGATCCACTTTCATAGCTACTTTCAATAATACAGTATTATTATCCCTAGTCACCATGCCATACAATACTTCCCTGTAACTTACTCATATTATAACTGGGAATTTGTACCTTCTGACTCCCAACACTCATTTTGCCTGCCCTCCAGCCCTTGCTTCAGGCAACCACTAACCATATCCATGAGCTTAGTTTTTGTTTTTGTTTTAGATTTCATATACATGAGATCATAAAGGTATTTGTCTTTCTATGTCTGACTTATTTTACTTAGCGTAATGCCTTCCGGGTCCATCCACGGGGTCTCAAGTGGCAAGATTTCATTCTGTTTTATGGTTGAATAATACTCTATTGTGTATGTATACCACATTTGCTTTGTTTTGCAATGGACATTTAGGTTGTTGCCTTGTTTTGGCTATTGTAAATAACACAATGAACATGGGGGTGCATAAATCTTTTTGAATTAGTGTTTTTGTTTCCCTCAGATAAATACCCAGAAGTTGTATTGCTGGATAATAACATGGTAGTTCTATTTTTTTGTTTTTTTTTTGAGGAATCTCCACAGTGTTTCCCATAGTGGCTGCACAAATTTACATTTCCAACATTAACACACAAGAATTCTCTCTTGTCTACATTCTCACCAACAGTTGTAACTTCTTATCTTTTTTGTAATATTCTAACAGGTTTGAGGTGACATCTCACTGTAGTTTTGATTTGTATTTCCGTGATGATTAGTGTTGTGAGCATCTTTTCTTGTACCTGTTGGCCATCTGTATGTCTTTGGAAAAATGTCTATTCAAATGTCTGCCCATTTGTTAATCAGATTTTTTTCTATTAGGTTGTATGCGTTCTTTATAAATTCTTTATATTAACCCCTATCAGTATATAACTTGCAAATATTTTCTCCCATTCAGTAGATCACCTGTTCATTTTGTTAATGGCTTGTTTTGACTATGCTTTTAATTTAATGTAGTCCCACATGTTTATTTTTCACTTTTGTTGCCTTTGCTTTTGGCATCAGATCCAAAAAAATCATTGCCAACACTGATGTCAAGGAGATTACCACCTATGTTTTCTTCTAGGAATTTTATGGTTTCAGGTCTTACATTTAAGTCTTTAATACATTTTGAGTTAATTCTTGTGTATGGTGTAAGATAGGGGTTCGTTTCATTCCTTTGCATGTGGCTGTCCAGTTTTCCCAACAGAAAATCTTAAAGGTGTAAACCTTGTATAACAAAGATCCTTAGCATTGTAGTCAGAAAAGGAGTTGTATGGAGAACTGTTGACTAGAGTACGCACTGTGTTTTCTTAAATAAAAAAAAAAAAAATCAAAACCAGACAGCATCAAAAGATTCTGATACAGTAGGTTTTAATTAGGTGTGGAAAACTCCCCCACACCACGACACCCTAAAATCCAAGGTGGCTTTCTTTTTAGAGTGGGTGCAATTTTTGTTTTAGGAGCTTTGTAAGCTTTGAGCTTCACCTCTTTTCCTGTTTTAATTGTCCCAATTTGAAAGCAAAAATAAAAAAAAATTCAACTCTCTTCTATTTCACAGTGACATTTCATGATTGTGTATTCCTATTGAATTTAATTACATTAATTATTTTAAAATTAAAATTATTTTTTAAATCTCAGGTTTTTAAATAGTAAGCACAAATTTTAATGGACCTAGGAATATCCTATTTTGGAGATCAGTTAACATAGACATTAAATGCAAGAAAACCTCCTGCTTTAATTATTGTTCATTTTTATCTCTTGCAGAAAATTACGTTTAGTTGATATAGAAGAATTTCATAATCGCCAGGATGCATTAGAGCTATCCATATTTCAGACCATCGTCATGAAACACATGGAATCTGCCAAAGAAACTCTACTTAAAATGTAAAGTTTTGAAGTTTCATAGAAGAAAACACGAGTTTAAAAATGTGATTGGTGGGGAATTATATTTTAAATGCATTTAGAAAATCCTGTTGTAACAAATTTGTAATTATTCCTGTTCAAGAACTAAATATAATATCTTTAACTACCTTGGTCTGTAATGTCTATGCAGAAGATGTCCTACACAGCATAGATGATGCAGGAACTAAAATGATTATAGTGCTTTCTTCTCTCAATGTCTGGTTTCTATTTGCTCTGAGAGTGGGGTTGAATATGATGGGGGGAATGTTCATCATCTAATCCATTTGCTAGATATTTATTTGACATCTATTAATATGTATAAGGCACGGTACCTCTTTTATTTTGCTTTTGGATTGGAGATGCAGAGAGTTTAATGCATGATTAGGTGGAGAGTTTACAATGACATTAAGAGTTTAGACTTCTCAAATGATAATTCAACATCTTCTTGGTTTGACCCTTCAAAATGGAATAGCTGGATATGAAAATGATTGATCTAGATGCCAAACAATTTGCTCTGAAACAATACAGGAAAACTGTTTCTCTCGTGGGTTATTAGGTTATTATAAATAGGACATTAAAATTAGGTCAAATTGCAAATAACAGAGGACGTGAAACTCCAGCATAGCTTCTTGATTTCCAAAAAGTTATTTAGAAATATATCCTGATAGTTTAAGACTGAACCTTCCCTTTATCTTTTTTTCTATTCTAATATGTTAGAATCAAATTCTTTGTCTGCCATTATTTGAAAGAACTCTAGACTTTTATTTAATATTAGTATTTAGTTAACATGAGACAAATAGAGGAGAGGTGTAGAATGAAACCTCATAATTATGGAGAAGAAAATTACCTCTTAGTACAGAATACAAATACATTTTCTTGATCTATAACTTGAGGGTTATACCTCAGGAATATGTTACCACTGTAAATTTTGGTAAATTGGGTGTCAAAGTACAGAACAGAGTACAAACCTTTATTGAAAACTTTTGCTGAGAGTTGTAGATGGATTAGCTGTATCTCTTGATGCTTCCTGATTGATTCTAAGGAAACAACACTCTGACCATACTTTAAATAGTGAGCCAGAATGTGTTTATCATGGCTAAAAGGCAGAACATCGGCTCACCACAATGGAGAAAAAATTAGCAAATGATTAATTATGATATCTACCCGAAACCCAAATACCTTCTTTGCATACTCATCCTCTACTGCTACGCAGCAGGTGGTATGGTCTAAAACCCCTGCATTCTGGAACCCATTTTTCTAGGTCCATGTGCCACTGTTTCTTTTTTTAATCTTTATTTTTCTGACTGTACTTATTCTTGCTATCCCTAGGAATAGAGGCCCCTCAGGTGTTTGCTCTTCTCTTCTTTGTATTCTTCACAGTGTTATGATTTCATCTGTTTTTTTTTATAGTTTATTGTCAAGTTGGTTTCCATATAACACCCAGTGCTCTTGCCCACAAGTGCCCTCCTCCATGACCATCACCCCCCTTCCCCTTTCCCTCTCCCCCTTCAGCCCTCAGTTTGTTCTCAGTATTCAAGAGTCTCTCATGATTTGTCTCCCTCCCTCTCTCTAACTCTTTTTCCCCCTCCCCCTCCCCATGGTCCTCTGTTAAATTTCTCCTGTTAGACCTATGAGTGCAAACATATGGTATCTGTCCTTCTCTGCCTGACTTATTTCGCTTAGCATGACACCCTTGAGGTCCATCCACTTTGCTACGAATGGGCAGATTTCATTCTTTCTCATTGCCATGTAGTATTCCATTGTATAGATAAACCACATCTTCTTGATCCATTCATCAGTTGATGGACATTTAGGCTCTTTCCATGATTTGGCTATTGTTGAAAGTGCTGCTCTAAACATTGGTACATGTGCCCCTATGTATCAGCACTTCTGTATCCCTTGGGTAAATCCCCAGCAGTGCTCTTGCTGGGTCATAGGGAGTTCTGCTAATTTTTTGAGGAACTTCCACACTGTTTTCCAGAACAGCTGTACCAGTTTACATTCCCACCAACAGTGTAGGAGG
>CM053578.1:69336767-69417509 GCA_028646485.1 Cryptoprocta ferox | reverse complement strand
GGTGTTTGGATCTCTCATTACCACACAGTCCGTAAGCGTTCCCCATTGCTCAAAATGGCTCCTCAGACTCTCATCGGTTGTTTCAAAGCTCAAACCTCCGATGAAAAGCTTCCGCAGCTGCTCAGGCTCTTTGGGAGACTCTGACTTAGACATGACGGCGGTGGGAGGGGAGACTTTAACGATGCTTACTCGGCGGCGTTCACAGGCAGAAAGCGAAAAATATGGGTTTAGATTCATTGTGTTCTCTGTAGGGTTCATGCTTGTAGTGGTGTCTCTGGTACCTTGTATTCCTTGCAACATTTCCCTCATAGAGTCCTTCTAGGGCTGGTTTGGTGGTGATGAATTCTCTCAATTTTTATTTATTTGGGAAAACCTTTATCCTCTTTTCTTTTTTGAATGACAGGCTCGCTGGATAAAGGATTCTTCGCTGCATATTTTTCCTGTTCATCACATTGAAGATTTCCTGCCATTCCTTTCTGACCTGACAAGTTTCAGTAGATAGGTCTGTTACCACTCTGATAGGTTTCCCTTTGTATGTTAGGGCCCTTTTATCCCTAGCTGCTTTCAGAATTCTCTCTTTATCCTTATATTTTGCCTGTTTCACTATGATATGTCATGCCAAAGGTCGATTCAAGTTACGTCTGAGGGGTGTTCTCTGTGCTTCTTAGATTTCAGTATCTGTTTCCTTCCCCTGACTGGGGAAGTTCTTGGCTATAATTTGATCAAGCACCCCTTCAGGACCTTTTTCTCTTCTTCTTCAGGAATTCTTATGATACAGATATTGTTCCATTTGATAGTATCACTCAGGTCTTGATTCTCTTTTTGTGCTCCTGGATCAATTTCTCTCTTTTTCTTGTCTTCCTCTTTCTCTATAACTGTATCTTCTAATTCACCTATTGTCCTCTGTGCCTCTTCAATCCATGCAGTGGCCGCCTCCATTTTATTATGTACCTCATTTATAGCATTTTTTTTAAACTTGTTACAGCTATTTTGAAGGTCCCTAGTCTTTGTATCAATAGCTTCTCTGGTGACCTCCATGTTTTTTTCAAGCCCAGCCATTAATTTTATGACAGCTGTTCTAAATTCTTGCTCCATTATGTTGCTTATATCTGTTTTGAGCAGTTCTGTGGCTGTGACTTCTTCCTGGGATTTCTTTAGAGGAGAGTTCTTCCATTTCATCATTTTGGCTAGCTTTCTGTCTTTTGTCAGTTTTAAAAGCTCATTATGCACTGTGCACCTGTTAGTATTGCTCTATTAACGGAGGCTCATTGACTGTCCAGGGCCTGTCCGTTCAGGTAGTGTTCTTTTAATGGTGTCTCTCGGTTTCTCTTGTTGTGCCTTTGGTTATTTTTTTTCCCTACTTAGTGATATTTGGGACTCTCCACCGAGTGTACTTTGGTTTGTTTCTTGAGGTAGCCTCAAGTACCTATGAGGCTGTCTTCTTTGTGGACTCTGTCTTTTCCTCCCACTCTTGTAGATCAGAGTATTGTGGCTTCATTCCTTCTTAGTTTGGTATATGCAGGCGGGTGAAAATTACAGAGCTCCCTACTTCGCCATCTTGCCCCTCCTCTGGCTGATTTCATCTGTCTTATCTGTCTCAAGATCTAGGCCCTTGTTACTAATTTTATATTGTATGTCTCCAGTTGAGTGCCATGTCAGCATTAGAATCTCAGCATCTCTGTAACAGGGTTTATTCTTTCTTGCAAACCGGAGACTCTTCCTGTTCTGGACCGTTCCCAGGCCAAGTTGAAAACTTTATGCCTTTTTCTGTCTCTTGCTTATCATCTATATTTTTACCACCTCCAACCTGCCCCTCCCCCCCATAAGCAGTGTATTGCTGTTTTTTTTTTTAACTGAGATATAATTCACTTACCCTAAAATTTACTTTCATGTGTACATATCAGTGGTTTATAATCACAAGTTTTTGCAATCACCACTAATTCTATCACTCCCAAAAGAAACCCTTTATCTGTTATCAATCACTCCTCATTCCCCCTGACAGTCACTAATATACTTTGTCTCCATTCTGAATATTTCATATAAGTGGAATGATATAATATGTAGCCATTTATGTCTGGCTCTTACACTAAGCATAATGTTTGCAAGATTCATCCATGTTATAGCATATATAAAAACTTTATTCCTTCTCGGAGCACCTGGGTGGCTCAGTTGGTTAACTGTCTGACTTTGGCTCAGGTCATGATCTCCTGGTTCTTGAGTTCAGGCCCACATCAGGCTCTGTGCTGACAGCTCAGAGCCTGGAGACTGCTTTGGATTCTGTGTCTCCCTCTCTCTCTCTCTCTCTGCCCCTCCCCAACTTATACTCTGTGTCTCTCAAAAATAAATAAGCATAAAAATTTTTAAACAAAACAAAAAAACTCTTTATTCCTTCTCATGGCTAAATAATATTTCATCATATGGATCTAACACATTTTGTTTATCCATTCATCAGTAGATGTACATTTGTGTTGTTGCTATTTTTTACCTATTAGGAATAATGCTACTATGAATGTTGTTTTCAGTTCTCTTGGGTTTATACCTAGGAGTGGAATTGCTGGGTTATGTAATAACTCTTGTTTAACTGAGTTATTATTTTTTTTTTTTGAGGAACTGCCACAGTGCTTCCTAAAGGGTCTGTAAGATTTTATGTTCCTACCAACAATGTATGAGGGTACCAATTCTCCACATCCTTGTTGACACTTGTTATTGTCCATCTTTCTGATTATAGTCACCCTCGTAGATGTAAAGTTCTATCTTATTGTGGTTTTGATTTGCATTTCTCTGGTGACTAATTATGTTGAACATTTTTTCATATGCTTATTGTCTATGTATTTATCTTGTTTGGATAAATGTCTATTCAAATTGTTCTTTATACATTCTGACTACGAAATCTTCTTTGGTTATATGATTTGCAAATTTTTCTCCCTTTATGAGACTGATCCTTTCACTTTCTTGATAAATCCTTTGAGGTACAAATATTTTTAATTTTGATAAAGTCTATTTTTTTGTATATTGATCTTGTATCTTGCAACCTTGCTCAACTTGGTTATTAGCACCAATAGTTGTGTGTGTGTGTGTGTGTGTGTGTGTGTAAGCTTTATATCTTTCTCTATATAAGGCTGTGTTATTTGGAAATGGAGATAGCTCTACTTCTTCATTTCTTATATGCATTTGATTTTTTTTTCTTCTCCTTGCCTAATTGCTTTGGTTAGAATCTCTAGTACAGTGTTGAAAAGAAGTGGAAACAGTAGACATCCTTGTTCTGTTCCTGATGTTAGGTAGGGGAAGGCTTTCAGACTTGCAGCATTTAGTTAGCCATATAGCTTCCCTTTGTCAGGTTGAGGAATTTCCCTTTCATTCTTAGTTTCTTGATTGTTTTTATCACGCAATAGTACAGATTTTGCCAAATGTTTTTGTCTGCAGCTGAGATCATAATGGGTTTTTCTACTTTATTAATATATTACATTCATTTTAATATATTGAACGATCTTTCATTCCTGAAATAAGTCCCACTTAGCCATGGAGTATAATTCTTTTTATATGCTACTGGATTCAGTTTGTGAGTACTTTGTGGAGGATTTTTGTGTGTACATTTATAAGGAATATTGGTTTCTAGTTTAGTCTTGTGATATCTTTGTCTGGTTTTGGTATGATAATACTGGCCTCATAGAATGAATTAGGAAACATACCCCCCCCCCCCAACTTGGCAGAGTTGGTGAAGGATTGGTGTTAATTCTTCTTTAAATGTTCTGTAGAACCTACTAGTAAAGCCATCTTTTCCTGGGTCCTGGTCTTTTATTTTTTTGGAAAATTTTCTCATTTTTAGCTCAGCCTCTTGTTATAGTTCTATTCATGTTTTCTATTTTTGAGTTAGTTCGGTAGTTTGTATCTTTCTAGGAATTTGCTAGATTAATTTGTTGGCATATAGGTGTTCATTAAATCCCTTTATAATTTTTTAAAATAACTATAAGGTGAATATTATGTTCTCTTTTTCATTCCTAATTTTAACAATGAGTCTTCTTTCTTTCTTTCCGTCTATCTATCTTGGTACAGTTTTGTCAATTTTGCTGATTTTTTAAAAAACCAACTTTTGAGTCTATTGATTTTTCTCTATTTTTTAAATTCTCAATTTTTCCTACTCAAATCTGTATTTCTTCTTTTCTCCTTGATTGGAGTTTAGTTTGCTTTTCTTTTTTCAGTTTCTAGTGGAATTTTAGGTTACTGAGTTAAGATCTTTTCTATTTTTTAATGTAGGTGTTGACAGGTATCAATTTCCCTCTGGTCACTCCTTTTTTTCATTCTGTGAATTTTGGTAAAGTTTTCATTTTCACTCATCTCAAATTATTTTCATATTTCCCTTGTGATTTCCTTTTTGATTGGCTGGTTGTTTAGGACTATATTGTTTAATTTCCATATATTTGTAAATTTCCAGAGTGTCCTTCTGTTACTAATTTCAATCCTTTTATATTTTTTGAGGCTTAGGAGGACCAACTCATTTTGATCTTCTCTCAGAAGCCTCTTCCATGTGTACTCCTTTTCCTTTACTCCCACTGCAACTCCCCATGGCAGGCTTTTTAAATCTCCAGGTAGCCTACAAACCACTGGCAGATGAAGCTTAACCCCTAATTTATTGCTTCTCTTTCATTGACCAAATAAGTCAACGTTTCTTAACCTGTCTTTTAAGGTCTTTTGCAACCTGGACCTAACCTCTTTCTCCCATTCTATGAAAAGCTCTGAAAAGACTTTCACCTTGGGCCATGCCCAGAGAAATAGACACATTAAATTAAACAGGACATAACTTTCTTAGACTAGTCTGTAACTGTATCTTATCACTGTTAGGTATTCAATGGATAAAGGCTCTTTGTTCTCCTTTTTAACCAATTATTGATTTTTATGTTGATTTTTGTGTTGATTTATTATTTTTGAGAGAGACAGATACAGAGACAGAATCTGAAGCAGGCTCCAGGCTCAGAGCAGTCAGCTCAGAGCCCAATGCAGAGCTCAAACCCACAGATTACAAGATCATGACCTGAGCTGAAGTTGGACGCTTAACCAACTGAGCCACCCAGGCACCCCCAATTACTGATTTTTAAAATAGTTATTCCTTATTTGTTTTAATCTGTAGGATGGGAATTCTAGGAAAATTTGAAGGTTTTTAGTTGCCTCCCTCTTAAACTCTGTGACTCTTAGCATTGCCGTCTTTACACACATAATTATATCAAATTGAATCAGAGGTTAAGGAGATTAAACAGAACAAAAACTTCTTGAATTCCATCACCAAAATATTATGATTCACACTATTTATAGTACTTCTCATTACTGGAGAAAACTCTCTTCTGTTTTTCAATACCCAGACCAAATGACATTTCTTCTATGAAATCTCCGTTGTTACCTCTTCAAAAATGATCTCTTCTTTCTGAATACCTCTGACACTTTATTCTAAGTCCTTTCTTTTATAATATGTATTTATATGTTTGTCTTTTCCTCCCTCCATTAGCCTATAAGCACTTTGAGGACTGAGTAACAATTTTGTACCAAATGTTTTATATGTAAGAGGGAGCCCTTTGGGACAATGACTGAATAATTTTTAAATTTTCTTTAAAGAAATACAAGTAATTTTTCCAGTTATATAGCCCCAAACTTATTCCATCTCTTGTCTGGACTACTGGAAGTTTCTCAGTCCCTTTTCTTAATCTAGCATTGCCCGTCTCTACTTGATATTTGTCTCTTGTCCTCTTTATTACTTAAACAATGCAACTTACTGGAGGAAGATCTACCATGGCTTTGTTTTAGAGTGTGAGGCTGTGCCAAGTTCTTGTGTTTAGCTCCCAAGTTCTGCAAACGTCCTTACAGACGTTCTCCCACTTATTCCTATTTTCTAGAAAGGAATCTCTATATTATCTCTATTATAGACAATGAAATGATCACATATATTAGTCCCATTTATCCACCTATTTTTCTTATTATCCTGCTTCTACTTCAGATTGTTTCTCATGATCTTCCTCATTTCATTTTTATCCTTCAGTGAAATTGCCATCTTCATTATAAAACTCTTCTCTGTTACTTACATGGAAAATTATCTCTCAATCCTTTGACTTCAAGACTGTCTTTCTGCTATGAAATATTGCCTTCATTGTTATAAGAGATAAAGGATGATGTCATATCTTTTTATATCTCTCATGACACTGTTTCTAGTGCATAGTAGACACTAAACACGTATTTGTTAAAAGAATGAATACGTATATTTAAAATTTAGATCTCTCTTGGAGCATTCAGGCAACTCCTGAAAATATGTGGACTTTACTTTTAAAAAAATCCATTATCTCTAATTAAAGAAATATCAATATTCCTTAATTTTGTAGTGTTAGTGGTTTTATAAACTGAGAACTTGAATTTTTCTGTTTATAAATTTACTGTTAGCCTTTTATTACAAGGATACATACACATTTGAAACTTTGTCTTAAATCAGTCATTCTTTCCAGATTTCATGTTAAGGGGAATAAGAAAATATACACTTGATTTTATTGATTTTTCTTGATTTCAAGTCATTGTGAAAAAGAGTAGGATAAAGTACCAAGTGGGTTGAACCACATAAGCTCTCTTGATTTAATCAGCTATTTACATTTTCTGTTTTGACTAACAAATTCATTCCCTGAAGAACATTTTGGAGATGGATGAGGAGTATTTTATAATATCCAAGAGTTTTAATTTCACTAGTACAGGCATCATAGTTTCAGGAGTTAAATTTACATTTTTTTTTCCTCACAGCATCACATTGTTGAATCATTTTCTATTGGCTGTGATTAAAATTTCTTTTCCTGGAAAAAGTGATATATGCCAGTGCTTACATTTCAGAGGGTGGATAATATCAGTGAGCAGTATTGCTCTCTATGAAGACCTTTGGATGTCCAGAACTTACTGTTAATGCTTAATGTAAAAGGAGTAATTCACTGAAAGTAGTAACTTTTAAAAGTCTTTTGTGCTCTCAAGGTGGTTTCCAGAAGTGCAAAATATTTATTACCAAGGTAATAAAAAAAAGCAATTGCCAACTGGTGACAGCAGTGCCAAATTGGAATCTTTTTTCAACTGCGCCGCTACTCTTATGACTTTACAGCTGCAGGAACTCACTTTGGTCTCCATGCAGGATTTCACAGACCTAATTGCACAACCACCAGTAAGTATGGTGCAGTTATACCAGTGTTTATCTACTAATTTATTTTAAAAGGGAAAAGACTAAAAAAAAACCTACCAGTAGAAAATGAGGAAGTATATCTTTAGACCACTTACCTGTTTTAAAAAAGTGAATGTCAACCTGAATATTCAGGATGTATGATAATCATCACATTGGTGAGGATTAGTGAAGAGAAGTGAAAATTCTCATTAGGGGAAATTTGGGTCATGATGGCTGGGGAAGATTTCTGCAAGGAACTCTTTTCTTTCTGGAAGAAGGTCCTGTTAGAGTGTGAGCTGTGCCTAAGAATTTAAGTGTTCTCTTGGACTCTTTTTTATGTGATTCTAGAGCCCCACTGCTATGCGTATACTCCTCTTTCTGGAACCTTGATGCTATAGTTGATCTGTAGGCCCAGTGAATACTAGATACCAACAAGTCTAGCTGGAAACTGCTCTTGCTCTTTTTAGTAGAGCTCCTCAGTGGCTTAACGTCTAGGGCATAAGAGAAAGGATGAGTTCCCATGTGTTCTAATTTGGACCTGTGCACTCTTTAGTCTCTCCCAATTCATATAAATGTTCACACACATTTATAAATATTTTTTTCAGGATTCTGTTAGAGCTTTTGAACATCCAGGTTTCATCGTGAGGCTGATTCTTGAAAATGACACCCTTAAGTTTGAACCTGAGTTCAATGACTATATAGACATCTTTCTAAATGTTTATGATATCATGATTAAGGCTGTCAGTTTTGTGCCAAGAGTTGAGACCAAATTGTATTCCAAATGGGTAAGTAACAAGGATATTCTGATTGTTTGAATTTTCATAATGATATTCACTTCAAACAACCTCTAAAAGCTGTAGATACCTATCCTCTGCTTTGCACAATATAAATGGCCTAGTAATATTGGCTTATCAGAAATTTTTAATTAAAAAAATACTATTTTCCCATTAGCTGCTCTTACAGTATTCCTAGTTTCTTAGTCTAGTCTTCCACTGAGCTGATAATTTTCTTAGGGGAAAGAATTAATGTTGTGATCAAGTTTAAAGCAGTCAATGAGTATTGGCTGTGGCACTCAGGCTATGCTGCAGACCTCCATTATACTTTGCTAGCTCCGTAAAACTGTCTTCCAGTTGATGAGACTCTCCTCAGTCTTTTTCCATAAGTTGTAATATCTCTGTGCTTTCAAATCATAGATTCTACTTCCCTTCTCTTTTTGGCCATTTATTTAGCCAAGCTATGCTGAACTATGACATTTCAAAAGTAGTTACTGCAATCTAGTACATGAAATGAGCATGTCTAATTCCTTAATTGGAAAGGTTTTCAAGCTTTGTAACTCCAACAAGTAGCTTTCTTATTGCTTTTTTAATTTTAAAATAGCTCACAAATATTTCATGTATACAGGGGTCCAAGAGACTATTCTGTGTTTTTAAGGGGTAGTAATGTCAGCCCCTATGTACTTAAAGTCTAACTAGAGAAATGGAATATTAATGATACAGTTAATCTCTCCCTGATCCCCACTGCCCTTCCCTGCTCATATTCGTCTCCTTCTACCTTCTAGCAAAAGAATCACTATCTTGAATTTTATAGTTATTATTCTGAAATTTTTAAAATAAACTTGCTACTGCTCTGCAAATTCATAAACAATTTCCATTTAGGTTTTCCATGTCCGTGTATATATGTGGAGTCCTCTTATACTCAGTGACCTATTTTCTTTTACTCAACATTGTGATTGTGAAATTATCCATTGAGAGGTTATTTTATCCTCTTCATAGAACTTCTGTTTTTTAATTTACTTTTATTTTCTAGGAATTCCATTAAGTTCTTTGTCAAATAGACCTGGTTGTATTTGATAGTCTCAGGTACTTAGTCATATATTCATTACTGTTTTACTTCTCCATTTGCTGATCTGACACTTATTCCTGGTGGTTTAATTCTTATTTCTTATTATTAAGGGCTTATATATGTAAGAACTTAATTCAGGGAAGTCTTTGAGGCCTTAATTTAAGTTGGTTGTTTTAGAATTTGCATATTTTACTCTGGAGGCCTCTGCAGACCAAGGACCTTTTTTTTTTTTTTAATGTTTACTTATTTTTCAGATAGAGACAGGGTGCATGCAGGGGAGGGACAGAGAGGGAGGCACAGAATCTGAAGCGAGCTCCAGGCTCTGGACTATCAGCACAGAGCCCAATGCAGGGTTCGAACTCATGAGCTGTGAAATCATCACCTGAGCCGAAGTTGGTCGCCCAACCAACTGAGCCACCCAGACACCCCTTACCAAGGATGATTTTTAACAAAATTATTGCTGAGAATTTCATGGGCAACATTGGCTGTGTGAGTGCTTACCCAAATCTGTCTGAGAACAGACTGGTGGTCACAAATTCTTAGGGTTACCATCCTTTTCTCCACTGAAAAACAAGGTCAAGCCAGGATATTTTCCTTACTTTTGCCCCCTCATTCAAAGGTTCTGTCACGTTTCAGCATTCTGAAATTTTGTGTCACATTTCAGTATTCCTGGCTTTCCCTGGGTATATCAGTTTGGACTTCCCTCCTTGCTCAGGCCTGAGGCTTTGTTTCCTGACAGCCATTCTCTCCATCCTCCTTCCCTGCACAGAAGCCCACTTTGCTGGAGACTCATGAAAGCAAAGCTTAGGCCACCAGGGATCAGCGGTCTCCAGGGCAGCTGCTCCCTTTCGCACACAGTTACCTCTCAATTCATGTATTCTCTCACATTTGGCCCCTAGACTTGCCCTATTATTTTGCTTCCTTAGCTATGTATTATAAAAGTTAAGTTTGGTGATTTTCCCAATATACTTCTATGTTTTTGAACTAGATAGTTATTTTCAGGTTATCTAGTCCTCATATTGCCAAAAACAGAAGTCTCTCGAGAAACGTAGTTCACTGTCTTTTGTTTGATTTCAGTTTGTCTACTGCCTCCTTCTCTAGTCATACCCTGCCTTTGTTCAAGAATGACTTTTGAGGGAGCTTATGAAATAGACAAATACAACAAGTTAGTAAGAATAACAGTAAAACTTTGACTTGCAAGCATAATTTGTTCCAGAAACATGCTTGTAATCCAAAACACTTGTATATCAAAGTGAATTTCAAAAACCATTGGCTCATTTGTGATCACATGACATTCAGGATCACATACTACTTATATTGTAAGATATCACTCATTTACTAAGTTAAAATTTATTAGGAATGTTTGCTCATCTTGCGGAACACTCACGGAACAAGTTACTCGCAATCCAAGGTTTTACTGTACTAGATGTGCTCAAAGTGGAGTAAAGGATGACCATCATTTGAATGAATACACTTGCTATAATTTAATGGTTATAAAATATGGCTCTAGGGGCATCTAGGTGGTACATTCGATTTAGCAGCCCACACTTGGTTTTGGCTCAGGTCATGATCTTGTGGTTCATGAGTTGGAGCCCTGAGTTGGGCTCTGTGCTGACAGTGTAGAGTCTGCTTGGGATTCTCTCTCTTTCTCTCCCTCTCTCTAAATAAATAAGTAAACTTTAAAATAAAATAAGGCTCTAAGTTTCCTGGTTTCTAAAGTGAAGAGGAAAATTTGACCCATTTTAACTAGGATTAAACAGTTAATTTAGACTGCTCTGGTATCTTTCCTGGCATCAGATTTTGAGAGTGAGGTCTTACATGGGACATTATACATGAGGTAATGCTTCTGAAATCCTATGTGTCACCATCACCTGGTGACATTTTAAAAACACAAATCCACCATCACCACCTCTTGCCCCAGAGATGTGGATTCACCATGATAGTTGGTTCTCAGAAATAGGTTGCCAGAATCATCTAGGGATATTTTGCTAGTAATCAGTTAGGGTTGGAAATAAGCAACATAGGGGGTACTTCAACTAAGATGATTGAACTTGGTTTCAATGACCTTTGACAAAACTGCAGGTGACATTCATAGAAGAACATTCATAAGAACTGTTCTTATCACAATCTTTGAGAGAAACTGAAAGTAAAAACAAAATGCACTTTTTGGGGGGTGTCTGGGTGGTTCAGTCAGTTAAGCAACTGACTCTTGGTTTCGGCTCAGGTCATAATCTTACAGTTTGTGAGATGGAGCCCTGCATCAGGCTCCTAATGGACAGCATGGACCCTGCTTGGGATTCTCTCTCTTCCTCTCTTTCTGCCCCTCCCCCCACCCAAATAAATAGTTAAAAAATTTTTTAAATAGGGGCTCTGGGTGGCTTGGTTGTTAAGCATCCGACTTCAGTTCAGGTCATGATCTCACAGTTTGTGGGTTTGAGCTCCGCGTCGGGCTCTGTGCTGCCAGTTCTGTCTTCGGATTCTGTGTCTCTCTCTCTCTCTCTCTCTGACCCTCCCCGGCTCACACTGTCTCTCTCTCTCAAAAATAAAATAAAAAACATTAAAAAAATGTTTTTAAATACCCTTTTTCACTAATGTTCTCAAGAAGCATCTAGTTCTAAGCAATAGGATTTCCTAAAGTCCCACTAGGGGGCATAGTGGGCAAATGCACCCCAGATACCGGAATAAATTACCCAGTTCTCTAAGGAATCCTTTGATGTTATCAAGTAAATGCTTGATAGATGTAGAATATCCATTATAGATCGTCGCCTTTGTTGTTTACAGTTAAAAATCTCTGCTTCCGAATGAGAGGTAAAGCATATATGTTTTTTTTAAGTGTAACTTGATTCAAGATAATAAACCATGTAGGCACATTTACTTGCCCTCTTATTTGAAAAGAAGAGACAAGCTTTTGAGATTTGTTTGCTTATTAAAAATTGTTATCTGATCCATTATTCCTATGGTGATAGCAGAATGCACGTTTTGCAACTAGGGATTTCAGTCTGCTCTAGTTGCTGTTCACAGAATCAAAGATCAAAGGTCAATGAATGAGTAAACAATCTTTCTTTGTTCTAGACAGATTATCCCTCAAGGTGAAAAAGTACTGTGATCAAAGAATGTGATGATATGACATTGAGCTGGCTTATTTTTTAAAAATACAGTACAGTGCAAGCACTACCTTCAGAGAGCTAGCATTTACAACTGCACAAATAAAATGTGGATTTGGGTGTTTTTTATGCTTGTATTCAGCATATATTTTCAAGGGTCAGTTCTTTCATCCATTTGGAAAAACAAAACACAACCAGGTAGCCTTGAAGGAAAACAAAAATTAAATGAAACTTAGATATTTAATATCTGCTATGATTAGATTGAATATCTTTCTACAGAGATTAGAAAATCAAAAAGTCCTTGTAAGAAAAAATAAAAATATGGTAAGATTGGCATTTTTACAAAGATAAATACTATGGCTATCTTCATTTATTTTTCAAAACAAACATTATTTTTCCCTTTGTTTAGGAAAGTAAGTCTAAGCCAACAACGTTGAAGCCAATAATTCTGAATGAAATTATCGAGGCCCACAAAGAAAAGGTGAGGGAGGTGATAATGAGAGAGAGCGTGGCGCCTCTGGAGCACCTCAGGCTCTATGACAAGTATGACTTTCTGATCACCAGAAGAGCCGAGCGAGAGGCTGATGCTTTCCTTGAAGAAAATCATAATTATGAGAGAATAATACAAGAAATTCGCAAATACCAAAAACTAATAGAGGAAATACAGTACACATCTAGAAAGGTGAATGATCCGTTCTTGTACAACTGTTCTTTGTAACTAATGATCTTTTTTCCAATTCTATTAGGATGTGTTTGTAGACCCTGCAGTGAAAGAATCAGACCATTACTCTCAACAGGGAGATTTACATGATTTGACCCCTCAAAAATTCCAAGAACTTAATTTTTTTGGCTTTAATATTTATAAATCCTTTGGAAAAATGTAATTATACCAAAATGTGATTGCTTCTGTTTAGTAAGAGACTGGTAATTTTAAATTTTCCTTTGTCTTTTTTTATAGTTTCCAAATTTTCCACCCTAAGCACACACTCCTGTTTTGTATAGAGCAAATATAGCATTTAAATCCCTTACTATCTATTTTGCAATAACTCGATTCTGCAAAATTCTTATATCCATTTGTTGTCCTGAAATAGAATTGGCTTCCAAGATAACAAACTCTTGAAGGAGATTTACCCAGAAGATTGTTGTAAAATACAAATGAGCGTTTAGAAAATCCTGTCTGCATCATGTTCAAAAACCCCCACAAAAACTCAGTCTTGTTAGATCATGCACATACAAAACTAATATTGTGAAAGAGGCAAAATTGTGGTAATCTTTTATTTCTTTTTTATGTTTATTAAGCTTTTAATACTTATCATTGTAGACTATCCGTTTAGGAATGTTTGAAGTGCGCTGTGAGGACTTAATCAGAGCTTTGGTGAAGCGAGCAGAAGTTATTTGTGGAAGGCTTATAGCTAAAATGCTCAGAGATCATCAGGAAGTGAATACAAGGTATTTATGTGATATTGATTAGTCTTTTCAGGGGGATGTTAGATAGAATCAATTGTCGTTCAAATAAAATTATGGATTAGAAGAGTGTCATCAATGATCCTCCAAAAAGATAATGCCAAACTTACTTCTACTTGGCTTTGTTATTTTGTGCCTATTGTTATTTTTCACCACAAATGCACCTTCCCAATTGTCTCAGTTAAGGGGATATTAAAATGTGCATTTTGTTTGCGCAAGTAAGATGGGTGTTATTTAACTTCACTAAGGTGAACAATAAGTTTCTGTAATCAGTACACAAAATGGATTTTCAAAGTGGATTTATCCAGTAGTTGTCATGGGTCCTGATGGATACTCAAATTTGGAACTTCATCTTACTGTAATTATTCTTCAAAACTATGATAACTTGTCTTAACTAAAAACTTATTTGTTGACTAACCTGGAGATTTTTAGGAAAACTGGCTCATGTTAAGTAAACTCACAGAATGCTAAGGTGTAAAGCAGAATACCTGTTTATTTAAGGCAAGAAGTAGAACTAGTCTTTCAACAACTGGTTTTAGTGTTGGTCTCGGACCCTCTTCTCTGGTATCAGTTACGTGGAAAATCTTCCCCCTCTCCCAGTGAATACTCAGAAATTTTGTAACAGTTACGGGATTAGAGGAGAGATTAGATCATTGAAAAGAATATTCAGGCTGTATAAAAGCCTGAAGGAAGCTTGTATTAGGCACAACAGTAGGTACTTATACTCTAAATATGAATAAAAATGCTGAAGGAAGTTACAATGTTGAAGAGGAAATAGACATACAAACTGGTAAATTACAATAGGACTCAGTAAATATCGTAGTGAGCCACAAAAGTAGAACAGAGAAGGGAATGATGAATTTCTTTCTCAGTGGAGGTTGGGGAAGAGGGGGAAATCAGGGGAAAGCTAGTTACAAAGAGGAAGAGGACATGTGAATTCATTTTGAAGGCTGAGTAGTAGGAGTCTGCCAGGTGAACAATGTAAGTAAAAGAAAAAAGTAACAAGTAGAAGGGGTGAGGTATGAAAATGGCATGGTATATTTTAGCAACTAGGACTCATTTGTGTTCCTTTCATAGACACTCTGAGGAAAAAGGACTTGTGTAGCTTCTCTAGGAACTAGAATCCTATATTCGGCTGTAAAAGCACCTTTTCTTCTAAAAGTTGTGGAAGAATAGTGAAAATGTCTTTTACTTGTAGCCTTGGATGTATAGTTATTTTAATTTCATAGCTATTTTCCCTGCCCCCTAACTGCCTTCTGAGCTCGTTCCAGTTCTACTTTTTCCTTTTTTCTCCTAATCCTACCTCTCACCACACTCACCAGATTTACAGAGGACATATCCGGAATATTAGTGGAGCCATTAGATACGAATGCCTCAACTTCTTGCCCCTATGTCTCAACTCCTCTCTGTATGAACCCTTATACCCGTCTCCCCACATTTTCAGAGGGTGAGAGTCTGTCACACCATGCAAAGTCCTTCTCTTTGCCTATGGGCTCAACCCCATTGCTCCCTATCCATCTGGAGCTGGTTCAGCCAGTCGTCCGTCTCCACTGCATCTCATTTTAAATCTCTCCTTTGCTGTGGCTTCTGCCTTTCAAACTTAAAATCATGTTCAAAACCCTCTTCCATCTTCTACCTTCCCCCTACTTCATCCCAACCTCATCACCATGCTATTTTTCTCTCCTTCATCTTACAGCCAATCTTCTTGAAGAAATTTCTATACATTTTACCTGGACTTTTTTAGCTTGCACTACTTTTTTTTTTTTAACCTCATAGGAAGTTCATTATTTTGGCCACAACTAAAATGAGTAGGAAATATTTGCTTATTACCAGAAGTTTATTAACATATAGTCCCATTTCAGACATTCCTTGCTAGTAGAGTGAATCGGTCTCTTATTTAGTACCACTTTTTTGGTGTTATCTCGACTGAATCTCTGGTAGAGCCCCTAAAATTCCAGGTTAGAAGTGATTGTTTATGGTCCTGTCTTTTATATAGGATTGTGAACTGCTTGAGAATCATTATTATATCTTCTCCACTTCTCTATCTCTGTCACTTAATATTATGGTTGGGTATGTAATAGATGATTATTAAATGTGTATTGAATGAGTATGGACACAAATTTGCTTTTAATTTTTTAGATATCATACAGAAAAGAGCATCTTTATTTTTCATGTAATGGCATATTTTTAAAAATTTTAGTTAACATACACTGCAATATTGGTTTCTGGAGTAGAATTCAGTGATTCATCACAAGTGCCCTTAATACCCGTCACCCATCTAGCCCACCCCTATCCACCTTCTTCCATGAACCCTCAGTTTGTTCTCTACCATTAAGAGTCTGTTAGGGCCTGTTTCCCTTTTTTCCCCCTCCTTCCCATATGTTCATCTGTTTGCTTTCTTAATCCACATATGAGTGAGATCATATGGTATTTGTCTTTCTCTGACTTATTTCACTTAGCATAATACTTTCTAGCTCCATCCACATCATTGCAAATGGAAATATTTCATTTTTTTATGACTGAATAATATTTGTAATGGGATATTTAAATAGTATATAGGAATATATTTAGGAATAAAATTTAATTACATAAGATTAATTTTGTTTGGTGTTTCAGATTATGTGATGAATTTGAGAATATCGCTGAAAAAGCTCTTACCACTCCTCCAAATACAGCAGAACTAATGGAAATGAAGGTATTATTATAAACTCTTTATAGTCATATGTGTATCAGTTAATTGTTTCCCCCCAGCTGTTGTTAGTTAATTATCAACATGATAATACAATAACAAGTCACTCCAAAAGTTAAAAACAGACTTAAAATAATGTGTTTTGTTATTCTTAGCTCATGAATCTGAAGTGTGGTGATTCAGGCTGGGTACTCACAAGCCAGTTATGGTAACAACTGGGTCAGCTAGTTCTCAGTTGGGTTGACTAGTGTAACTGCCTTTGGCAATTTCACTCTGTTCCACTTGTTTCTTAAACTTCAGCAGGCTCACTGGGCATGTTCTCAAGGCATAACAGAGACACAAAAGCAAGTCCAGGTGTACAAATGCTTTTCAAGTTTCTCTGTGCACCACATTAGCTAACATCTTATTGGCCACAGCAAGTCACATGGCCACAGTCAGCCTGAGAAAACACCACTGGGCAGAGTTTTCAACCCTGGGGGAGGTGAAATATTAGAGCTCTTAGTGTAATTGTCTACCAATATTTTTGAGAGCATGACTAATGCTTATTACCATGCTAATAGGCATAAAATGGGACTATTTTGGGCAACCTGAGATTGGTGGTCATCCTTAATTTTGCTAATCAAATATTTAATCTTTAATAATTTGTTTTCTATAAGCTATTTTTGTAATATACTAAAATTTTCTGGGGTAGTTTGCCAAAACAGGTTCTGACCATAGGATAAATGGTACTAAAAAGATTAGGAAAGTCTCACTTGAATCATTTTTCATGTTCCTTTTATGCTTGAAGTCTGCCTAATAAGTAAAATAGTATAAAACAACTAGCTAGTCACCATTTCATTTCATTCTTATAACAACAGCTTTTACAGGACTTCTCCCCTCCCCTTTTCCATCCAGAATTCCCAAGATCTAAAATAGAATCTTTCCTTTTTAGATTTTTAAAATATTTAAGCAAACCCAGCAAAACATGTAAAATCATTCAAAACTTTGTATAGGCAAGGAATTACAAAAGAAGTCCAAATGCTTATGTGTATTCTTTATTCACTTAAAGAACAGTTTTTTTAAATCATTAGAACCAACTTCTACATATGGGCCTTTAACTAAACTTTTCTTTAAAGTATTTATACTTGGATTGGGGATGTTAGTATGTCGATGTGTGTGTGTGTGTGTTTGATACACACACCAGTTTATAATCTCTTTTAGAAAAGTTTTGTATTAGTTGTAGGATGTCAAGTGATGCTTTGATTATGGGTGATTATAAAGTAGAGAGTTTCATAACTGTATATTCCTGGGGAAAATGAATATTGAGTATGAAGAGTGTCATGTATTTACCTCCTAGCCATCACTGGAAATATTAAAAAATCTGGAGTTATTTAGTGTGACTTTCTACTGTTCATAGCAACCTTTAACAGAACTAGCAAATAGGATTCATTAACTGGTATTTAAAATACTGCTGTATCTTAAAGGGTAGTCACACGAGGACAAAATAACTTCTCAATTTATTCAATACTGAAATCAGTCATTTATCATCAGTAGGGGAAATAAAAAATGCAGTCATTTGACTACATAGAAATCTGATTAACCAAATTACAAAAATATATTTTCGGTTAGATATTTTGTTACTTGTGGAAACCACCATGGTTCCCATCTTATTTGTTTGAATTTACAACGTAATATTTAGTCTTCTTAGAATGATATATTAATGAAAGACTTTTAGACAATGTTGCTTTTTTTCTTTTTAATTACAAAAGTAAATTTTTTAACAATATGGGATTGAACAAAATAAAAAGTAGTTCATCTTTTTCCATAATTCATCTCTTTAGAATAATAATTGTTTATAGGTGAGTGTGAATTCTCTTTCTAAACATATATACAGTGTTAAAATTAAATAACACTAGAGAGAGAGAGAGATGAAGAGAGAGATGGAGATTGAATAGACTTTTAAATATCGAAAAAACAGCATTTACTTCAGAGACAGGGAGGTAGGGGAGGGGAATATAGGTAGTTACAAGTAATTGACAATCTTCTCATTTTTCAGGGGGTAGCGGTTTTCCTTCAGCATTTATATTATTAAGATATGTAAATTAACATTCGCAAAAGAACTTTGAGAGAGCTATATCTGTATGTGTATATATACACATGCACATACATACATACAGCTGTGTATTCACGCCCTCACCCGACCTCAAATTCATTTTTGCAAAATCAAAATCTTACTCTGCTGCAAGTTACGTTATTCACTTAACAACATACCCTCTTTGTATTTCTTCTAGGTAACAAGGAATCTTGGTTTTTTTCCAAGATCAGCAGCTAATTACTCTAACATGATTTATTAAATGATCTGTCATTTCCCTCTTGGATTTAAATGCATCCTTTCAACATTAAACTTCCATATGTACTTGGATCTATTTCTGATCTCTGTTCTGCTCCATCCTCTATTCCTAGGACAGAACAAGAACTGTTTACATTATTGCATCTATATATATAGTATGTTTTCATATTTGGCAAGGCTAGTTTCTATCACTTTTTCATGATTATCTTTGCTACTCTTAAGTATTTACTATTTCAAAGACTTTCAGAATTATATCAAGTTTCATTTTTTTGAAATGCCATTGCAATTTTGATTGAAATTCAAATTTTGGTGGAAATCCTCCTCATTGGAGGAGAATTTACATCTTGAGAATATTATGTCCTAACATATGTTTCTACATTTATTCAGAACTTTAAACATGTCCTTCAATAAAATATTATAGTTTTCCTAATACAGATATAGCCCATTTCTTATTAAATCTGCCTGTAGCCATATTTTAGTTTTTGTAATTAAGGAAAGTGTTGTAGCACTGGTGTCCACTACAAGTTTGCACTTTCACATTTGTTACGGTGATGGTGATTTGACTAGTAGTTGTCTCCCCAACTAGACCAGAAAGTCTCTGAGGGCAGAGCCCCAGTCTGTTGGCTGTCACACAGAATTTCCAGTACCTGCCACAGTGTCAGGCACATAGTAGGTGCCCCAAAATACTATTCTGAAACAATAGAGGATATTACTTGTTTCATCTCTCCCAGAAAACCATAGCATTCTCTGGTTTTATTTCTTCTTTCTTTTTAATATTTATTTATTTTTGAGAGGGAGGGAGGGAAGGAGAGAGAGAGAGAGAGAGAGAGAGAGAGAGAGAGAGAAAGGGAAAAAGGGAGGAAGGGGGATATGGAGGGGGGGAGACCCAGTATCTGAAGCAGGCTCCTGGCTCTGAGCTGTCAGCACAGAGCCCGATGTGGGATTCAAACACACAAACTGAGATCATGATCTGAGTGAAAGTCAGACACTTAACCGACTGAGCCACCTGGACACTCCTCTGGTTTTCTTTTTTATGTGTTGCTAAGTATTTGCTATTTTCCCCCACTGCTATTGTGAGGAGGTACTTTGGACCCATGAGAAGTAAACTGTGCTGCAGTCTCCTGTCTTGAACCAAAAGTCGACACTTCTAAGAAGTCTGTACATATTTATGCAAAGCATCTCCACAGCCTCTTTTGTTACTTGAGCTGTTCATTAAAATGCCATTTGTAATTTTTGTTTTCCTGCAGGCTTATATTCAGAAGGTAGAGACAACTGACATGGTTGAGCTGGGACAGAGACTGGTGGATTCTAAAAACTGCCTCGCCTTCCTCATCGAGTGCACCAACTTCTCTCCAGCAGACATCAGGCTAAATAATACTGTTTTCCAGTGGTATGGAAGAATGGACGAAATTTTTGATGAGCACAGGAAAATCATTAAAGAGAAAACAGAACAATATCAAGAAGGTCTTAAGGTTGGCATCCTAGATATTTTAAATGATTTTAATTTTCTGGAAATGTTTAAGTTTTAGCTTCTTACACAGCCTTGTCAACTCCTCTGTTTCACAGGTCATATATGTAAGATTTCTCATACCATCAATTTTAGTAGAAGATAGTATACATACTGCATCGATGTGGTCTCATTTTTTGATTTTTCAAGGGTAAAAAATGCTAATATATTGCCCACAAATGACCATTAATAAAAATAGTGTTTACCTTATACAGTTTATAGAACTCTTTTGAGTTATTTTTATTGTGTAACATCAAAGCTCTCTTGGTGAAATGTGCCTTCACATTTCATAATCATTCAAACTCACCTAATAATTGTGCCCAGAGTCCTCGCTCTGACGTTCAATGACTCTTACTTTTTTGTGTGTCTTTCATAGAAGATGGTTTGGGATGTCCCCTTGTCTCCTTGTCCAGCCTCATCTTCTACCTCCTCCACTCCTTGTTCTTGACTTCTCAGTAACCCTGAGCAAATTTTAGGTCCCTGCCTTCCTACACCTCTCCTCTCTTGCACATTCTGCCCATTGGCTCATGAGCACACCGCTGGCCTGCAACGTGCTTGTTTATCTGGTGTAATTGATTGACTTTCTCAGAATTCCACTCAATCACACCTCAATTCTGCTTCTCCTCTGCTCCCATTACACTTTTAACACATCTCCACTGGACAAAGTGCCTGATCGTTTATGTTCAATGTTATTATTGTCAGGTGCATCTCCCCAATAGATGGTCAGCTCTTTGACAGCAGGGCTGTTTGATGTATTCCCTTACTCCATTTATACCCATGGGCTGGTGCAGTGCCTGACACAGTAGAACAGTGCGAGCACTCCATAGCTATTGTCTAAATAAATGATTTAGTATTTTCAGTTTCATTTTACAGATGAAGAAACTGAGGTTCCCAAAGTGAAGAGGCTTGTGCCTGGTCAGCCAGGAGAGATGTCCTTTGATAGCAAGTCTAGCCTCTTCCTATCACATTACAGAAAATACAGTTAATTTGAAGAATGTGTTGTTTAGAGAATAATTCATAGACTTAAACAAAAACCTTTATTTTAAACTATAGTCTAAGGGTGCCCAGGTGGCTCAGTTAGTTGAGTCTCCGACTCTTGATTTTGGCTCAGGTCATGATCTCGCTGTTCCTGAGATTGAGCCCTGCATGGGGGCTCTGTGCTGAGTGTGGAGCCTGCCTGGGATTTTCTCTCTTCTTCTCTCTCTCTTCCTCCAGTTGTGCGCGCACGTGCTGTCTCTCAAAAACAAAACAAACAAAACTTTAAAAAAACCTATATCTATATTTCTGCTGTACATTTAGGTCATTTCAGAATTTTTTAAACCTGTAGAAAACATCATGAATAGTGTTAGACACTGAAGTTACACTATAATAGATTCTTAGAAAATTGAGAGGTGGCCCAGAATTATCTATACTTTGTTATAAAGTTTACTATTCTACAAACTACACATAATATTGATGAATTTCATCCTCTCATTTTCCTTTCCCAACTGAGCCAGAGCAATAAAATTGCCATGAACTAAAGAAGACAGAGATCAGCATAGATAGTCCATAAAATATAAAATCTATTTTTGAATAACCCAGATTTGACTTTTGAATATTTTATTAAGAGCCAGTTTTTTTAAAGAGCCATTTAATTTGGAGTGCCTTACCAATGACAATTTTGTAATGAGCTTTTCTCATTACACAAAACACACCTGTTTTATATTGGAAGGCTATAGTTTTTAGGTTTTAAAATCTGGATTTATTTACCTTGCCCTTGCACATTTCCTGTGAAAATAGCCCATAGGACAAGAAAAATAACCTTGGAATATATATATATTTTTGAATTGAAAGTTAAAAAACTACTGCATTCAGAACACAATTAAACAAAGTCTGTCCTTTCCATTATTTATAAAAATGCCACGGATCTCTTTATAGCCCTTAAAAAAGAGGAACTTTCTTTTAGTCCCATACTTGATGATTATAAATTTAAAAATTCTTCTAAATCATTAGTGTACATTCTTTTGCATACTAAAGCATAATACCATTGTTGAACACATTCTTATTTTATTAGAATTTCTTACGTTGATAGTACAAGGTTAAGTTTGTCTAATTTGTGAATTATAGGAATCTCAATCCATTATTTTTAAATCCTGACTCTTAAGAATTCTGCATGTTTTAGATCCCAGTCCTCTTCCAGATCATTCCTTTCTTTATATTTTGCCAGTGATATAATAATTCTGATAATTCTTACAAATATTTAAATTTTCTTGGGATGCCTAGGGGTTTTACCTTTAAAAAATCATAACAATAAATATTGTTTGTACTAGTTACGGTGTGAACGGTTTGTGGAGGAATTGGAGAGTTATGCTAAACAGTCAGAAGAATTTTACTCCTTCGGAGATCTTCAGGATATACAGCGATACCTGAAAAAGGCTCAAACACTGAATGGAAAGTTGGATTTAGCAGCAGACAAGGTAAAATTTTAAAAAAATTTTAAAAATTTTAAGAGGATGGATTAGTTGAGAAGAAAGAGCATTGAGTCTGTACCATGTATTCACCTTTTAAAAATAGATTCAAGTAAAAGTTTAACTACCTTTAGAGAATAATATAAATGGCACAAATATCACTATACTGTACACCTAAAACTAATATAACATGATAGGTTAACTATACTGGAATTAAAATTAAAAAAATAAATGGCAAAAGTAGATCTTATAAATATGCTCCAAGGAGAAGCAGAATTGTTGTTTCCTTTTGGTAGTTAGAACATTTCAGTGGCCTTCATCTTTTATTTGAGAGATACAGTTCTATCTCCATCTGCTTATTTTTAATGTTGTGTCATGTAATCATTTATATCCTGTGCTAGCACCTAGTTACTACTTAAGTTTGCCCATCTTCACAGAAGCCAGTGTAGAATTGGTGGCTGTGTGTTTAATTAGGCCCATTATCTTCTTCCATCAAGCCACATTGTTCCCAATATTGCTATGTCAGAAGTCAGCTTTCTCATCAGAAGAAGCTGGAGGGGGAAAAGCCATTCCCTTTGCCAAATAAGATGTTTGAGATTTTTAATTGCATTTTTTTAATAAAAGGGGGAAATATGAAAACAGACCATATTATGATGCTTTCCCATTCTTCTTACATTGAAAGGTTTTAGTATCAGTTCAGGGAATTAAATAGTTTATATAGTCAGAAATATGTAAACACATGTTGAGAAAAGAGAAACTGTAGTTTTAAAATTCTATAGTCACTGAAATTTTGGATAACCTGCATAATTTATATACCTAACTCATACTTATCAATTCTATACATTTCTCCTCTAAACCACCCACATCCTCACATACTCACTACTAAACAAAAAGGAAACTAAAGCTTTCGTGGTCTCTTCTTATCCTACACATCTTCAAGACGCAGTTCTGTTTGCATCTTTTCTACATAAGCATCTATTCACCATGATCCCTTGCCTCTGAGTAGTAGCATTTTCAGTATATACTATTCATTTATATTAAAGAGCTACTACTCTCAGACCTCTCTTCTATTGCCATATATTATTGCTGAACAATTGCAACTTAACTTTCTACATATGGATGTCTTGTGTCCTGAGCTGGAATACTAACTCTTTGGAGTTGGTATTTTGCAATATAATACTTTTTCCCCTCTATTTTCCACAGTACCTGATACAATGCGGTATGTATTGAAAGTACTGAAGTCCTTGTTAGTTAATAAATGATGCTATATCCCCAAAATATCCGGATGGGCAAAGACTTCTTTATGTATATTGTTACTATTTTAACTAACTTAACCAGTGTTCTCTGGAAAATGTAATAAAAAAGAAATAGAAATAGAATAAAATAGAAATAAAATAGAAAAAAGATTCCTCCTCAGTGTTTCTGGATTATGGCCTGATTTAAGTTTAACTTTGGGGTTTAGCGAAGGTTTTGGGGTCACATTTGATAAAAATATTTAAAAAAAATTAATGTTGAATACCATTCCCAGAATAATCTAATAACCTGTCATTCTAGATTGAGCAATTTAATGCTGAAGAAGAGGCATTTGGTTGGCTACCATCAATATATCCTCAACGCAAAAAAATCCAAGATGGTTTGAACCCTTATCTTCGTCTTTATGAAACTGCTGTTGAATTTAGCAACAAATACCGAGGATGGACTGAAGGACCATATCATAAGGTGAATCCAGACGACGTAGAAAGAGATGTTGGAAATTACTGGAGAGGACTATATAAGCTGGAAAAAATCTTCCATGATTCTCCAAATGCATTGGCAATGACAAAAAAAGTAAGAGCAAAGGTGGAAGATTTCAAGCAGCACATTCCTCTCATTCAAGTGATCTGTAATCCTGGTTTGCGTCCCAGGCACTGGGAGGCCATGTCCAGCATTGTTGGTTACCCACTGCAGCCAGCAGATGACTCCACTGTCTTCTCTTTTTTAGACATGAATTTGGAACCATATTTAGATAAATTTGAAGGTATTAGTGAAGCAGCTAGCAAAGAATATTCTCTCGAAAAGGCCATGGACAAGATGACTAATGAGTGGGATGCAATGGAATTTGTCATTCTTCCTTATAGAGAAAGTGGGACATTTATTTTGTCATCAGTTGATGAAATTCAGATGTTGTTGGAAGACCACATTATTAAAACACAAACTATGCGAGGATCTCCTTTCATTAAGCCTTATGAAAAACAAATAAGGTAAAGTAATATTTATATGACAGTGCTAATGCTATGTTACCAAAATTGTAACTTGTAAGTAATATACAGTTCTTTTTGAAATCAATTCTGCACTTCATACTTAATGTTATAAATAGTTGATTGTAAGGAATGATAACCTTTGCTTTTCAAATAGTACTTATTTCTTTGCTATGGTCTAGAGTCAAAACAAAGGTAGTGCCCAATCAGTCTCCAGACACTCATTTTTATTGCCTACAATCTGATCTTATACATTTGACTAAAAAAAAAATTTCACATCTATGTACATAGTTTGTAGAACATATAAACTATGAAGCTGAAGATAATGTCATTTTCCAAACATACTAATTAGGTTTGTATAGATGATCCTTGAAAGTTTATTGTAATTTTCACTCCTGTATAAGAAGGATGGCTGGGTAAGTGCAGAAGTATGAATATTAGGACTCTAGTCTGGAATTTCAGGTGTCTGACACAGATGATGAAATGAAATTTTTGCCTGGTCAATTTTTAAAATTTTTGTGATTTGTATTAAGAAGTTTATATTTTACCTTAAAAAAGAGAGTAAATCCTGGGGCACCTGTGTGGTTCAGTCAGTTGAGTGTCCAACTCTTGATTTTGGCTCAGGTCATGATCTCATGGTTTATGAGTTTGAACCCCACATCAGGCTCTGTGGGATTCTCTTTCTCCGTCTTTCTCTCTGCCCCTCCCCTGCTCATGTGCACATGAGCGTGGGTGCTCTCTCTCTCTCTCTCTCTCTCTCAAAATAAATAAATAAACTTAAAAAAAAAAGTAAATCCAAATTCGAGCACCATCTTCAGTGTGACTTTGTATGGCAAGGGAAAGCTAAGTGCTTGGTAGTATCCGCCTCTGGTTATTGATGAGTTATCCTAAACTCAAGTATGCCCTGACATTGGCCCAGTCACTTGGGTTGCTCTGCCTCCTGCCTTGCTTGCTCTCAAGTGTTCATCAAGAGTAATTTTAAAACTACTCTAAAAGTAGCATATCCAGATTCTATTTTTAAGGACTATACATGCGATCATTAGCTCATGGGAAATTTTCCTTGTCCATCAGGGATTAGATGGAGAGAGAGGGAAGAACAGAAAGCAAAGGCATTCATTTCTTCTTATAAAAGGAGGTTAAACAAATTCATTGATAAATGTTGCAAGGAAGGTATTTTAGAAAAGCCCTTGAAAATGCCTAGTGACTTTTAGAAACTTCTATTTACATGTCTTTGTTTTAACAATCTAAAATTACAGATCACTAATTATAAATGAGTAATGTATTAATATACACATAAAGCTATCCCATCTCTAAGTTCTATTGCCATTAACTGATCATTCTTCTTGATTGCTATGTTATTGTAGCATTGTGGTTGCTGCTGTCTGGGTTCAGATCTGGCTCTATTATTTATTACTGAACTTACACTTGGTACTTACCTCTGTACTTTAGTCTCCCCATTGGTAAACAGATATTATACTGGACCCTATAGAATTATGAAGAGGGAGCAAATCCATACAGAGACCTTAGAATTGTGCTTAATAAAATTACTAGTTTATGGTATAATTACAGTATTTATTCTTGAGGAAATCTTGTCATTATTTTTGCTCTCCATATTTAGAAGTGAACTGATAACTATTGTAGATTAAAAATGCTTCCTCCTCATGAATGACACACTATTATATTTTAGATTATGTAGATTTTTATTTAAAGGCCAGTTACATCTTATGAATTGAAATATTGTATTCTGGAAATAAAGCTTTTGGGGCTCAAAATTTTTTAAAAAAGAATATTAAAGGAAATGAGTCATGGGTGTAACTACCTTTCCTAAGAAGTTCAGAGTGCCCTTGACTGAGAACATCATTACTGTCCCCCAAATCTCATTTCTCAGTTTGTACCCTCTAGCCATGGAATTGAATTGCAGAAAGGTTTATTGCTATGACATATACAGAAACCAGCCCATTTGTCGGTAGTCATATCTGAATATGTATATTAGCATAAGCATAAAATTGATGCAGTTATTGTAAGATTTTGTACAACAAATTTAGTGATTTATCATTGAATGAAGATAGATGACTGGAAATGGAAATAATAGCACAGCATACAAGATGGGCAATCCACGCACCATTTTGAGTTTTGTCATATGAAACATTTGCTTGATTTGCCGTTCAACCACTGTGTTTTGCTTCTCAGAGAATGGGAGGGCAAGCTCCTCCTGCTTCAAGAAATTCTGGATGAATGGCTCAAAGTCCAAGCCACATGGCTGTATTTGGAGCCCATTTTCAGTTCTCCAGACATTATGTCTCAAATGCCTGAGGAAGGAAGACGATTTACAGCTGTGGATAAAACATGGAGAGATATAATGAAAAGTGTCATACAAGTAGGTAAAAATCTCTGAGAATGTAATTATTTGATTGAAGTGACAAGACTTTTGTTTTCAAAACAATCTGAATAAGTCATTTTCTCTTCCTCCACATATGTTCCTTTTCAGATATTATTTTAGAATCCCAGGAGCAAGAAATATCAAAACAACTATGTATCTTCTGATAGTTTCTTGAGATCCAAAGTAATTTAAATTATTTAATAACCCATGGTTCTTTTAGTGGTGCCTACAGGATGCTTTGCTAGGAAGACACTGTACACAACACTCAATGTCCCCATCTATTCTATTTCCCTTTGTTATGGGCTACACCACCACTGAGATGCACTATGGTGGAAACATGCTAGCATGCCACTCAATCAATGCTTCTCTTTAGGCATCTAAAAAAAGATGAGTTGCAAAGATAAATTTAAAGAGACCAATAAATACAAACAAAATGCTATCAATCTGTCAAAACACAAATACTGTGGAGTAGAACTTAAAATTTTAGTTAAGGATGGAATTTGGTAAATACTAGTAACACTGAAAAAGATAGGATTTTTTGTTCAATTCAAAAGACATTTAGTGCCCACAAAGCACAGTTTGTATGTTAGCAGGAAGGTAACATTAAAACAGAAGAAATATTAGTAATTAAATTATATTCATTAAATGAATGTAAGTTTCTCCATTGGTGTTTTTGATCACATACAGTACTGTAAGGTAGGATAAGTATTATCTTAAAATTTTTCTACCCTAAAATACAAATACACATAATTTTATTACCTAAACTTTGAAAACTGTGACTATAATCCTAAATGTTAATAATATGGTGTTGACATCAACTATATGATTTGCTAGGAAAATATTCATAAAGATAGACATGGATTGAATAAGTTTACTTCATTTTATGTAGTAATGCTTGAAACATATCTCTGCATAACCTAAACTTTTGTAAAATTAATCACACTGGAAATCTATATTTAAAGGACCTATGGTGAGTCACAATGTAATACATTTAATCATCTTTAATGTATTTTGAAAATTTCACCTTTCATATATTGTTTCCTTACAACAGGGCAAAGCCCTTATAACATGTGCATGTTTTCATTTGGAAAAGGATGAAGTAGAATGTTTTTGGCTGCCGCAAAAGCAAAAAGTAGATGTTTGTATTCTCCTAGTTAAGATAATTTTTAAAATAAAAAATCCATTTTTTAATCTGACCAAAATACTCTTCAAAACCTCATATTGCTAAGGAAATTTTGTAAATATTTTAGTGCCTAGAAAAGGGAAGCTATAGTGGGACTAGTAAATTAAGGAGGCAGATTTTCAATTCTATCAAATTGCTGAATTAAAAACAAACAAGTACACCTGAAACTAATGAAACACTGTATTTTTTAAAAAGAAAAACAGACAAAACAAAAAAACATAACTTTTATTCCCAAATAAGCCGTTTTTTTTGGGTGATACTTCTTTTACTTTTGCTGTAAGACCTGATTGTCTTCCTGAACTGGCTTTCATTTTCTTTTTTGTACATACTCTCCAAAGCTTTGAAAATAAACATCAATCTGTATTCCCTCAGGAAGTCTAGTCAGTTGACCTGTGTAGTAGAGGAATCATTAGATTAAATGTTTGATACAAAAAGCCACCACTTTCCATCTGAGGAATTGGCTAATAAAGGTTCTTTCAGAACCAGGCAAGAGAAAAGGGTCCAAGGTTAAATCTAGAATGTAAAGGATAATTTCATGTTTTGATACCCACTACCAAAGACCCTTTCTCAAGAGGAGTAAGGCTTATTAACCTTTTAATCTAATTCCAGAATTTTTCAGTCACCGTTAAGATAGTTTTGCCTATGGAACCTGGGTGACTCAGCTGGTTGAGTGACTGACTTCAGCTCAGGTCATGATCTCGTGGTTCATGAGTTGGAGCCCTGGGTTGGGCTCTGTACTGACAGCTCAGAGCCTGGAGCCTGCTTGGAATTCTGTGTCTCCCTGTCTCTCTCTGCCCCTCCCCAACTCGTGCTCTCTCTCTCTCTCCCTCTCAAAAATAAATAAACATTAAATTTTTTTTAAAAAAGATAGTTTTCCCTATGAAGACTTAGCTACACCTGTTTCAAAACCTCAATCTCATGTTCTATCCAAAACTCTTCTCTTCTGCACAGGTTCTCTTCTACACTGAGGCTCTAGTGTTGGGGAGATGTGGGGACTGCCCTCCCACACTACTTCTCTCTTTCCTGGGCTTGTTGCCTGGTGCTGGGGCAAAGAGAATAAGGGATAGGAAGAGGGAGAGAAAGAAAGAGGACAAGAGTGACAGAAGATTTACTGATATAACTGATCTAGCCAAATTGGCTATCCTTTTCATCAGTAGTCATAAGATAGACAACCTCCTGTGAGTGGTGTCCAGACACTGTATCTATACTGTTGGTCATCACAACTTGTCTAGCTTCTTTATTTTTATTTTTATTTTTTTAATAGTTTATTGCCAAGTTGGTTTCCATATAACACCCAGTGCTCTTCCCCACAAGTGCCCCCCTCCATGACCATCACCCCCGCTTCCTCTTTCCCCCTCCTTCTTCAGCCCTCAGTTTGTTTTCAGTATTCAAGAGTCTCTCATGATTTGCCTCCCTCCCTCTCCCTCGTCTATCTTCTTAATCAGTTGTGGACAGTTGAAGTCCACAGATTGACTCAGTGTGGACAGGAGAAGCCCCTGACAAGCCCTGGTGGCTAAGAGATTCTATGTTGAGCATCTCTCCCAGGTTTGTTCACCCTTTGTGAGATCTGGTTGCATCTTCAATCTGACCTTCCGGTGGCGGCTATTACCACATTTCTCTCTTATGTGTGTTTCTGACCTATGCTACAGCAGTACTTCATAAGTCTTAATTTCATCTAGGGCTTGCCGGAAGGGGGATCCATCTTCTGTACCTCTTAGTAACCTTGAGCACATGCTCTTTGCCCCTCCTTCTCCTGGATATCCCACCTACTGTTTTTTCCCAGTGTTCTTTCACTGCTCTTGTAGCACTAGAGCAGGTCAGTGCATCCAGTGATGGAGCAGAGTTGCACTTGCTGAAGATATTAACTTCCTCTCTTTTTGTAGACACTTGAAAACATTTCTACGGAATCTCTTGGCCTCTTTCCTAAGATTCAGGGATGGAAACCAGTTAATTCCCTTCCATTTGGAAGTGAAAGAAGTAGATAATCATTCTTCATGTATGTTGCACTCACTCCCAAACTTGACTTTTGACTCCTACAAGTTTCATTTGTATTCCATACGGGCAGAAGAATACACTCTTGAACTTCTCCCCAGAACTTTCCTCTTGTCTAACTCCATCTTAGTAGACAGAAATCCCATTCCCCTGGTTGCTCAGAGGAAAAACTTAGGAGTGAGTCTTTTCTTTCTTTCTTTCTTTCTTTCTTTCTTTCTTTCTTTCTTTCTTTCTTTCTTTTCCTTTCCTTCCTTTCTTTCCTTCTTTCTTTCTTTCCTTCTTTCTTTCTTTCCTTCTTTCCTTTCTTTCCTTCTTTCTTTCTTTCCATTCTTTCATTCTTTCTTTCTGCATTTCTTTTTTTGTTTTGTTTTGTTTTGTTTTTTCTTTTATAGTTTATTGTCAAGTTGGTTTCCATATAACACCCAGTGCTCATCCCAACAAGTGCCATCCTCCATGCCCATCATCCCCCTTCCCCTCTCCCCCACCCCCATCAGCCCTCAGTTCATTCTCAGTATTCAAGAGTCTCTCATGGTTTGCCTCCCTCCCTCTCCCCAACTTTTTCCCCCCTTCTGTTCCCCCATGGTCCTCTGTTAAAGTTTCTCCTGTTCCACTTATTAGTGAAAACATATGGTATCTGTCCTTCTCTGCCTGACCTATTTCACTTAGCATGACACCCTCAAGTTCCATCCACGTTGCTACAGATGGCCAGATTTCATTCTTTCTCATTGCCATGTAGTATTCCATTGTATAGATAAACCACATCTTCTTGATCCATTCATCAGTTGATGGACATTTAGGCTCTTTCCATGATTTGGCTATTGTTGAAAGTGCTGCTCTAAACATTGGGGTACATGTGCCCCTATGCATTAGCACTTCTGTATCCCTTGGGTAAATTCCTAGCAGTGCTCTTGCTGGGTCATAGGGGAGTTCTACTGCTAATTTTTTGAGGAACCCCCACATTGTTTTCCAGAGTGGCTGTACCAGCTTACATTCCCACCAACAGTGTAGGAGGGTGCCCATTTTTTCACATCCTCGCCAGCATCTATAGTCTCCTGATTTGTTCATTTTAGCCACTCTGACTGGCATGAGGTGGTATCTCAGTGGAGTTTTGATTTGTATTTCCCTGATGATGAGTGACACTGAGCATCATTTCATGTGTCTGTTGGCCATCTGGATGTCCTCTTTGGAGAAGTGTCTCTTCATGTCTTCTGCCCATTTCTTCACTGGATTATTTGTTTTTTGGGTGTGGAGACTTGAGAAGAAAGTGAATTCCCTAGCCTCAGGATGTAGAGTTCTAAATATATCTGTCAAATCCATCTGTTCCAATGTGTCATTCAGGTCCATTGTTTCTTTAGTGATTTTCTGTCTGGTTGTTCTATCCATTGCTGTAAGTGGAATATTAAAGTCCCATGCTTTTAGCACATTCTTATCAATAAGATTATTTCTGTTTGCGATTAATTGTTTTATGTATTTGGGTGCTTCCGAATTCAGTGTGTAGACATTTATAATTACTAGCTCTTCCTGATGTATAGACCCTGTAATTATTATATAATGACCTTCTTCATCTCTTGTTACTACCTTTACTTTAAAGTCCAGTTTGTCTGATATAAGTATGGCTACTCCAACTTTCTTTTGACTTCCAGGAGCATGATAGATATTTCTCCATCCCCTTACTTTCAATCTGAAGGTGTCCTCCAGTCTAAAATGAGTCTCTTGTAGACAGCAAATAGATGGATTTTTTTTTTATCCATTCTGCCACCCTGTGTCGTTTGATTGGGGCATTTAGTCCATTTATATTCAGTGTTATTATTGAAAAATATGGGTTTAGAATCATTGTGTTCTCTGTAGGACTCATGCTTGTAGTGGTGTCTCTGGTATCTTGTGTTCCTTGCAACATTTCCCTCATAGAATCCCTCTTAAGATTTCTTGTGGGGTTGATTTGGTGATGAATTCTTTCAATTTTTGTTTATTTGGGAAAACCTATATTTCTCCTTGTATTCTGAATGACGGGCTTACTGGATAGAGGATTCTTGGCTGCATATTTTTCCTGTTCATCACATTGAAGATTTCCTGCCATTCCTTTCTGGCCTGCCAAGGTTCAGTAGACAGGTCTGCAGCTACTCTGATAGGTCTTCCTTTGTATGTTAGGTCCCCTTTATCCCTAGCTGCTTTCAGAACTCTTTATACTTATATTTTGCAAGTTTCACTATATGTCATGCAGAAGATTGATTCAAGTTACCTCTAGGGGGAGTTCTCTGTGCCTCTTGGATTTCAATGTCTATTTCCTTCCCCAGATTGGGGAAGTTCTCAGCTATAATTTGTTCAGGTACCCCTTCAGCCCCTTTTTCTATCTCTTCTTATGGAATTCCTATGATACGGATGTTGTTCTGTTTGATTGCATCACTCAGTTTTCAAATTCTCCTTTTGTGCTCCTGGATCAATTTATCTCTCTTTTTCTCGCCTTCCTCTTTTTCTATAACTGTGTCTTCTAATTCATCTATTCTCGTCTCTGCCTCTTCAACCTGTGCAGTGGTCGCCTTCATTTTATTATGCACCTCATTTATAGCATTTTTTAATTCATCACAACTATTTTTAAGGTCCATAATCTTTGTAAAAATAGTTTCTCTGGTGTCTTTCATGCCTTTTTCAAGCCCAGCAATTAATTTTCTAACTATTGTTCTAAATTCTTGGTTAGTTATGTTGCTTATATCTGTTTTAATCAATTGTTTACCTGTCATTTTTTCCTGGAATTTCTTTAGAGGAGAGTTCTTCCATTTCATCATTTTGGCTAGCTTTCTGTCTCTTGTAAGTTTTAAAAGCTTGTTATACACTCTGCACCTGCAAGTTCTGCTATATTAAAGGAGGCTCATTGACTGTCCAGGGCCTGTCCATTCAGGAAGTATTCTTTTAATGGTGTCCCTTGGTCTCTCTTGTTATGCCTTTGTTTTATTTCCCTACTCATAGTGATATTTGGGACTCTCCACCATGTGTAATTTGGCTTGTTTCTTGAGGTAGCCCTGGAAAGGAAAACAGACAGACAAACAAACAGGGAACAAAAGCACGCAAAGGCACAGACAAATCAAATAGACAAGCAAACCAAAAGGAGAAAGAAAAAAAAGAAAAGAAAGGAAAAGAAAAAAGTGGGGGGTGGGGGGACAAAAACAACAAAAGACAAAGGACAGTCTAAAAGCATAAAACCAGAAATCCCAGCTACAAATAAAGAGCAGGGTGGAGGCGGCGCTGATGGAAGAGCATATACAAAGAGAGAAATGACAGGGGTGGGGAGAAAGAGAAATTGAACATTGATTGAACATTGACCAGGCAGAGAGACTAAAAGTCTTAATTCAGAGAGAGAAAAAGGAGAATATGGTAGGAGGTGAGGAGAAAGAAAGGAAGATAATGTTACTCAGAGAAACTATATAGTCTGATTATTCCAGAGAGAGTGAGAAAGGAAGGTAACGAGGGAGGTGTAGAATATGCATCAAGAGAATGGATTAAATGTGACTGTTTAAGCAAACCAGTAACCTGAGTGCCCAGTCCAGAGGAGGGGAGAGATAAGAATGAGATAAGGGAAAATATATCTGAATAGCAAGAATTGATCTAGAGTTAATCATGGCAATGCATCAATGTTGGTCTTGTCCCAGGATCCGTTAAAAAAACAAAACAAAAGAAAAACAGATATCCAGCGTGGATGGGCGTGGTTTGGTGTAGGCAGGTCTCGCCTCCACTGTGGGTCCTGTGGACCTCTCCCTGAGACCCCGCCTTGGTGGTTGTGGGGAGAAAAATGGTGGTGCGCTAGTCCCTTCTCCAACCAAGCATTGGAAATCACTCTTTTGGGTACGATCTCCCTGGGCCAAAGGCGTAGCCAAGGTGAGCCAGTGTTCTATGTCCCAAGCCCCGCCTCATTTCCAGATCTTAGTTCTAGTGCTTTAATGATACTGCTCGAAATGTACTCCTGCAGGCCGGGTGGCTTCCTAGCTGGGGATGGAGTAGGGGGAGTAGGGTTGCGGTTTCTCCTGGCGCCTCCTGGGATTGGGGCACCCAGTCCAAAGAAAGCTCTGCAGTTAGAGATAAGAACTCTCTCTGAATGCCCTGTGGTTAGAGATGGGATGATAGGATCCCTCTCCATTCTGGGCTGAGGTTTTTCTCTTCTCCAGAGACAGTTCTATGAGCAGTTTCAGCCACTGTTTCTCTTCCCCTCATCTCTCCGCAGAGGGGGCTCCCTCCCCTCTGAGTCTCCATGTCCCGGCCCATTTTTATCTTCCCCAGTTTGCAATCACACACCTATGAGGCTGTCTTCTTAGTGGACTCTGTCTCTTTTCCTCCCAGACTCTTGTGGTTCAGTGTCCTTTGGCTTCAGCCCTTCTTTGAGAGATGAGGGCAGGGAGTACGAAGCTTCCTATTTCTCTGCCATCTTGCCTCCTTCTGTCCTCTTTCTTCCTTTCTTTCCTTTCTTTCCTTTCTTTCCTTGTAAATATGACCACTTGGCACCACACATCTCACTTCTTTCTAGTGAGCTGGAAAGCTAAAAACCACATCTCTCAGACACCCTAGCATCTAGTTTTTTGGCAGTGAATTAGACTTACACAACTATAAACTCTCTTTTGGAGTTTTGGAAAGCATAAGTGAAACAGTAGCCTTCTTCTTTCCATCTTAGCTCTTTCTGCTGTCAGGCAAGGTCACGAACACATGACTTTTTTTTTTTTTTCTTTTCCAGCAGGACTTAATGTCTGGTCATCAGTTTTATATGTCTTCAGGGGCAGTGATATTGGTGGCTCTCTGAGCCCTAGAGTCACAGCCACTGCAGTGTGTTCTTGAATGCACTGTTACAGTAGTGGCAGTATCCTTTTGTCCTGACTGGGTCAGAAGTAGAAATGCTCCTGGAAGGTCAGTTCCACAGTGGCTTAGTAGTCTCTCCTGAAAGCCCAGCTTAGAGTGCGCTCCCCCAGACCTTCTGATGATTTTGTAATCATTTAATTCCCTATGTTAGATGTCTTTTTTGATTAATGTACCAAAAAGGATTTTGCACTGAACTCTGAATAAATGTATAAACACCTCAAAGATGGAACTAGGATTATTTATATGACCAGTTAGGTTGTAGAATCATGAAAATCTAGTTACCATTTGAAAATGAAACACTGGTGGTACCCAGCATACAGTACAAAAATCACTTAAATTATGCTCTTAGTCTCCTGGAAAGAAGAGTCTTATTTTATAGGCAATCCTTTGGTGGACTGAGTGGCTGCTGGAATAAGACAATATGGTAGGCTCTGAGATAAAAGGAATATGAGATGCACTGAGTTCTCTCAAAAGCACTAGAGAAATTAGTGAATGAAATGGCTTAATTCAGAGTTTAAAACTAGCTCAAGACATGGTCAGAGGACTAAGGAACTCCTGTGATTGCACTCAAAGAGACTCTTATTTCTCATCACCCAAAAATGAGTGATAGAGTCTGATTCAGTGGGTTGCCAAATTACAACCTAATTTAATTGATAGTCTTGCCGGATCTGTTACATGAAATGTAGATTACTTACCGGGAAAGAGTAGGATGGTAAGAACTGGAAATGGGGACATCTGGGTTGATTTGATGGACTCTGAGTCCCTGACCCTCCTACTGCTGAGCCTCCCTTGCCAGAAGCCTTAGGAGAAACCTGAAAAATATGCAAGGCAGTGTATCCCAAAGACTACTCTGTGAATCCACATTTTATCTCTTAGTGCTTAAAAGCTTTAATGAGTATCTTAAAAGTTTTCTGTTGTCCAGGGATTTCTGATAAGGAAGTTTATGCTTTTGGAAGTTTACTTGAACTGGCCAGAGCTTAATTCCATTAAGTATATGGAATGGTACTTTCTGTGAAGCTTCCTGGCAGCAGTAATTAGAATGCTTTCTCTCTATACCCCAATTCAAATGTCAGGCCCCTGATCCTCACAGGTTTAAAAATGAAAGTCAACCAGTAGGTTGTCATTTGAAGTGTTGAGAGTAGTGATAGCGTGATACAAAAGAAGACACATAAAATTGGTAAAATTGTTCCTTTCACCAAAAAAAAAAAATATATATATATATATATGTATATATATATATATATATACATACATATATATATATGGTTAACAATTCCTTTTTTTCCCCTCCAGGAGACATAAAGTAAATAAAGTGTCAAGGGAGTCACATTAAGTTTCAAATTGCTAGTAGTTTCCTATTAGAACATCCTATTGTTATGTCCTGAGAACACAGCTCATAATGTCCATCCCAGTGCAACATGGAAGGTTGTACATTCCTTGAGTTCCTCTGTATGTCTACAGACAAACCTCATCCTGAATTTGCTCATGCATTCAACAAATGTGGATGGAATGCCTACCGTGGACCAAGATTTTATGGCAGTCCTTAAAGGGACTTACAGCCAGTTTTGTTTTACAATGATAAATAGCTTACCTGAAGGATGGCAGATTATGAACTGTTCATTTTAACTCCATAAAACTGATGGGGTGGAGTAACTGCCTCATGCCTTCCATCCACCCACTCCACCCCACCCCCAGTAATGTCTTCCTGTCTGTTTCAGTCTCTTCAACAGACAGCTATGGGAGAGAAAATGGAAAGGGTAGTTTCAAGTATAGGTGCTTCCTATACTTAGACCATTTGTCTCCAAATGGTCTCCAAATTGTCCTCATAACAATTTTGAGAAAGGGCTCTTATTCCCATTTTAAAGATAAAATAGAGACTTGGGGTTAAGTAAATGACCCAAGGTCAGACAGGTAATAAGGAGCATTGGGGTTTAGGAACCAGGTCTGTGCTTTCCTTTATCCGATGCAGTCTTTATTAAGTTCACCTTCTCACAAGAAGAAAGTGAAGGTACTTTAGTTTCCACTCATGAGATGATTAGTTTTATATATTTTTTTCTTAAATTCACATGCAAAGGTACATAGATTATTGCCTTTGTTCACTCAGAGCTAGCATGTTTGGTTCAGTCATTGAGCTAATCTGGCTAACTAGGTTTGACCTCAGGAATTCAATAAAAAATTTTTTACACTTGAATTTTAAGTTTCCAGAAGTATTTCTTTTGTAATTATTATATTTAGGGAAAGAAGTATGAACTTCTGTTTTAAATAGCTGAATTTTTCGAGGCACCTGGGTGGCTTGGTTGGTTGGGCGTCCAACTGACCTCGGCTCAGGTCAGGTCATTATCTCACGGTTCGTGGGTTTGAGCCCAGCGTTGGGCTCTGTGCCGACGGCTCAGAGCCTGGAGCCTGCTTCAGATTCTGTGTCTCCCTCTCTCTGTTCCTCCCCTGCCTCTGCTTGTCTCTCAAAAATAAACATTAAAAATTAAAAAAAATTAAATAGCTGAATTTTTCTTTAGCTTTTAAACCTTAGATCCAAAGTAGCAATATTGCAATAAATTCTTTGAGAATAAAACAAATATTGTTAACATGTAAAAGGGGTTTTTCACATTTATTAGCAACTATTCAGCTTTTTTTTTCCCCCCAGCAAGGAAAAGCATACTTCACCAGAAGGTGGCACTCTGAGAACACCATTTTGGATTTTGGATTTAGGAGTTCAAGAGTGCTCCTATATCCTTTCTTTATGGAATGAATTGCACATTTAAATGATGATCTGAGTCTTTGTTATGCTTCTTTCTACATGTGGTTTAAAAAATGTTTATTTAAACATAAAACTGTTAAGAAATAAAATGTCTTTTAAATATTGTCTCTTTAAAGATAAGTTAATATAGGGGCACCTGGGTGGCTTAGTCAGTGAAGCATCCGACTTCAGGTCAGGTCATGATCTCCCAGCTTGTAGGTTTGAGCCCTGCATTGGATCCTCTCTCTCTCTCCTTCTCTCTCTGCCCTTCTTCCACTTGTTCTCTCTCTCTCTTTCTTTCTCAAATTAAATAAACTTAAAAATATAAACATAAGTTAATATACTGATATGTTACATATTTCATGTGAAACTGTTTTACTGACAAAGCAGATATTAATAATAATTATTCTTGGAGTAAATTGCTGTTTCCAAATTATGTTGTTAAAATTCAGAACAAAGCAAAGGTGCCTGGGTGGCTCAGTTGGTTAAGTGTTTGACTTCAGCTCAGGTCATGATCTCACGGTTCGTGAGTTCAAGCCCCATTCGCCCCACATCAGGCTTTGTGCTGACAGCCTGGAGCCTGCTTTGGATTCTGTGTCTCCCTTTCTCTCTGCCCCTCTTATGCTCTGTCTGTCACTCTCTCTCAAAAATAAACATTAAAAAAAGTTTTAAAAAACAAAGTAGAAAAGTATATCTTTCCTTTTCGACTGCATTCAAAGCATATTAACAAAAACATTTTAGAGAGTCCTGCAGAAGAATAAAATTTCTGTATAGAACAGTTTACAGCTGGCATTTTTGGTTGATCTCTTAGTTAAGGCTGAGTATGACAAATAAGCTAAATTAGTTATTGAAATTCCATGTTTAATCTTGTAACAACATTTTCTTAATTTAATATCTATACATTTTCTAAAATGTCCTGTTGTATTAATAAATGTACTAGTGTGTTCTCACAAGGTTTATTATTTGGTCTGGTGATTAAAATCTCTAATGTGTTTTAATATCTCTTTCTTTAAAATTCTTTTTTAATTTTTTTTATTTTTGAGAGAGAGACAGAGCACAGGCAGAGGAGGGACAGAGAGGGAGACACAGAATCCAAGGCAGGCTCCAGGCTCTGAGCTGTCAGCACAGAGCCCGACACAGAGCTTGAACTCACAAACCCTAGATCATAACCTGAGCCAAAGCCAGATGCTTAATCAACTGAGCCACCCAGATGCCCCTAGCATCTCTTTCTAACACATTGCTGCTTATTTAGTAAAGACCTTTTCTTACTTTGTCATCGACATCAATGGTGAGCACTGACTTTGGAATTCAAAGGCCAACACTAGGCCTAGATGACATCAATCAGGTGTTAAGGAAAAAGAAGGAAAAATAATTTTATTTCAACTATATATAGATCACATTTCAATAATGTGTTTCTAAAGATTTTCATAAACCTGGTGGTTATTTATATGGCTATTTTGATAAATCAATAAACTACTTTAAAAAAATATCAGTTCTAAAGATCAGCTTTCAGTTATAATTCTTACCTTGTATCCAGAGCATAAAAGAAAGCTCTTTTAAATACTTGACTGTGATTAAATGGCTTTAAACCAAACAGCTCACAGTTTCACTTTTCTGTTATAAAATACTCAAAAGTCCATGCCTGAAAGGTAGCACAGTTTTAGCTTCTAGAGCATTCAGGAAGAGTATTCCTGAAACAAGCAGTGTTATCGTGTAGTTCCAACTACAGTTTTTGTAATGTAAGATTTTTATTGAAAACTCCTTTCTTCCCCCTCAAACGCTTACATTTTAATCTACAGTTATAAAAAACAAGGATTGTGCTATTTTATTTTCAATAACAATAATATTTGAAGTAATAATGGTGATTTATCATTTTAGAATACTTTTCCTCAATGAATAAAGGACAAACATATCTCATACTATTTTGTTTCCTCCATCCTTCCTGTGAGTTGCCTGTTCGTGCCCTAACCCAGTGCATGAGTGCTCACCCTCCATCCCTCTCTTCCTCCCCCACCCCTCATGCTCATTTTCTGTCTCTCATACTTTCCAACTTAGAATGAGACACTGTGAGCAACATCACTAAGGACCATGTCAACATGACTCTTAATAATTAAGGAGCCTAGTCAGACCTAGAGTATATGAGGCTACTTTAAAAAAATATTCATTTTAAATTTTGGTTGACCTTTGTTTGACTAAAAACATGCAATCTCAAATATAGTATGAATATAAATAAAGCTGGTATCTAATATTCTTGAGTTGGGTGTTTTTTATTTTTAGGATAAACATGTTCTACAAGTTGTAACTATTGAGAGAATGCTGGAAAGGCTGAAAAAATCAAATGAACTTTTGGAACTCATTCTTAAAGGACTTAATGAATATTTGGAAAAGAAACGTCTCTTCTTCCCCAGATTCTTTTTCTTGTCTAATGATGAACTTCTTGAGATACTGTCTGAGACTAAAGATCCCACTAGGTACGTAACTTACAAACATAGCTCATAGCTAAGTTTACCTGCTTAAATTTACTTTTTAAAATAAGACAGGATATAAATATATGTAATTATGTTCAAGAACATTCTCAATATTATGAATAACCAATGTAATTATTTAAAAATATAAGTAATGTCATTGAAGGTTATTTTTCCAAATGTGATAAATCTTGGGAAGGATTTAATATTTTATTGATTTTCTCCTACAGATTTTTCAGAACACCTCACTCTCAGTGGCCTGTAATGACCCACGCAGGTGGTGTCCCATTATTGATCCTTTCAATTCTTCTATAAGAGGGGCAGCCTCCTACATCAGTGTACTGTCATCTTTGCAGAAGTTGCTCCTTACCTAAATATCTTTGACTTCTTTTACCTCTTCTAGATTTTTGTGGAAACATGCTCAAAGGTCTGCCCCTCAGGAAGACTTTACCTGACTACTGTATTTAAAACGGCAAACCTTGGGGCGCCTGGGTGGTTCAGTTGGTTAAGCATCCAACTTCGTTTCAGGTCATGATCTCGCAGTTTGTGAGTTCAAGCCCCCCATCAGGCTCTGTGCTGACAGCTCAGAGCCTGGAGCCTGCTTAGGATTCTGTCTCTCTCTCTCTGCCCCTCCCCTGCTCACACTCTGTCTCTCTCTCTATCTCAAAAATAAAATAAACATTAAAAAAAAAACTAAAATGGCAACCCTTCCAGCACTGCCTAGCCAGTGGATTATCTTCACTACCCTTATTTCCTTCGGCTTCTTTTTTATCATCTGGAATAGCCATAATGTACTTACTTGTTTACCATCTGATTTTCTCTAGCAGAATATAAGCTCCATGATGGCAGGGACTTTGGACTTCTTTTTTTCCCCGATGCTGATTCCCAATTCCTTAGAAGAGTGTGTATGTCTAGTAGACAGCAGACAGTGAATGGATAGTTATTAAATTTGTTAGTTCCTTGTGCTTTCAAAGTAGGAGACAAGTAATTCAGACAAAAAGATCAATTTAGGCTCAGATTTCCATCTGAATTTTTATTTTCTGCTTTACTGCCTACTGAAAGATGAATTCAATTGGTTATTAGTAATGTGCCCAAAACAAGGGGTTTAGTCACTTCCATCTATGTTACAATGGCTACAGTTGGATACTTTTGAAGCTGTTGATTTAGTAAACTGTAAAGTACTTAAAGTGCTAAACCTAGTTCATAATTTGTGAGCAGTCACTGAAGATCCCAGTTGAAAAAGCTAGTTTTGTGCATACGAAGATTTTTCCAATTAGTGTATTATCTGTTAGTCAAGATTGGTTTGCTCCTTACGTTGCTTTTAACATCTTTCAGTTCATTGTGTTGGAAACAAAGCCTCATGGGGATCTCCTCTGTAGCTCTAATTATAACTGTAGTTTTACAGATCTTTTTGTGATTATTCAATTAATGATGACCTCCTACTGGACTGTATAATCCATACAGGCAGGGATTGTGTCTTTTTCCCTCAGCCTTTCATCTCCAGCAACATCTAGCAGAGGCCTGACACGTGATGCACATTTATAAATTGTGAATGAAGATTGGTACACAAAGAACACTGATAATTAAGGAACTGCTTTAATTTGATTAATTCTCTTGAACGTTTTCTCCCCTGACAGGGTGCAACCTCACTTGAAGAAATGTTTTGAAGGAATTGCAAAGGTAGAATTTACAGAAACGTTAGATATTACTCACATGAAGAGTAGCGAAGGAGAGGTCGTGGAACTCACAGAGACCATTTCAACAGCCAAAGCCAGAGGTCAAGTGGAGAAGTGGTTGGTTGAATTAGAGAGAGCTATGATTAAATCCATCCACAAGGTACTCAGCTGTATTTATTATTATTTCCAGTAAAGATATAGAATATTAATGTATCATGGGGACACCTGGGTGACTCAGTCGACAGAGCATGCGACTCATGATCTTAGGATCATGAGTTTGAGCCCCACATTGGAGATAGAGATTACGTTAAAAAATGTCTGGTTAATAAATGCACTGTTTTTTAGACAGAAATTGAGTCCTAAGTTACCAATTAAATTGTAATAGATAGCTTAAAGACAAAGATATAGTCTATGAAATTAATTTCATAGGGACTCACTTGAAAAATGGGACAAAATGCCATCCATACTACAGAAAACTTGGGTTTCTTGGATTTTAGTCATAAATCCTATTTCTTACAGCTACAAGCTAGTTCTTTCATCATTAATTAAATACACCTTGGTCTACAGAGTCTGTCTTTAGTCTTGCTTTGCATGGATTTCTCTAAAGTTTTACATGATTCTCCTTGATATATATATTTCTGTGTTGAGCCTTTTTGTCCTGTGTACATACAAAATATGTACCAAAATGTTAGAAAATCACAAATACATCCTATAATTAATTATAACTTCATATTTTCCACATCTCCTGAAACATCAACTCAGTCATTTGTAATTATTTTATTAGTAGAAAATTTCAAGTCATGGAAACAAAAAATCATGATTGAACTGGGGATCAGGAGAGCAGGAATGAGAAGGAACATGGCATCTCATCCTAAATTAACAACAGTTAATTCATTAATTTTTCAGATTTCTCACGCATTGTTGAAAAAAGTTCATTGACATCTAAGTGTTTAATGTATATGATGTTCCATAGTGTTGCTTCCTCTTCTTAAATATAGCTTTAATATCTGCCTGCATAATAGTTTTTCAGTAGCTATAAAGTCATTTGGAGTTTTTCATTTCTCCCTATTGTGGATTAAATTAGAGTGAATGTCCTAATGGATATAGCTGGTTTCTTTGATTGAATTATTTCTTATGGTAACTTCTCCTGTGTAGGACCACTAGGTCAAAGAGACGAGGTTTCATAGGCCTCTGTGCATATTGACAAGTAAGGCTTATTTTATTTATGCAGCTGTAAGCAATGTAAATAAATTCCACTTTGACCACTATTTACCAGGCTTGGTTATATGGTTTGGTAATTGATGCATATAGTGATAACTCATTGCTTTAGACATATCCAATACAATTACAACTATTCTTTTAGTTTTGTTAGAGTGCTTACAAAAGGTATTTTGGTTGCCATTTCAGAGCATTTAGATGGGGTGGCAAGGAAAATATCATCTCCAAATGTTCTTGTGTAAGTTTGTGTTACTGAAATGTGCAATCAAATACAATATAAAGTAATACAAATAGAGATGTGTGTTACTATGTTTTACTGTATGTATTTTCATGCTTGAAAGACCATTGCATGCTTAAATTAAGTAAATTTTAGGTCATTTATAAATAATAAAGTCATATTCTTGGCACTTGTGCCCTTTTATCTTACTAGATTATCAAGTGTATGTTACTTCCAAAATATACATGTACTTATATATGTGTATATATCTGGCACACATAGATATATTTTACATACAATTTAATATTGTAGAACATTTCATAATTGTATTTCTCCTCATCCAACTATAAAAATTGCAGTTTATATTTTAAAGTCTTCCTCTTGTGCTCGCTTCAGCAGCACATATACTAAAGTCTTCCTCTTGTTCTTTGCACAGTCCTTCTAGAGCACATATTTACTCCATTTTTGACATTTCTGTACTGTACCTCCTAGTTTCTATGTTTCTCCCATCTCTCAGTTGCTCATTTTCACCTGCCCTTTCTGTGGCTCCTTCTGGCCTTAGAAATTTTCTTTGCTATCAATAGCCAATACTGCCCTTCATCTCTGTTCAGCTCCATAAATACCCTAGCTAGACTAGAAATCCAGAAAGGCTCATACATCCTTATATATTTCTCAGAAAAGTCTAATTTTGACAGTCTTTTCTGAAATCAAACATTAAAGTGAGTATCACCTCATAGACAACATGACTATTTTGGGTTGATAGAAAAGATCAGAACATTTCTCACTGATGGCTGGTAGAAAAAGTAGGTATGTCAATCCACTGAAAACATATGTAGGAAAAGTACATGAATTAGACTTAAATCATGTTGCAAAGAACATAAATAAGACTTTATGACTTTCCTGATTCTTAACTCTGCATAAATCAAGTATGCCCCCATGCTTGTCATCATTGCCTTGGACATCTAACTATAGATAGAAGGGAAGTTAGATCTGGAGACACAGAAGGAACATTAGAGGAGTTGTGTGGTTTGCCTGAGAGGGCCTGTACACGTACATATGCCCCTGGGTGAGTGGGGATCTGATTAAGTTCAAAGAAAATTATTGTCTATAGATTTGACAGATCTCATTTTAAAATTACTTAAATTTAAATTTTGCAATAAAATTGCTTGAGCTTGTTCAATCCAGATGTATCTTGGATATCTTTGGCTACGACTGGTCACATGAATATTTGATATAATGTGGGTTCACATAAATTGAATGTATCAGCAAAATAAAATGCTGTGTAATGTAAGCTTTTGGTCACAGGTATATGAGTAAACTTGAATATAAATAGTCTAATTGCATGCTTTGAGTCTTCATAATTGGTTAAGATGTTGTAAAAAGTTAAATAGTATGAGTTAATATGCTTAGGACTTTAGCTCCTCTTTGTATAGCTTGTTTAAGTAAACAGTGAAATTATCATTAGCATTTTTTTCCCATTAGGTAATTAAAGATGCAATTTCTGCCTATCCACAAAATATGCGAATTAACTGGGTGAGGGAGTGGCCTGGACAGACAGTGCTTTGTGTATCTCAAACCTTTTGGACAACAGAAGTACAAACAGCTATTGCAAAGGGACAAGAGGTAAGCTTCATTGCTGCTCCACCTCAGCATTTTTTAAACAGCATTTTTTTAAACAGCAGTTTTTCAGCATTTTTAAAACAGGTACTATTGCTGGAATACACTAATTATGAAAAACAAAATAAAGACAATCCTCGCAAAAAGCCAAGGGTATTTGAACCTCAATCTTCTTATTAGATACATTTTTATACCTTTAAAAATAGAATTGTAATAGAACTAAGCTTCCTAAACTCAGAAAGATTAGGAGGAAAATAGCATAATTCTCTTTTATACCTTGAGTAAAACTACCCTGTGAAGAGAAGGTATCAGTTAGCTTACTCTACTATTTTCAGTTTTATTATTAATGTTGTATAATTCAGTTTTATTAATAATAATGTAATATTTATTATTAATCATTGATTTTGTATAATGATTATTGATTTTTTTAAGTTTATTTATTTTGAGAAAGAGTGGGAAAGAGAGGGGCAGAGAGAGAGTGAGAAGGAATCCGAGCTGACAGCTCAAAGCCTGAAGCAGGGCTCAATCTCACAAACTGTGAGATCATGACCTGAGCCAAAATCAAGAGTTTCACACTTAACCGACTAAACCACCCAGGCACCCAGTAATTATTGATATTTTGAATGATGCTTACTTTTAAGTACTCTATTAGGTATATTAGCATAATAATATTATTAATTTGATTGCTGTTAGTAATTAAGAACAGAAACTACATTTATAGGATTTCAAGCACGTCAACTTTCAGTTGACTGATGGACCAGTTGGAATGTAGTAGTTCTAGATCTTTTGTTTAGAACCATGAATTTCAAAATATATATATATAAAGTTCATTTATTTATTTTGAGAGAGACAGAGATGGTGTGAGTGGGGGAGAGGTGGGGAGAGAGAGAATGAGAATGAGAATGAATCCCAAGTAGGCTCCATGCCGGCAGTGCAGAGCCCAATGCAGGGCTCGAACTCAAGAAACTGTGAAATCATGACCTGAGCTGAAACCGAGAGTTGAATGCTTAACCAACTGAGCCACCCAGGGACCCCTCAAATATATTTTTGACATGGAGTTTGGTATTATTGTCTTAAACTCTAATGTATTGTTGAACACTGGTAATGTTGAGGTTTGAGAGAGACTAATGTTCTCTGTAAGCAGACGGGATCCCATAGAGGAAGGAGCTGAGTAACACACACTTAGCTCTGTTAAACTGACCAACAGGTCACTTATTTCTTTCCTGTGGGAAGGGATAAAGGCATAGGGCAGAAGTTAGGGTTTTCCAGAAAAACTCTGTCTTCATGGAACACAAGGCCCTGGGGAAGGGGAGTTGCCCTAACAACAGTAAGCCCTTGGAGTTCCTTCAGAGCCCTCTGCTTCTAGCCACATGTGCTTTCTTCTTCTTCTTCTTTTTCCCAGAGGGCTTAGAGAATTCATGTTCTCTTTTTCTTTTAAGCAACCACTCATTAACCTCCCCACACAGAGGGATTCCTCCATCACCAATGTAGGGTACTGGGGCAACATGTAGCCCCCTGGATCTCTCTCCTTGCTTCTGGCCAGCCCCCAAACCACAATGCCAACTTTATCACTCGCCACTGTGGGGACATAGTCTGCAGGGAATGAAGAAGCAAATGTGGGCAGATTAGACAAACCTGAGGGAATCTTCCAAATTTCTTCAGTTTAAATGTGGTGTTTATCAAACCCCTACCCCTCTGCAAAATCCATATTTTTCTTTGATCTTACTCCAAGCAGGCTGCAACAGGTGGGAGTTGATATAGAGCACTCAAGTGTAAACTACATTTTCTACTTATCTCCCAACCATAATTTGAATCTCAAGGGACATGCCATGTAGCTTACTCCCATTTCAATATGTCATTTGCTCAAAAACATCTGCCTATAATTCTTACCATATTGCATACAGATACAAATAGGGTTTTTTGTTTGTTTGTTTTATTTACAGCAGTACGCACTGATACTGACATTGAGTTATTTCTACTCATTTCTCAGTGTATTCAGTTTTTTTTTCCTACTCATGTTGCATGGTGCAGGTATGGAGCCATTCACAGAGAAAGCCAAAATGAGAACCTATGCTACTTGAGGGGGATTCAGCTTCATAGACTCAAGGTCCTCTAGAGCTGCAGCTTAGCAAGATTTAGCAAGTTACACCTCTGTTATTGTTGCTTGCCAGACTGCCGTCTTCTGTTGCATTTTATGGTGCTATCATAGCTAAATTTCATGATATGAAACTGTGCGTTATATGTGTCCTTAAAAATTCTTTTTCATCTGTTTGTGATTACCCTGGTTCATGCTGCCCATGATCTGCTGTCTGTGCACCTCATCCCTGTCTGTATTTCATCCATGTTCAGTCCATTCAAATTCTGTAGCAGCATCGGGAGGGGCTGGTACATGTTTTAGTATTCTATAGCATCGATGGTTTTTTTCTTTTAAGTTAATATGTAGGTCTATCATGGGAGGCTAGCATATGTTTTAGTATTATATGTGTTGGTAATTTTTCCTCCTGATTAACATGTGGTTCACATTTGAAACTGATCACTTTGGTTGAGCAGCTGGAGACTCTTGGCAGCCTCAGGGAAGACTGGATTCTTCCATTCTCTGCAAACATCCCAAGTTGTCTAGAGCGTGATGTTATAATAGCCCTGTTTTATACTGTCACACTCCCAGAGGACCTGTTGGATTTATTTATTCAGTGAATGTTGACTGTGGAACTAGTCTGCATAAGGCATTACAGGGGCTGTAAAATGAATGAAAGAATCCCCACTGTCACAGAGCTCGGCATATTGCAGATACTAACATAATTTTGAGTCACTGTATCATTGCATATGTAGAAGGATCTAGGTATGATAAAAAAATATTTGATTTCAGATAGGGTTTATTTTGACAGAATAGAATAGTTGCTGCCTTTAGATTCATTAGCTCACTATACAGAATGGTTTACAAGGAAGAAAATGTAACAAAAATGCTATCGATATCATGATTTTTGCCTATCTGATCTGAATTCTCATGGATTCATATAATAATGTTCCCAAAGAACTCAGTTTATTGCAGTTTGAAGTTAAATTTTAGTTCCAAATCTGTCTTCCTAGTATAGGAAAATACATTCTGCTAGTGTATGTAGTAATAAATTCTTATGGACATATAATTCATGCTGTCAGATCTAAACATGAAATTTTTATTTTATGTTTTGTGTTGAACTATAGAATGTGAAAACTGGTAAGGCTCTCAGAGACCTCCACTTTTACTGATGAGAAAACTAAGATGCACTCACTGGCATGGCTTACTTTCCTAGGATCAAAATGGTTCTTACTAATTTATATGCTTAGCGCACTTAAATTCACTGATTGGCTCTAAAAATTTAAACACTTATGGCTATTTAAAAATGGCTGGGCCAGAAGTTTGTCTTTCACTGCTTATGAAGAGAATTAATAGCAATCGATCATGTAAATAATATGAAGGCACTGGTGTTCAAGCACTTCAAACCTTTGAAAGAATTACCTCCCTAAAAATAAAGATGAAATATTTCAAGGAATAAGAAAAGTGCCCCTCAGAAAAACAGTGTGTGGTCTCCAATCCTGTCCTTCAAACTTGTTCTCATTCTTGAAAATGCTCATTTTTAGTTCTATCACTACCACTTACCTGGTCCTGAAGGAATGAAATACACTTGCTGGTGCCCAATGTTTATTAAATATTATTAGAGTGGAGAGAGAAAGCCCATCCGCCTTCTGGAGCGTGTTAACAGTCCCTTAAGCATAGCAGTTTTCATTGATTCTAATTTGATCCTCACCATAAACCCTCTTCTCTTTTTTAACTTACTAATTAGATTTACCCGCCAAAAGAGAGCCTGGTTCTCAGAATTGGCATGGCTCACCATAAACTAAAATGTTAGATGTTTTTTTTATTAAGATCTTTACTTTTCAAGTGGCACAAATCCATCTCAGAAAGCTTACACAACGGGACCACAAGAACGTTGGGATTTGAGGAAGAGCAGTCGGAATCGGGATCTCAGGGCGTCATTGCTACTGCGGTATCTCTTCCATTGCCTTTCCTCTCTGCTGGCCTCTGCTAGGCTCTGTTCCACCATGGAGAGGAAGGCTTGCAGTAGCTTCAGATTGGCATACTCAGACTCCCCAAACCTAGCAAAAAGCACTTTTTTCACTGCCTGTATAGCAGTTCCTGGGAAGAACTCTGATTGGTCCTGGTTGGGTCACACATCCCACTCCTTGCTGCCATCGAGATGGGCAAGTTGATACACAGCTTACCAGAACTACAGAGCATAAAGGAGAAGGGGAAATTGGAGCTGAAATGATGTTGAGTAGACACAAACCACATATGTCCATTCTATCTGGCCAGATTGGCCTTGTTCACCTAATACTTTTGTAGTAAGAAAAATTGATTATTTTTAAATTGTGTCAAATGGAGGGAAATGTAGAAAACTCCCTGTGTATATGCTAGCTCAAAATGTATTTGTTCAGAAAAATTCTGATCAGATTAATTATATCTTATTTTCTTTCAGGCTCTTGAGCAGTACTTGGAAGTGTGTAACATGCAAATTGATGATATTGTTACTTTGGTCCGTGGCAAATTGTCCAAGCAGAATCGTGTTACTCTGGGAGCCCTTGTGGTGCTGGATGTCCATGCTAGAGATGTCCTCACATCACTTGTTAAAAAACAAGTTAGCGATGACTCTGAATTCGAGTGGTTAAGTCAGCTTAGGTACTATTGGCAAGTAAGTGATATCACTGAACGTTATTACACAGCAATTTCAGCTCATAGCTTTTTAATTTGTACTTGCTTGCTCATATGGGAAATAGTAACAGAAGATTTTTTGCTGATGGCTGACTCTACCCAAACAAGCATTCTCCAGGCTGAAGATTAAGGGAGCCAAAAACTATATATCTTCTGAACAAAAAACTGTATCTTTATCTATATCCAAATCCATACCCAAATTTATAGTTACTTATAAATACAGTATGTATACATATATGGATGCTCAAAAATTGAGTTATTATAAAAATTACTCATTTTAAATAAGCCATTATGCTCACAGAATCTGTAAAATGTCCATACTAGGCAGCTTAAAATTGTAATTTTAGATTTTTGATACATCTAAAGAATGTAAAAAATCAGACTTTTATTGTGATTTAATCATTTAAAGTTTCCTCTTGTTGATCAGTTGAAGGAACCAGAAACATGATCTGGAAGGAAGGGTCTTATCAGGACCCCCAGGTGGGTGGTCATGGCAGCCCCAGCTGGGAAAGCAGGAGGACTAGGCATAGTTAGTACAGTGGACAAGGTTGAACCTGTTGAGAGTGGGAAGAAAGAGCTGTATCTTTTGAGATACAGACTCAAAAGATCTAAGCAGATTCACTATTATGAAAGGCTCGTAAGTATGGAGTGGGAGGAGAAAAGATACAAGAGTAAGAACCCTGGAAAACCATGAGAGAGGTAGTGGATAGGAGCTCACTGTGGAGTCATCATTTCAAATGCCAGATCCTGGGGCATCTGGGTGGCTCATTTGGTTAAGTATCTGGCTCTTGATTTTGGCTCAGGTCATGGGATTGAGCTCCACATCGGGCTTCCTGCTGAGCATGGAGCCTGCTTGAGATTCTCTCTCTCCCTATCTCTCTGTTCCTCCTCCCACTTTCTCTCTCTTCAATCAATAAATAAATGAGTGAATGAATGAATGATTGCCAGATCCTTCCCTTACCAGATGTAGGACTTGGGCAAGTTACTTACTCTCTAGAAGCATCAGTTTTATTACCCATAAAATGATGATAATGATAATACCCACTCAATAGTGAAAATGAACTGAACAATTGATTATAAATATAGGAGAATCAATTACCAGAGAAATTAAAAAACAATCCTATTTATAGTTGCATCAAAAAGAATAAAATATATAAAAATAAATTCAAACAAGGAGGTAAAAGATTTGCATACCAAAAACTCTAAGACGTTGATGAAGACAATTGAAGAAGACACAAATGAGTAAACAGATACTTTGTGCTTGTGGATTGGAAAATTAATATTGTTAAAGTATTCTTAATACTGAAAGCAATCTACAGATTCTGGGTAATCCCTATCAAAATTCCAATGGCACTTTTTACAGAAATAAAATAAACAGTCCTAAAATTTGTATGCAGCCACAAAAGACACTGAATAGACAAAGCAATCTTGAAAAAGAAGAACAAAGTTGGAGGCATGCTCCCTGTTTTCAAACTGTATTGCAAAGCTATAGTAATCAGATCAGAATGGTATTGCCATAAAAACAGACACATTGATCAGTGGAACAGAATAGAGAGCCCAGAAATACACCCAAGCATCTATGGCCAAATAATTTATGACAAAGGAGGCAAGATTATGCGGTGGAGGAAGAACAGTCTCTTCAGTAAGTAGCGTTGGGAAAACTGAACAGCCACATAGGAAATAATGAAGCTGGACCACTGTCTTATACCATGCACAAAAATTAACTCAAAATGGATTAAAGACATGAATGTAAGACCTGAAATCAAAAATTCATAGAAGAAAACATAGATGGTAAGCCCCTTAAATCAGTCTTGACAATGACTTTTTTGGCGACAAAAAGACAGCAAAAGCAAAAATAAGCAAATGGGACTACATCAAACTAAAAAGTGTTATACAGCAAAGGAAACCATCAACAAAATGAAAATACAACTTACTTAGTGGGAGAAAATACTTGCAAATCATATCTGACAAGGGGTTAACATCTAAAATATGTAAAAAATTCCTACAATTCAATAGCAAAAACACCAACTGTATAATTTGAAAATGGTCAAAGGATCTGAATAGACATTTTTCCAAAGAAGACATACATATGGCTAACAGGTTCATGAGAAGATGCTCAACATCACTAATCAGTGAAATGCAAATCAAAACCACAATAAAATGTCCTCTCACACCTACTAAAATGCCTATTATCAAAAAGACAAAAGAGAGACTTCTGGGTGGCTCAGTCAATTAAGTGTCTGACTCTTAATTTCTGCTCAGGTTGGTATCTCAAGGTTCAGTTCCTGAGATCGAGCCCCACTTCGGACAGTGCAGAGCCTGCTTGGGATTCTCGCTCTCTGCCCCTCCCCTACTCTCTCTCTCTCTGTCTCTCTCTGTCTCTCTCTCTCTCTCTCACACACACACACACACACACACACACTCTCTGTCTCTCAAAATAAATAAACCTTAAAAAAAGACAAAAGATAACAAAAGAAAAACAACAAATGCTGGCAAGAGTGTAGAAGAAAGGGAACCATTATGCACTGTTGGTGGGAATGTAAATTGGTGTAGCCACTATGGAATATAGTAAAGAGGTTCCTCAATAAATAAAAAATAGAATATGATATGATCAACAATTCCACTTCTGGGTATTAGCTGAAGAAAACAAAAACACTCAAAAGGATACGTGTACCCCCATGTTTATTGCAGCACTTATTTACATTAACTAAGATATAGAAACAAACCTGAATGTCCATTGCTAGGTAAATGAATAAAGAAGACCTGGTATATATGTACAGTGGAATATTATTCAGCCATTAAAGAAATGAAACCTTGCCATTTATAATGATATGGATTGACCTTGAGAACATTATGCTAAGTGAAATAGGTCAAAGACATAAACAATATGGTCTCACTTAAATGTGCAATCTAAAACAAACCAATCTCAGGGATACAGTGAGCAGATTGGTGGTTGCCGGAGACTGGGGGTGGGAAAGTGGGAGAAATGGGTGAAGGGTGTCAAAAAGTGCAAACTTCTAGTTATAAATAAGTCATGGGATTGTAATACACAGCATGTTTACTATAGTTAATAGTACTGTACTACATATTTAAAAGTTGCTAAATCTTAAAATTCTCACTATAAGAAAATTGTCCTCACGTATGATAGATCTTAACTAGACTTATTGTGATTATTTTACAGTATACACAAATATTGAGTAATTATGTCTATACTTGAAACTAATATTGTATGTCAATTATACCTTAATTTTAACAAGCTTTAGCAAGTAAAAAGAAAAGAAAATATAGGAAAGATAAGGAACAAATATATTTTCCACAGATATATATGGGAAATATGGAAGACAGTGATTTCAGTTACTAATCCAAGGTAATTAGATATTTAGTTCTTTGAATTTAATGATGTCTGAAAAGTGAATTTTAGAGATGTTTATAACATGACAATTATTTTAAAGAGTTGGAGATTTCATATTATTTGCAATTTTTTTATTTAAGTTAATTTTGTTTTCTCTGATTTATCCTAGGAAAATCATTTAGAAACAAAGATGATCAATGCTGGTTTACGATATGGATATGAATATCTGGGTAATTCCCCTAGACTGGTTATTACTCCACTCACTGATCGATGTTACAGGTAAACTTACTAATTTAAGGAACTATTGGACATAAATTTCACTCACGCCTAGACCACTAAATCTATAAAAGAATTATCTTCGACCCAGTAAATGTATTTTATGTTATCTTTTTCTAGACTCTTAATACTCCTCTCAACTTGATCTTCAGTTTCTCGTTCTCTCCTGGCTTTCCCCTCTCAACTCTGGAGCTAAGTATTGCCAGATATTGCGTCTGGTTTTTTTGTTTGTTTGTTTTGTTTTTTATGTTCATTTCTTCTTTCCTTGAAACTTTCTTTTTGTTTTGGATCGTTTGAGGCAAACCGTTGCTTCCCTAGAAACACGGATTTTTAAAAAAACATTTTAATGTTTATATTTGAGAGAGAGACAGACAAAGCATGAATGGGGGGAGGGCAAAGAGAGAGGGAGACACAGAATCTGAAGCAGGCTCCAGGCTCTTAGCTGTCAGCACAGAGCCCGATGCGGGGCTCGAACTTGTGAACCACTGGATCATGACCTGAGCTGAAGTCGGACACTTAACCAACTGAGCCACCCAGGCGCCCCTGAAACACAGAATTTTGTAGATTTCTGTTTTCACGTGGTGCTTTGTCTCATGACCTATGGTTTCCCAAATGTTCTCATCAATTTTCAGGTTTTAATAGCCTACATTCTAAAGATCCACAAATCTGTACCTCAAGCCAACATCTCTCCTGTAAACTTGTACTATACACATGTCCCGTTGGATATCTCCATTAGAAAGCTCATAGGTATTTATGTTTATACTTTTTCTATCATGTTTCTGAATAATAATAAGGCTTTAACAACTTTAATCTAAGTTCCTCTTTCCTATATTCCAAATTGTCAAAAACTAAAAGTGTTAATTTTTTTTCAGATATTAAAAGTCCATATAGGTCTAATATCAAAGTTAGCATCTTTCATCCAATTGAAAAATTGGATGTTTGTTTATTTGTGTTTGTTTATTTTTGAGACAGACAGAGTGCAAGCGGGGGAGGGGCAGAGAGAGAGGGAGACACAGAATCTGAAGCAGGCTCCAGGCTCTGAGCTGTCAGCACAGAGCCCAACATGGGGCTCTAACCCATGAACTGTGAGATCATGACCTGAGCCAAAGTTGACCCTCAATCAACTCAGGCACCCAGGCACCCCTCTTTCATCCAATTTAAAACTCCCCTTCTCTCCCAACTTGAGCTTGACTCAGGCACAAAGCCTACATTTGGGGAGGCAAATGTGTTCAATCTTTTGTCAGTTTTATGCCTGTACTTTGCATCCATCCTTCAATAGCTCACCTGTGGCCTCCAATGTTGAAGGTTAATGGAGGAGGAGAGAAAGAACGGGAGAGGTGGGTTTATGTGTGACAGGTGTCTTGTGTGACAACTATCTCTTGGCTATTTAGTGCCCTCAGTGAGGACACAAGCTTAGATATGCCAGATCTTTTATGGGATATTTATGTGGGTTTTCTGGAACGTCCCCCTAACCCTCACCCTCTACTTACCTGTGGAAAATGCCTTCTCTGGCTGGCTGCTGGTGACTTTTGCTTCAGCCTCTGTCTGAGGTCAACCACACACTGACCTTCACCTTGGGGTCTTTTCTGATCTAGGTTGGTCTTCTGCACAGAGTTTCATTCAATGTGACTCAAATCTCCCACCCTTCAGGGGTGCCTGGGTGGCTCAGTTGGTTAAGTGTCTGAATTCAGCTCAGGTCATGATCTCACAGTTCATGGGTTCAAGCCCCACATTGGGCTCTGTGCTGACAGCTAAGAGCCTGGAGCCTGCTTCCAATTCTGTGTCTCCCTCTCTCTGTGTTCTTCCTCTATTCCTGCTCTGTCCTCTCTCTCAAAATTAAATAAACATTAAAAAAAATCTACCACCCTTCCAGTGGGATCTGGGTCTGGTCAGATGATAAACATACATTTATTTTGCTAGTTGTATGAGTACATCTCTCTCACTGTCACTGTTTTTTCCCAATTCTGCCATCAGGAGCAGCTACAGGCATTCTCTTGATGCTAAATATTTTAAATTGTGATTGAATTCCTAGTTCCTGTATTCTACAAACTCCAGGGGTCAGTGTGTCAAGCTTTTTGAGTAATTCTTTAAAGCCCCTCAGGTAGCTTGGGAGAGGGATAAGTGCTGCTCTTTCTTCTTTTCTGCAGAGGAACAGGAAACAAACAACATACTGACAGCTCTTTCCAAAGAAATCTTTACTCTTGACCTGTCATTTACAAACTTCCTAGCCAATCTCTATATGCCCTGGTGCTAGGTGACCAACTTTACTTTCTGTAAGATAAGATGGCATACATTGCTCTCAGCTTTGGTTTTTAATAAAAATTCCAAGACAGAAAGAGCTCTAGTTGTATACTGTTACATACTTTTTTTTTTTTTTACAGCTAATGTTTATATATGTTTACCAAAACTTGTATCATCATCTTTACTCACCATTGCTTTTTACTTTGCCTTCTTTCTGGTTTAATTTTCCTTCTTTCTAGGCAACATCTTTTAGTAATTATTTCAGTGAGGCTCTGCAAGTAGTAAGCTCTGTCAGTCTTTGTCTAAAAATACCTTTAAAAAAATCTGGTCTTCACTCAATTATTAAATGATAGATCAGCTAGTTATAGAACCTTACATGAATCATAATTTCCCCTCAGCTCTCCAGAGATATTATTCTCCTGGTATTCATTGCTACTACTGAGTAGTCTGTTACTATAATTATGAAACCTTTGTAGGTAATTTTTTTCTATTGTAGTTTTTAAGATTTTATTGTTGATGTTCACTGTAATGTTACTAAATGTGGGTAAGTTTTCATTTATCCTACTTGAGACTTTTCACTTCCTATCTTTCTTCAATTCTGGCAAATTCTCAGCCATTACTTTTTCAATTTTGACTTCTCTGTAGTCTTTTCCTTCTTTTATGTCTCTCAACTTTTTTTATATTCTATCTCAGAATCTTCCTGGGTTATGTCTTCATTTATCTTCTAGTGCATAATCCTATTTCTTCATGGTTATCTATTTAATCTGTTAACTTTTTAAAAGATTAGGGGTGCCTGGGTGGCTCAGTCAGTTAAGCTTCTGACTTCAGTTCTCATCATGATCTTGCGGTTTGTGAGTTCGAGCCCCACATCAGTCTCTGAGCTGTCAACACAGAGCCTGCTTCAGATTCTGTGTCCCCCTCTCTCTCTGACCCCCCCTTCATTCTCTCTCTCTCCCAAAAATAAATAAGCATTTTTTAAAAAAGTTCAATGACTATATTTTTTATTGCTAGATTTCAAGTTGTCTCTTTTATGAAATTGGATTTTTTCCTCACAATTTTCTTACGTCTATTGCTTTTTATTAAAATCTAACTGAATAAACCACCAGGATACCAAAGAGTACTGTATGTGGTAATTCTCCCACACCTTTGTCCATCTGCCACTGCAGTCTGACTCTTAACTTAGATCTCTCTGTCTCTCTCTGTCTCTCTGTCTCTCTCTCCAGATTTAATTGTGAGCTCATTTTAGTAAGGGTCATTTCCCCATGCAGTCTTAGATTTTCTCAGCTGTGGAGGTGTCCATGGGGAGCAGTTTCACATTTATCTCTGAAAATGGTTCTAGGGTTTTCTCTGGTCCTGAACAAAATTTCAATGTTAATTCCTCAGTTTGGGTTCGTGTGCCCATGGATAATGGAAATTGGGACCATACCCCTATGAAGGATGTAGGCTTTTCATTGGGTACTACATGGAGTATAAGCTTCCTAACTCCTCTGTAGCTGATTCTTCTTTGTCTTTCTTGAGTAGGTTGCTAAAATAACTTTAGTTCCCATTTAGAAATAAGTCAGCTTTTCAAGGCTTCTAAGTTTATATAGGTAAATCCATTTCAGTTCTTCATCTTGCTCAGTTCTAAGAATTTTTCTGTTCTATGTGGTTGTAAACACGCTTGTGTTTGTATGCAGATCCCAAAGCAATATGCCCCTCCATACTTTAAGCACCTAATTACTGACAGCTTTGCATTTCCTCTTCATTGGTGATTTCCTTTCCATTCTTTCAAAAATGGCTATGTATTTCAAAAGTTACTATTTTTTTTTCTACGTAGCATTTCCAAATGCTTATGGTTATGGGGATTGGATGGTTTGCAGCATCAACTGAATTCTCCATATTGACCAGAGTCAGCATTGAATTTCAAAAGTGTGTTTGTTCTGATTTTGTCATATATAATCAACTATTCTGAAATGGAATATGATAACAGACAAAGTAATGCACAAAGATTTTCAGAGATTCATGGAAAGGAAGAAATTGTTTAAGAGGAATTTGGCTCTCAGTTTAAACTTTTCCTCTATTCATAATAGATATTTAAGAATAACATTATTCTAAAAGATTATTTATCTCTTATATTTCAGAACTTTGTTTGGGGCTCTTCACCTGCACCTTGGAGGAGCACCTGAAGGGCCAGCTGGCACAGGAAAGACGGAAACTACCAAAGATTTAGCAAAAGCAGTGGCCAAACAGTGTGTCGTTTTCAACTGCTCTGATGGGTTGGATTATCTAGCTTTAGGAAAATTCTTTAAGGTTTGAATTGACTCATTTATTTACAAAATGGTAACTTCTCAGAGAGGAAGGTCATTTATAATGAAACAGAATTTAATGCAAGTAAAAGACTTATTTGTAGTTAAGTAAAATTAAAACACTATCTTCATTCTCAAGAGGAGTAGGGTTATTTCAAAAGCTTGGTTTAGAAGGAACTCTACCTCAGCCTCCAGTCCCTGCTGTAGTGGGTCAATATTACTATAGGAATGAGTGGTGTCCCTTCAGTATACTAGGGCAGCTAAAAATTTGAGAACAGTACACCATGTAAAGACTGTGGGGAATCTAAAGGCTTCTTTAACCTATAGTTCTTATTATTAACAAGTTATGATTTAGTAATTTAGTTTCATAGATACACTCTAGTTAATATGTTTATGTGAATTTAAAATCCACTTTTTATTCTTATTCTGAGTCAGATTCTCACTCTTAGGAGTCTGTAAGATTGCAGAAGGAGGAATTAAAAATGTAACATCCCTGTCTAAACACCTATGATTTCTGGGGTGACTGGGTGGCTCAGTCAGTTAAGCATCCAACTTCAGCTCAGGTCATGATCTCATGGTTCATGAGTTTGAGCCCCACGTTTATCTCTGTGCTGACAACTCAGAGCCTGGAACCTGCTTTGGATTCTGTGTCTCTGTCTCTCTCTTTCTTTCTCTCTCTCTCTCTCACTGTCTCAAAATTAAACATTAAAAAAATTAAACCTATGAACATTGTCATTTTAACACTTTGTTGCTGCAGCTTGTTAGCTGGTACAGTTGACCACAGAATTATCCATTGGGATTATGGGTTCTTTTTATTTGTTTATGTGTATATTTCTGTAAGGATTCTGTAATTCTTACTTTTAAATATTCTATAATTTCCAAAATTTTTTCAGAAAAGTTAACATTAAAAACACACACACAAAAACTAACAAAAAAGAATGTACAAATCCTACCCTATACAGTAAACTGTTCCTGACTGAAATACGGCCTGGTCATTTTATAACGGATTTGGAATATAAAAAGTGTCTGCATTAGTGATGCCAAAACAATTGGAATAAGATTTTAAAAGTCAAAACTATAATAAACAAAAAAAATTTAAATGACCCACTACCATTTTAATCATACTCTTAATGATATACAGTCTTATTGTAATGATATTTAAGAAAGAGATAGTAAATCTAAAAAAGTCTGTGTGTAGTTTAGTTTGAACAGCTGTTATATTCCTAAATGTTTAAAGAAAAGTCTGGTATATACTACTCAATTTTTGAATATATATAATGACATTCTTAATTCTTTGATATAGATTCACATACTTTCAGTATTAAAGTTGCTTACTGAGAGAAGTATTTATAGGTTATATACTTTGTGTTAGGATCATGCTGAATAAGGGGGGTGCAGAATGAGAAGGACATGGGTCTACTATTAAGAACCTCACAATCCTTATAACTGATCGAATATGTAACTTCATAAGCATTTTTCTTACTCTCTGTGATTTCTAATCCTTTTATTATATACAGAGATCAAAGTCATAGTCTTCTCTAACTAATGAAAATGTACTAATCTTCGAAATTCATGGAGTTCAGGTTTAATCCACTGTGGTTCAGTAGATGGAACTGTGTACAAATCCTGCACTATGAGCTGTGTGGCCTTTTATTAATTACTTAATATCTTATATGATATAGTCTTAGTTTCTTTGCATAAAGGATACATGCATCATGCCTGGCACATACTAGTTACTTAATGAAACATGTATACATACACATACAATCTGCAGAAAATGCATTCAATAAATGTCAAATTGATTTAAGTTAATTTAAATTTGGACTGAGCTACTCAAGCTTGGTTTCCCAGTTTTCTTTAATGACCAAATGACACATATTTGTGAGGTAGCTTTGAGTTACAAGTGCAAACTAGGGCCTCAGACCATGTTAGTTGACTATGAAGGTGCTCAGACCACAGAGTAGTCTCATTAACAACAGAATTCGTCTTATTTAGAGAATTAGTGCAATCTGTTCTATGAAGTCCATGTAGAAAAGACCAGCAAAATCAACTTGTATAAAAAAAAGTAAGAAAGGCTTTGAGATTTCAGGTATACATCTAAAGCCAAAAGATACACAGAAAATAAAAAGCCATAGATCAATTGGATGATTTTCCAGCTGATCAAACTCCTTATTCATGGAGAATAATAAATTTCTAATAAAAAATAATATGCTGTCTTTAAAGATAAAGGTGAATAAGCAATTTCCTTGATAGGATATTAAATCCTTGAAAATATCAGGTGAAAATGCAACATTTCAATGCAATATTCAATCAGATAAAATTGAAAAATTTTCATTACTCTTTTCTCCCAGGGACTGTTATCTTGTGGTGCCTGGGCTTGCTTTGATGAGTTTAACAGAATTGATTTGGAAGTACTGTCTGTGGTTGCTCAACAAATTCTTACTATCCAAAGAGGTAATGGACTCGTTTGTCTCTGCATTATGTGAAAGCAGTAGAAATATGAGAGGTAGTGAATGGCACAAATCGTATTTATATGTGGAATTGCTAATTCATTTCATTCTTGATGACCCACAGGTATTAACGCAGGTTCTGATATACTAGTGTTTGAAGGAACCGAGTTACAACTTGACCCCACGTGTGCTGTCTTTATAACAATGAACCCTGGATATGCAGGACGGTCAGAACTGCCAGATAATCTGAAGGTACAGAAGGGGCAATTATATCATCTATTTCCTTCCTGTAGTTTACAAAGTTAATATGTAAAAAAGAAAGAAATGTCATCTTTGAATTTTATGCAAAATATTTGCTTTTGGGTGTTATATTTTAGAAAAGTGTTTTAGAAAATAATTTGTAAAGCTTTGAGTACATTTAGAAAATAAATATCCCAACCCAACGCAGCTTCCAAATTTTTGTTTAAAAAATGATAATTAGAGCTTCTGGCTGTGGCTCAGTCAGTAGAGCATACAACTCTTGATCTCAGGGTTGTGAATTCAAGCCCCACATTGGACATGGAGTCGACTAAAAAAAATAATAATGATAATTATAGAAAATTAGAAAATATAGGAAATACTGAAATAGATACCCATTTTATTCCTTACTATGTTATATACCACAATTTTAAATGCCTTTTAAATGTTGATTTTTAAATGTTTATTTATTTTTGAGAGAGAAAGAGAAACAGAGCACAAGTTGGGGAAGTACATACAGAGAGAGAGGGAGACACAGATTCTGAAGCAGGCTCCAGGCTCCGAGCTGTCAGCACAGAGCCCAATACGGGGCTCAAACCCACAAACTGAGATCATGACCTGAGCCCAAAGTCCGACTGAGCCACCCAGGTGCCCCTAAAATGCCAATTTTAAATGGCAGAAACAGGCAATTGTGTATACTCAGGGTTTTTTTCCAGGTTAATGTTATAACATGAGCATTTTCCTATCTGTATCAACATAATTCAAACTGCAAATAAATTTACTGAATTGAGTCTTATTGTTATTTAGGTTGCTTTTAGTTTTCCTTTGTTATAAATAATAATGTAATGGCAATTTTTACTTAAGGCTTTTCTCTATTTTAAAATATTTCCTTAAGTATGGCCATAGGACCAAGCAGTGTGTTGCTGAATTGCCTTCCAACAGAGGTTGAAATAATTCACAGCCCACATCCACTTTCAGTTCTCATTTTATACGCAACTCTAACTTTTTTTTTCTTGGTAAAAGGAGCAAAAACACTTTGCTAATTTAAGCCTAGAATCTTCATGTAAAAAACAAAAACCTGATTATGAGAGAAATATGACATTTCCCCATATCTTAGGCATTTTATATCCTTTTCTGATAAGCTGCATTTATGGCTAGAGCATGAAGAACGATGTTGAAGAATAATGCAGTGGTAATTGTGGATCTAAAACCGAATCCTCTGACTCTAACTCCTACATTCCTTCCACTATTCGCTTATTTAGATTGACTTCTGAAACTAATTGAGGAATTTTTCTCTTCCACTGAAAAGACTTGATTCAACCATTGCTACCAAGTATTTTGGTATTTGTATTCCATGCACTTTTATATATTAGATGAGATGTTTTAGTAGTTTGCCTTAGTGAAGGATGGTATGATTAAAAAATGAAAACTGGTAAATCTTTTATCTAAGAAGCATTTTGCAACATTTTATTGTGATTTACATTTGGAAAGTTCTTTTTATTGCAGTGCTTTTATTCGCTCGTCTTCTTCTTTTCTTCAGGAGGATCAGTGCAAGTGCATAGTATGTGTAAAGGCAAAAATGTGTGAAGAGCTCATCATAAAAAGCTGGGACTATTATTAGTTGAGTGTGTTAATGCCCCATGCAGATTGTTTCATGGTTTTATGTGCTGTGCATGTTGAAACAGTGTCAAAATATCCACCTGTGGTCCTGTGGGTGCTGTATTATTTTCCTGCTACTTTAGACCAAAAGCTGCTCTCAAATTCTGGTAGCTTTGTTGTTCTTCCTAATGTGCAGGCTTCTTAATTAGAACCACTACAGAACATCTGTTTGCTAGTATATATGGAAATACCTAACAATTTTGAAAAAAAAATGCCTTAGTCTGAAAAGAAAGAAATCTGTCTTCCTTAAAACAACGAAAACAGAAGCCTTACTGAGGCCCAAAGGCCCGGAAGATGTCTTTAGAGTCATCCTTGAGGCTTCCCTCTTCTTCACCCGTTAGCCAGTCCCCAGTTGTAGCAATCCTATTTTACAAAACCTTATAGTTCTTGCTGCTCCTGCCTTAGTCTCATTACCACACCTTGTTTCCGTCCCTCTCCAGTCTCCTTTTGTGTGTCTTAGTGCAACAGCCCACTTGTCACCAATCTCTTTCCCGCTAAAATTCACTCTAACGAATTCCCTGTTAAAAGTCTACCAGTGTCATCAGAGGAAATCTGATCCTATAACTTCCAGAGTTAAGCTACTGGGCTTTTTGTTTTGTTTTGCCTACAGAGAAAAGTTCAAAGTTCTTGCCCTGATCTGCAAGAACCTTGGAATTAGGAGCCTACTGCCTCTGTACTGCCATCTCCCTACACCTATATGCATAGAGTCCCCTTTTGACATCCTGTACCTCTAGATACGACCCGCATAGTAGAGCAATTCCTTAAGCACATTTCTACATTAGAGAAGCTATATTTAATATTAAAAGCATTCTAATCAATACTCAATATAACATTTCAGAAGAGTTGAATGTTAGAAGCCATGGTAAAGTAGGCATATTCTAGATCTAATATCACAAAGCCAGTAATCTGATACATCACTTTCCAGAAGGGTAATGCTCACGTTGATGATACATATCAGAATTGATTCAAGCCCTGGTGTGATACCTGGAGCTATACTCGTCTTTTACACGAAAGAAAGTATGTCGTTGGTTAAGCCAGAATCTAACTTAAGAGCACTAAAGTGCCTTTAAATGTATTGCTATTACTAACAAATTATTTCTGACACATTTCAAATCAAACCGTATCATATCAGTACTTCTCACATGCTGTTTGAGAACCACTGGATTAGAACATCCACCACCATAACAGTTTAGGCCTAAAAATATTTTGACTAGGACGCTTTTCTCTGTGATAAATAAAAATCAATGTTAAGTCTTTGGTGGAAGATGCCTATTTGATGGAACATCATGATAACCCCTTGAAACTTCTTTACCACACTCTATTTTTTGTTATCTTGGCTACTGATCTACTCTTGGCTACTGTGGTGTTCCACAGCCATATTGCTAGTAGGGTTGAGAGAATGTGAATAGGAATCTGTGAAATACCTGAGGTGGTCAGAGGGAAGCCTACAACACACAGACCTGGATGTTCACCTTAAACTAGTAGCAGTTTATACTATTGTGGAAAGACCATACCACCCTAACCTAGCCATGGACCCACTGACTGATTTATTCATTCATTCATTCTTTTATTTAAGGGGGAAAAAAAAAAGGTGTTGGGAAACTACCCTTTTAAAGAGGTACTATCTAGGGAACCTGGGTGTCTCAGTTGGTTAAGTGTCCGACTTCAGCCCAGGTCATGATCTTATGGTTTGTGGGTTCAAGCCCTGTGTCGGGCTCTATGCTGACAGCTCAGAGCCTGGAACCTGCTTCAGATTCTGTGTCTCCCTCTCTCTGCCCCCACCCCCATCCATGCTCTCTGTCTCTCTCTCAAAAATAAATAAACATTAAAAAAAATTTAAAGAGGTACTATCTATATAGTAATTCTCTTGCATTCTTGTTTATCGAATATGTAAGTGCTTGAGAGCACTTGTTTAAGCTTCCCTGTTCTAAGTTATTTGCTCAAACTATCTATGTTTAACATTTTATTCTTTCTTTCATGGTAACCTTATTGATAAAAAGCAGTACTAAGGTCTCTAGCTAGTAATTAACACATCGGAAGGATCTTGCTTGATGCAAGTCTTTTATTTGTTCTCAACCTGGAATAGTCCTAACAGATCACTTAAATGGGATGTCTAATTTTCTATCTGCCTTGTGTTTCAGGTAATTCAATGAATTCCCAGAAGATACTTACCAACTCTCTGAATAAAAATTGCCATTTTTCTAGGGGCACCTGGCTGGATCAATCAGTACAGCATGCAACTCTCAATCTCAGGGTTGTGAGTTCAAGACCCACATTGGGCATGGAGCCTACTTTAAAAAAATTGCCACTTTTCTAGAATATTTTTTTTCTCTTTAGTACACAAACGTTCCTATCTAAACATATGAGCTATTGAAATAGGACTTGACGTATAATAACCTTCTAAAGTTAAATTTTCCTATTTATTATTTTAAAATCTGTTCAGTTTTCTCTAGTTAGCATCATGTCACATTTAGTTATCCCACAACATTTAAAGTATCATGAGAAAAAATATCTTGGGACACCCGGATGGCTCAGTTGGTTAAGAATCTGACTCTTGCTTTTGGCTCAGGTCATGATCTCACAGTTGTGAGATTGAGCTCCACAGCAGTATGGAGCCTGCTTGGGAATTCTCTCTCTCCCCACCCCCCTCTCTCTGTTTATCTCTAAAAAATAAATAAGTAAACATAAAAATATCTTTAAAATTTGAGAAATTGATTTATTTCTTGTATTAATTATCTGTGATTTATTTCCAGTTTTCATTTCTTTATTCTTGATGAAGGACTGACATGGTGACTATAGACTCAAAAAGGTTAAAAATATCTCAAAATACCTTATTTATCTAACATAACCTTGTTATTAGGAGTAATCTGATTAGCCCAGTGCATATAATTAATTAGATTCCTAAAGATCCTCACTTGAAGCCCAGGTCTGCCCAAACCAGGCACTTTCTCACCAGCCCAGATGAAAAGCCCAGCTTTTGGATATTCCAGAAGAGTTGAATACTTTTTCCCTATAATCTGTCACTTCCCAAGAAGAATAGAGCATAATTGATACTTAACATGTATGTGAATTAATAATTTACCCAAGATCTAAGTACCATAAGAATTTATAAATGTTCTTAAATCATGATTTAAGGAAAAATATTTATACAGATGTTAATGATATTTATTATATAACAATTAAAAGAAGCCCATTTTTATTTTATATCTTTAAAGTGTTGATTGATTTATTTTGAGAGAAAGAATGTGAGGATTGGAGGGGCAGACAGAGAGGGGGAGAGAGAATCCCAAGCAGGCTTTGCACTCTCAGTGCAGAGCCCATCCTGGGGCTCAATCATACAAACCCGTGAGATCGTGACCTGATTCTAAATCAAGAGTCGGATGCTTAACCAACTAGGCCACCTAGACACCTCTAGAAACCCATTTTTAAAATTAAATGTTCTTGTCTATATGATTTGGACTCTGTAATTTAATATTATTGCAGAAAAGCTATGGTCATGGCATGTTAGGAAATGCCCAGTAGGGTTATCTTTATTACGGTCTTTAAAAAACACCTTTTCTGCACTCCTACAGGCTCTCTTTCGGACAGTGGCAATGATGGTACCTGATTATGCCATGATTGCTGAAATAGTCCTGTACTCCTGTGGGTTCGTCACAGCTCGACCATTGTCGGTGAAAATTGTGGCCACCTACCGCTTGTGTTCAGAGCAGTTGTCCTCACAACACCACTATGACTATGGCATGAGAGCTGTGAAGTCTGTGCTTACTGCTGCTGGGAATCTAAAGGTAGAGAAGTCAAGTTATTTCTTACTTATAAATTTTGTTGGTAAATTTCAGGACCATCTGTCTTACAAAGTTCCAATAACAGGCTGGTTTCATCAACTGAACAAAAAGTTCAGTTTCACTAAAAAAAATAGTTGATCATTTGCACATGTGGATAAGGAAATTTTTAGGATTTGTAAAAACTTAAATGTAACTCTTACTGATTTGAGTTTGTAATTTTTCACATATGAAATTAGATACTACCAAGGAATAAGATTCCTTGCTAAGAAATATTTTGAAGGCTTTCAGTCTATATGAACATATATAGCCTTAAAGGAAATGATGTATAATTAATAAATATATACAAATGTGCCTAAACATTATCAGTTAATGTAATCCCATAATTACAATCTATTGTAGACCAGCAGTTATAAATTAGCAATATAATGTTTGCATTTTAAAATGGTATGAATCATAACACTATAGATGGAGAAATCCAAATATTTTAAGACTTGTGTAACTTTTCATTGAAAGTATTTTGTGGAGCCATGAACTATAACTGTGCATTAGTTCTTTATGAAACAAAGCAAGGGAGGCTATACTTAATAGCAAAATGCGAAATGTGACCTTGGAGCTTATATAATGTTCATGTTCATGTTTTGTAGAAGATAAAGATTTTGAAATATATTCTACATGATTAAGAACGATGGCATGCATTTTTATCTTCTGTATAATGTTACTGAGAATTCTGATATATAGTGGTGATATTCTATTTCACATTAGACTAGCATAACTTCAAGTCATTGGTTTTTTGCAATAAGCAAATGCAACTAGAGGCAACAGTTTATATTAACCTGGCACGTCAGGATTACACTGTGGTTGGATAATGGAAAAGATAATGCAATGTCCTAGTGTATGTTATCACTGACATCTTGACTATAGAATTGAGCTATTAAGTTATGCAGCAAATGAATCCTATCATTCTTTGTCAAAAGCTACTTTAGAATGGTTCGAAGTGTTGGCTTGAATATTTTGAAGTTTGTTTTTATTATGCCAAGAAACAATTTAAACATTTGCTTTAAAATAATAGCTTCTCAAATCACAGAATAGATTTTTGACACATAATTTATGTGTGGTTACATTGATTCAAAGACAAAGTCCATATGCTCAGAATTAGCTTTGGGGCTCTGAGCTTGACTGCTAGGCATCACGGACTTTGTAAGGTTACAAAGCCAGTTAAGTTGAAACATGGAATTTATTAGGCACAAAGGTTCTAGAGGAGAGGAAGAGAGGGTTCTGGAAAATTAAATGCATGATGGTAGGAGAAACTTTGGAGTGAGATGTTGAAGAAAGTATGGGAAGTTGGGAGAAATAATTCTGAGCTCACATTTTTCTGAATGATGCTAACTTTATTATGGGCATGAGTAATAGGTTTGGAGTTCAACCAGGCTTTTAGTAACCTTTGGGTTTATCACAGGTGTTTTGGAATTTTTTCAGCCTCTAAAATTAATAACAAACCAATTAAATGAAAACAAATGAGAACAATTTTAGGTGGGTTTAAATTGTCTTTAGTGCCTGTGTGTGTGTGTGTGTGTGTGTGCATGTGTGAACATGGAGAGGGTGCACTTAGAAGATGGAGATACCATCATGAGTATATTTTCTTTTAGCTGAAATATCCAAATGAAAATGAAGAAATTTTGCTGCTTAGATCTATTATTGATGTAAATCTGCCAAAATTTTTGTCCCATGATTTACCACTCTTCGAGGTAAGAACATTTATTATTTCGATATATCAGAATTTTTAAAATAATGTATTTATCAAGTGTCCAACTCTGCAACTCTCTAGGAGAAACTTCTATATAGAAAATAATGATACAGCACAGAGAAATGTAGATCATTCCATGTTGTACTTAAAGTGTGTTTAACTAGCTCTGTTGCTTCAGGTGACTTTCAACAAGTTGGGATTTTTAAATAGTACTTTTTTTTTAACTGCCTAATGTAATAAGCACACAAAAATTACAAAATATGCTTGCTTATAAACTGCATTAGAATGTAGGCTTCATGAAGGAGAATAATTGGTCTCACACACCACTGAATCCTTTGCACAGAAAAGGTGCCTGGTAAATGTTTGTTAAATTAATAACTGAAGAGGGGCGCCTGGGTGGCTCAGTTGGTTAAGGGTTCGGCTCTTGGTTTTGGCTCAGGTCATGATCTCACAGTTTCATGAGTTTGAGCCCCACATCGGGCTCTCTGCTGGCAGTGTCAAGCCTACCTGGTATTCTCTGTCTCCCCCACTCCCTCTCTGCCCCTCCCTTGCTTTCTCTGTCTCTTTTTCAAAATAAACAAATAAACTTAAAAAAATTAATAATTGAAAAATTTTAAGAAGCTTAATTTCTTTAAAAGAGTATAATGGCTTTTATGAAATTGAGTTTTTCTGGATAATTTAAAGGAAGAATGAAGTTTAATAAGCTTGTTATATTTTTAAGATTAGACTACTATTAATTGAGAAGAAGTATTAGAATAATGGTTAAGGTTTTCATTTTTATCATTTGATGTCATTCTTTTCCTTTTCCTTGTCTCAGGTAGAAGGAATCAGGGGGTCATGGGCTCCCAACAAATGTTAGATGGTGCACTAATTTGCGCTGCCTTGAAAGACAGGCAGTTAGCTTCCAACGTGCAAAGACTGCAGTGGTATGACTGTGAGGGGGAGGGGAGAAGGGCACTCTCCCTGCAGTGTCATCACTAGATGCCCAGTGTCATCAGCTTTCGATAGTAACCATGTTTCATCCAGTTGAAAGGATCTTTTCATAGTACTTAGAGCTGACAATGTAAATATATAAGGAATAGGCTCAAATGTTCTTCCGAATGTTTTCCCTCAGTGTCTTTGGCACTAGTATACTGTATAAATTTTCTAAGAGTAAAAACTATGTATTTCTATAAATTTTTTTATGTTTATTTTTGAGAGAGAGGGTGCATGTGTGCACATGTGTGAGGGGGGAGGGGCAGAGAGAGAAAGGGACAGAGGATCTGAAGAAGTGGGCTCTGCACGGACTGCATGGAGCCCGATGTGGCACTTGAAATCACAAACCGAGAGGTCATGACCGGAGCCAAAGTCAGACACTTAACCAACTGAGCCACCCAGGCTCCTCAAAACACTGTATTTTATTAAGCGGAAATCTGCCTCACCAGATGTATTCTCAAGCAGCTGTGTCTTCACTCAGTGAACATTGATTGAGCAATATCTCAAAACTGGAGTATAACAGTCAGTTTAAATTAGGACAATGACAATTCCTTATTGAGAGACTATCCTCTGCACTGCAGGATACTTGGCATCCTTACCCCCACCCTCACCCCAGTTTTTAGAGACCTCTTTTGTTGTGACAACCAGCACAACTCCACACATTTCCAACTCTCTGATAGGAGAGTGAGGGCAACTGGTCTTGGTTGAGAACCACTGGATACCAAATATGTTCTGGGGTGGTCTACTTCTTTCAAGATCAACCATGAACAATTTGAACAATCTGAGAAGATATGTTTATTTATCAAACACTTGGACTTACTGTGGATCAGACACAAGAGTTTGCTAATAGTAGCTTATTTAATGCTCATAATGCCCCAGCAGGGCAGGTGCTGTCATTATTCCTGTTTTACAGATCACTTAAGGGAGGCAAAGGTAATTAACTTTTATTTATGGCAGGTGGGGATTTTAACCATGCAGTCAGGCTGCAGCGTGCTCTTAACCACTGTGCGGCTATGCCTTTTTCTCCCATTTATCCCAAGGAAATGTACTGTTTTGATAAACTAAGATCAGTTTCTCTCTAACAGCATTTGAAGGATTAAGTATAGGGGTAATTAAGTTCATAATTCATAAATTCTAAAGTATAGTTCAAATGTATGGTTTCACATGAAGCACTTCTGAATTTTTACTTTTACCTTCACAGTAAAAAAAAAAAGTCATATTTCTCACAGAGCTTGCTATAATACTTACAGCTTTAGCAGTTTATAAAGATATGTTTCTTAGATCTTACAGTCAACTTTATATATTCCTATATATTACATATGGAATCATAATTCTTTCCAGTCATACATTATATGATTGTATCAGGTTCCTAAAGCTGCTATAACAAAGTACCACAAACTGTTAAGACAACAGAAATGTATTCTCTCAAATTTCTAGAGGATCAAAGTCTGAAATCAGAGCTCTAGAAAAGACTCCTTTGCCTCTTCTTAGCTTCTGGTGGCTATTGGCAATCCTTGATGTTCCTTGGGGTGGGTTGGCATCACTCCAATCTCGGCCTCCACCATTACAGGGCCTTCCCTGGGTATAATTGTGTTTGAATCTTCCTCTCCTTTCTGTTACAAAGACACCAGTTATTGAATTTAGGGCCCAGTATAACCTCATCTTAATTTATCTAAGTATATCTGCAAAGATCCTATTTCCAAATGAGGTTACATTTTAAGGTTTTGTATGGGCATGAATTTTTGAGAGACACTAGGCTGATTAAAATACTAGCCACCACAATGATTAAAATAGTTTTGAACTAAGCTTTGTATGTGATATTGAGGTGTGGATTAAAGTTCATTGTTTTGGCAAATCCAGGCATTCTATCTTTATCTTTTCTCCACCAAATTGTCTTTGTGCCTTTGTTGAGAATGATATGTTCAGATGTATGTGGGTCTCTTTCTGGACTCCCTATTCTTTTCCACTGATATATTTGTCTATCATTATACTAATATGACACTGTATAATAAACCTTGAAATCAGATAATATTCATCTAATGTTTTAACTGAAAAGTATTGTGAAAACTGTAAAATTTCTAGAAGAAAAGAGGAGAAATGTTTTGTGACTCTGGGGTAGGCAAAAATTTCTTAAACACAGCACCAAAAGCCTAATGCGTAACACAATAAATTGATAAAATAGACTCATCAAAATTTAAGAAGTTTGCTCTTTGAAAAACACTGGCAAGGGAACAAAAGACAAGTTGCAGACTAGGAAAAAATATTTGTGAATTAGATATATGATGAAGGACTTGTATGCAGAATTTTTAAAGAATGGTTAAAACTTGCCATTGAGAAAATATACCTATTAGGGGTGCCTGGGTGGCTCAGTTGGTTATTTGACTCAGGTCATGATCTCACAGTGTGTGAGTTTGAGTCTCACATCCGGCTCTGTGCTGCCAGCTCCGAGCCTGGAGCCTGCTTCAGATTCTGTGTCTCCCTCTTTCTCTGCCCCTCCCCTGCTCATGCTCTGTCTCTCTCTGTCTCTCAAAAATGATTAAATGTTTAAAAAAATTTTTTTAAAGAATTAAACCAATTAAAAATAGGCAAACGATTTGAACAGGTACTTCACTAAAGAACATACACATAAAGCAAATAAGCACATACAAAAAACATTAGTCATCAGAAGTGCAAATTGAAGCCACAGTAGGATACTCTGACACATCTATGAGTGAGGCTAAAATTAAAAAGACTGACCATACCAGGGTACCTTGGGTGACTCTGAGGGTTAAGCGTCTGACTCTTGGTTTCGGCTCAGGTCATGATCTCACAGTTTGTGAGTTCGAGCCCCGTATTATACTCTGCACGCCACCGGGGCAGAACCTGTTTAGGATTCTGTCTCCTCCTCTCTCTGTCTCTCCCCCACTCTCACGTGCATGTTCCCTCTCTCTCTCTGAAAAATAAATTAACACTAAAAAAAAGTTAAAAAGGCAGGCCATACCAAATATTAAAAGTCTTATACACTGCTGGGGTAAATGTAAAATAATAGAACCACCTTGGAAAGCAGACAATTTCTTAAAATATTAAAATCCTAACCATATTACCCAGGTATTCCACTACTCAGTATTCACCCAAGAGAGATGAAGGCATTTGTTCATACAAAAACTTGCATATAAATATTCATAGTCATTTTGTTTGTAATAGCCCCAGGCTGGAAACAATGAAAGTGTCCATCAACAGGGGCATGGATTTAAAAACTATTGTACTTCAATGCAGTGTAATACTTATATGCAGTGAACTATTAATAGATGCTGTCACATGTGCAAATCTCCAAATATTTATGCTGAATAAAAATCAGACAGAAAAAAAAGTAGTATCCATAATGTTTAACTTCATCTGTATTAAATTCTAGGCACTGCAAATTTAAAAAAGTAACAGAAAGCAAATTAATGGTCACCTGGTGATGGAGGTGGGAGGTGGCAAGGAGAGAACGTAAAGAGGATTACAAAAGGTCACAAGGTGACTTTTGGGAGTGATAAATATGTTGATTATCTTGACTGAGTTGATGGTTCCACCTATCAAATTGTAACACTTTAAACATAGACGGTTCATTGTATGTTAGTCTTTATACCTCTATAAAGCTGTTAAAAATACTGTTGAACTATTCAATGGCTCTGTTTCCATCAGTATTAAATATGAAGCTGGGAGGAGTCTCATCATGTTTATGTGTATATGTATGTATATGTGTGTGGAGAGAGAGAAAGGGTATTGAATTTATAATATAAATCCCCAAATCATCTATCATCAGGGAATCACCTCAGATTTGTTTCCTGGTGTGAAATTACCAAAACCAGATTACAATGATTTGCTAACAGCTATCAAAGATAACTGTGAGTCCATGAATTTGCAAATGACCAGTTTCTTTTCTGAGAAGATACTACAAATATATGAGATGATGATTGTGCGCCATGGTTTTATGATTGTGGGAGAACCATTTGGAGGAAAAACCAGTGCATATCGTGTCTTAGCTGGAGCGCTAAATGACATCTGTGAGAAGGTAAGTGTGTTATTAATGCATTAATTTATTTATAATCAGCTTTGGGAAAGATAGGATATATGGTCATTTCAAATGATGCCTTAATGTAGGGGCACCCAGGTGGCTCAGTCAGTTGAGTATTCAACTCTTAATTTCTGCTCAGGTCATGATCTCACAGTTCGTGGGATTGAGCCCCACATCAGACTCTGTACTGACAGCAGAGATCCTGCTAGGCATACTCTCTTCTCCTCTCCCACTTGCAAGCTCTCTCTCTCAAAATAAATAAACATTTAAAAAATAAAAAAATAAAAGATACTTTAATGTAGCAACTTAAAATCATGGGAAAAAATGAGTCAAAGGGAGAATACTCCTAGAAAAGTAAAATGCACAATGGCATGTATCCATCATTACACCATCATACAGAATAATTTCACTGCCCCTATAAATCCCCTGTGCTCTCCTATTGTAATCATTTCTTTTTTTTATACACAACATAACAAGTGCAACTCTTCCCAACATTGCCTTCTGCCCACCACCTCTGGGGCCTGGGACACAAACCACCAAACTCAAGTAATGATGTGGGAAGATCACTAAGCAGTAAAACAAGCTTTGAGGCTTTGCATACTTCTCTGTGCCCACCAAGGGAATGACAAGGCATCATCCTAAATCCAGAAGTTTGAGAAAGCTCTACCATCTTTGTCAGAGGAAGTTGCTACCACCAAAGCAAGGTTTTTGTCTCAAATGCAACAGGCTAGTGAGACTCCAGTAATGATATAATAATCATATTTATCAGATAAAGTTTAGCATATAAAGAATATATCATAGATTTGCCTGTCAACCTTTTATTTCTTTTAAAAAAATTTTTATTTATGAAGGTAACACATTTGTTGTAAAAAAAAAAAAAAGAGTGAGAAAGAGAGCATGCATGTGGGGGAGGGGCAGAGGGGAAGAGAGAGAGAGAGAGAGAGAATGAGAGCATGAGAGAGAGGGAGGAAGAGAGAGAATCCCAAACAGACTCCATGCTGTCAGTGCAGAGCCTGATGTGAGGGTCCATCCCACGACCCTGGGATTATGACCTGAGCTGAAATCAAGAGTCAGACATTCAACTGGCTGAGCCACCCAGACACCCCTCTTTTCATACATTTTTTTTAAAAAGTTGTATGTCTTTATTTTATTTTGAGAAAGAGAGACAGAGAGTGAGCAAGGGAGGGGCAGAGAGAGAGGGAAACATAGAATCTGAAGCAGGCTCCAGGCTCTGAGCTGTCAACACAGAGCCTGACACGGGGCTTGAACCCATGGACTGTGAGATTATGACCTGAGCCGAAGTTGGACACTCAACTGACTGAGCCACTCAGGCACTCCTCTTTTCATACTTTTAAGAGACTAATTTTTATTTCCTGGATGGTTAGATTTGTAATGCAAAGTTCTGTGATTAGCTGTTAGTGGTATTAAAGTGAATATGTGCTGACTGTTATATAATACATACATATGTACATAAATGCAATAAATGATTATACTATTCACAATTCCAATCTTATATATCGTGGTTTGGTCTGCTTTGAAATGCTAACAGAATGAGGCTGTTTTTAATTTTCCAACTAATAAAATTTAATTTGTCTACGTCTTGTATTTTGAAGAGTTTTCTTCGTATATTTCAATGTTTGTAGCCAAATAGGATTTGTGATCATTATATCTTTTTTTTAATGTTCATATTTTTGAGGGAAAGACAGAGTGTGAGCAGGGGAGGGACAGAGAGAGGGAGACACAGAATCTAAGGCAGGCTCCAGGCTCTGAGCTGTCAGCACAAGAGAGTATGACATGGGGCTTGAACTAACAAACCCATAAGAGTTCATGGGTTTTCAGACCTGACTGAAAGTCAGACACTTGAACGACTGAGCCACCCAGTTGCCCCAATGTGATTATTATATCTTTATTATGGAATCTCACTAGCCTGTTGCATTTGAGACAAAAACCTTGCTTTGGTGGTAGCAACTTCCTCTGACAAAGATGGTAGAGCTTTCTCAAACTTCTGGATTTAGGATGATGCCTTGTCATTCCCTTGGTGGGCACAGAGAAGTATGCAAAGCCTCAAAGCTTGTTTTACTGCTTAGTGATCTTCCCACATCTTTACTTGAGTTTGGTGGTTTGTGTCCCAGGCCCCAGAGGTGGTGGGCAGAAGGCAACGTTGGGAAGAGTTGCACTTGTTATGTTGTGTATTAAAAAAAAAAAAAAATGATTACAATAGGAGAGCCCGGGGATTTATAGGGCAGTGAAACTATTCTGTATGATGGTGTAATGATGGGTACTGCCATTGTGCATTTGGCAGAACTCATAGAATGTATAACACAAGAGTGACCCTAATGTAAACCATGGACTTTAGTAATAATGTATCAATATCAATTAATTATTCATAGTAATACACCACCCCAATGCAAGGCTTTAATAATAGGGGAAACTTGGGGGGGTGGGCAGAGGGAATATATGTGAAACTACAGAGATCTGCACTTTACACTCAATTTCTCTGTAAATCTAAAGCTACTCTAAGAAAATAACGTCTATTAATTAAAAACATAAAAAGTTCATGCCCCAAGGGGTGTTACATCTCTTGTATAATTCCCACACTGGCTTCAATGTTCTGGTCAAAATTGACAACTTACCAATATTAACTTTTCCTTTCTTTGAGAATGGAACATAGTTCCCTATATTTAGACCTTTTAATTTTCTCTCAGAGAATATTTGGTAACAGGAGTCAGCCAATTACAGCCCAAATTTGGCCCTAAGGCTATTTTTCTAACAGCAATGAGCTTAGAATGGTGGTAACATTTTTTAAGGTTTGTAAAAAAAAAAAAAAAAAAAAAAAAGAAAAGAAAAGAAAAAGTAAAAGGAAAGCAAGAAGAAAAGAAACAGAGACTATATGACCAAGTATATGTAACCTGAAAAGCCTATGATATTTACTGTATGACCCCTTACAAAAAATTTTGCCAGCTCTCCTTGTTTTAGATTTATAGCTATTTCATATCACTTCCTAACAATACTGATTATTTTATGAGTTTTTAAAACTATTGTAAACAGTTATTTGTAAAATTTTATTTTTTTTAGTTGTTCATTGGCACTAGGTAAATACAACTAGTCTTTATACATGGACTTTGTTAAATGCGTTCCTTATTTCTGGGAGTTCCTTGGTAGAGTCCAGGGTTTTCTGCATATACAATCCTGCTTCCTATGAATGGAACATCCTTCTCAATAAATATTGTATTTTTTCCCTTTAAGGGGTTAATGGAAGAGAACAAAGTTCAAATTACTGTTTTAAACCCCAAGTCTGTCACCATGGGTCAGCTGTACGGACAGTTTGATGTAGTGTCCCATGAGTGGTCCGACGGCATCCTCGCGGTCAGTTTTAGGGCATTTGCTTCTTCCGTGGTGAGTACTGGCACCTTAGCGTGCACATTTAGAAAGACTGTGACAGTCCTTTCTGACAACTGTCTGATGTTTTTTGCAGTTGTTCCAAACAAACATTTATATTTCTAGTTCAAGGTGTTTATTTAAAACACAATCCCAGACAGTCTGGCAGTGTTTCTGTGGACAATCGTCAGCACCTGCAAAGGTGCCAGAGACCATGTTGGCTCTGCCTTGGTGTGCAGACAAGAGGGCAGGAGAAAGAGGTCAGGGAAAAGCACTTCTGGTTCTCTTCGTTCAGGCTAAACCATACAGAGAGGAGAACATCTGAATAAGGTGATCCTTTGGCTCCTTCAGGACTGTCCTTCAGTCTCTGTCACACCCACTAATTGTTAGGTATACTCCAATTCGCAGAGAAGAAATTGCAGACCTTTACAGAACAATGCCTTCAAGTTCCAACACTTTTGCCTGACTTGTTAGGAAGAGATGGGCTGCCCGTGGAAAGCGCAGAAGGTGAGGGACGTGCCAACTGCTGACTCTCACGAGTGAGGGCAGGCATTTGCCTGCTCCTGGTTATTCTGCTGAGTGGCTGTTGCCCACTCTTACAAGAAACAGTCCACGCACCAGGAAATGTTAACTTGGTTGCTGTATGTTACCAGGCTCTCCACAGAGTATGATCATGTGGGAGACAGCTTGCTAAGTCTGGTCTTAAAGGAGAAGGGGCCTAGGCTAGAGACATTTCATTTATTAAATCTTTTTCAAATAAATATTTCCTTTATTATGACTACCATATGTCCTGACTTTGGTGATCTTTGTTCACTCAAGGACCCAGCTAATCATGATTCTTTAATCAGTGTGATAATAGAAAAATGTCATATCTCTGCTCTTACTGGCTGAAGGAACATGGGCAATGAGTAACATAAGGATTGGCTTTCATGGGGCAGAGATCTTGCCTAGAAACCTGGCTTTATCAGTAATTTCAAGGATAAAAGTAATTGTGAGGCAAACAGACACATGGGACCATTGATAGAACTTCCCAGGTTCGTTCTTTTCCCAGTGGATGAACTCTGGCCCAGATTAACACATGGCATCTCTAGATTATGTAGTTATGTTATTTGTACAGAAATAATTATGAGATCTCTCCCAGCGTACACTCAGTTACATAGCATATATTACATTTTCCAGAAAGCTTGTCCCATAAATAGTCTCAGAGAGGTTAAGGAGCTGACCCAAAGTCTCCCAGCTGGTAAGTAGTAAAACCAAATGAAAAGCAACATCTTTCAGAGCCCAACATCTTGCTGTTACATGGCGGTGTTCCCCAAAGCGAAGATTTGCAGGTATAGGAAACCAATAGTGCAAGGGAAAGTTGCTCTCAAGGTGACTTCCAAGGTATGGGCTCTTCCTTGTTTACCGAGCATGGCCAGAGCTGGCTCAGATAGTGGGTGTGGGGTGGCCTAAACCTATGACAGGGGCACTGTCTTATAGATTAAAGCAGTTGGCCACAGGGACTGAGGTGTTAAGATGTATCCAAATCCCTCACCACTTCAACTCATATTCACATTTGCTGAAAGTGAACCAAGGCAGCATCCATGTGCACAAAAAAAGCTGATTTGTAAGATGTGGAAAGGAGAATCTGCTTTTGTGCTCTCCCGCAAATACCTAGCGACCCCTTAATATTTGTTGAGCATTTTCTGTATTCCAGACAATGTGCAAATATTTTCATATTTATCATTGTGAGACTGAATCTTATATTAACGTCCCATATCACCATAAAACCACTCAACCCAAGAGGGGTGTAAATGTGTGTGAATTCACTCAGCAGAGGGAAGAAAAAACTTGACTTAGCACATAAGTGTAATTAATCTGTATGAACACAATACTACTTAGAATCAGATAATTTCAATGAAAATTGTTTTCACTGACAATTTTTTATTTGTAATACTTTCTAAAACATGTTATATGTGAGTTCAGAAACATTGGAGAAGATGGAATTTTGAGAAAAGATGTTATATTTCTGTCTCGTCCATGGCACATAAAGGCTTCTTTAGTGACTCTCCATTCGCACGTACACACTTTATTCAAAAGAGGCCTTTACATTTTCATGGTGAAATTAATTTTAGGAGCTACACTGGTAAATTTTTAAACATTTTTGAACTGTTTCCTTACATTAATTTTTCCCTTTTATTCATCATCTGCATACACCAGACGCCAGATAGGAAATGGTTAATTTTTGATGGACCAGTAGATGCTGTGTGGATTGAGAATATGAATACGGTGTTGGATGACAACAAAAAGCTATGTCTGATGAGTGGGGAGATTATTCAAATGTCACCACAAATGAATCTTATTTTTGAACCAATGGATTTGGAAGTTGCTTCTCCTGCCACTGTAAGTTCTCAATGTGGACATCTTATATATTTGAAATGTTATAAATGCTTTTATTAGCAACTTTGAATTTAAATGACAAATATTAGAATTCATTTTAACAGTACCCTAATTCTTTAAGAACAGGCATATCTGTTAACTTACCTTGACAAATGTCAGAGTAGGGGATGTTTTTCCTTTTTGTCTAGAACCATTGGTGAAGCCATACACAAAAATTTAGGTCATAAAATGACATAAAATTAAGCTTCTTTTAAAGAATTTTCTGAAGGTTATAAGAAACGGATGTACCAAGTCATATTTCTTAAAGAAGCATTACCTTGATGGTAAACAATTATTCTTTTTCCAGGTTTCCAGATGTGGCATGATTTACATGGAGCCTCACATGTTAGGCTGGAGACCACTAATGCTGTCTTGGATAAATCTTTTACCTGCTGTGATTAGTATTATTCAGAAAGAATTTCTAATAGGCTTATTTGACAGAATGGTCCCAGTGTCTGTTGAATTTATTAGGAAGCATACAAAGGTAAGAGAAATGAGAATTTTAAGACTTAAACAATAAATGGAAAATCCAAATTAGCCAAATATATTCATTTTAATGTCTATTGTCAATGTCAACTATCAGGTATTAAGATGATTTAACTGTTTTAACTAAAAATTTTTTTCTGATTAAAATAAATAGATTTTAATTTATATACTTAGTCTCCAGAACATTTTATTTTAATTTTATTTTTTCTAATTTGTAATGTTTATTTTTGAGAGAAAGAGAGAATGCACACAGGGGAGAGCACATGCAGGGGAGGGGCAGAGAGGGAGAGGGGTCCCAAGGATCTGAAGCAGGCTCCATGCTGACAGCAGAGAGCCTGATGTGGGGCTCTAACAAGTGAACTGCGAGATCACACCCTGAACTGAAATTGGCCACGTAATATAACTGAGCCATCCAGGTGCCCTCCCAAAAAATTTTAAATGAAGCCTTTTAAGGTTTGAGAAGATGTATGGATGCTAATCTCTTTCTTGCCTCTTAAAAAAGTCTTAAAGGTCCACCTAACCACATCTTGGTGAAAATACCCTAAAATGTTACCTCTCATTTCTCAGGGACTATTATATTTTAGCTTCCATTTTTATAATTTTCTTTCTTTTTTAAAGTTCCTAGAATAAATCTATATTATTTTATAATCAGCAAAGGGACCATTTTAAAAAGTAACTCGTTTATTAAATCTAAAGAATTAGCTAGTGTGTAATGATGGAGGAACACATGTTACTGCTCTAGGTCTGCTAAATGAGGAATCCACAGTATTTAGCATGAGGGCATCTACTTGTTTAGAGATTGCTGTTGTTTGCTAAAAAAAAACAAAACAAAACAAAAAAACTAAACACTGGGATTCAGGGAGGAAAGTCAGTTGCTGGTAGAAGAATTGAAAGAAGTCCAAATCCATTTTTCTTTTTTTCAGTGTACCCTGGGGGATTGGAGTAGGGGATAGGTATACTGGGGAGAAATAAAAGCCTGAATGGAAATCTCTTGCCTCTGAGAGTGGATGGAGTTCCAGCCAGGCTCTTAAACCCTCTGCAGCTGGAAATTGTAGGGGAAGTATGCTTAATTTCTGCTTTGGGAGATGTCAACCAAAGGTCTTTTAGGGTGAGTTGGGCTCTGGAACAAAGATAGGGACACAGGGCTGGTATTTTTCCTGCTGTTGGAAATATAATAGAAAAGCCGAAGGCACAAGTTGGGCTCAAGGTACAGAAAATGAAAGCGGAATTTAAAAATCATGCCAGTGGATATTGCCTAAAGAGAAAATGCAGAGAAAAAAAGATAAGAGAACAAAGAATAGAATGCCGGACCCAGCTGCAATCTCAGGAAGAGAAGAAAGCATTTTAAGAAGCAGGTAGTCAGAATTATCAGAAACTACTAAGAGGTCAAGGCAGAAAGTGTTTGGCACAGGGCCTTGGATTTGGCAGATGAGATCATGGGGAGAAGCATGGCCCAAACGTTTTCCAGGAAGAGGCAAGGCTGCTCACGCAGCTGGCTGAGGAATGTGGCACAAAAAGGGATGGACACAGCTCTTCCAAGGAGCGGGAATGTTAAAAAAAAA
>CM053578.1:69285217-69336267 GCA_028646485.1 Cryptoprocta ferox | reverse complement strand
AAGCGTTGCAACCGCCCTTCTGAGTCCGATCTCCCTGTGCCGCGGGCGAGCCAAACTGTATTCTCCAAGCTCCGCCTCACTTCTGAATCCCAGTCCGTGCAGTTCAACACCGTCACCGGGGATGAGATGCGTTCCCGCTGGCGGCTGGCCTCCCGGCCGGCTCGCGCTACCCTTTTCGCGGAGCCGCCGCTGCCGCCGCCGCCGCTGCCGCTTTTCAAGGCTCCCGCTGCCGCTGCGCCCAAGGAAGAACTCGCCGGCCAGATGGGACGGATTTCTTTCCCAGCGCTCGGCAGATATATATGGGGAGACGGGCGAGTTTTTCTTCCCTTAGAGATGGTTCTAGGTGCGTTTTCCGTCTCTCTTTCTCTTCCCCTGGTCTCTTAGGGGCACAGCGCGCTCTCCCTGTGTTGGGCTCGGGGGCTCCTTTCCCCTTTACCACCGGGACGCGCCCATCCCCTAATTTCCCAGATCACAGTCACTCACTCAGGCATCTTTGAGGTTGTCCTCTTTCTGGCGTCTGTTTCTTCTTTCCCCCACTTGCAAATCCAAGTTTTATCCCTTCAGTCCTTCTCAGTTCAATCCATACGGGCGTGCGCGCATTACAGAGCTTCCTGCTCTTCCGCCATCTTGTCCTTGGCCTTCAAAACACGCTTTTATTACAAGCTTCTAAAATGTACTACCTACTTTTGTCCTTTCTTAAAGAAATTATGAGTTCCTCTTATTTACTATGTAGTAATGAGTGTCTTATTTTTAGCAAGAACCCTTTGTATTTTAGGATTGCCTCAGTAATACTTAGTCCCATCCTTAGAAACTCGGTTGTCATTTCTGCCTGTTGCTCCCAGGACAGTAGCTGAAGTCAGCTGCTTCTACTCTTCAGTTCTAACTAACGTGCAGAGAGTTAATTCTTACACAGTAACCACGAAGCAGTACCACTCTAAAGGTTGGAGGAGAACTCCATGCTGTGTGTTGCATGGTGCTAGGACCTATACGCACTATTTCATTTATTTTGGAAATTCTCATGGTGAGACCCAAAAAAGTAAAACGTGGATGATGTTTACATAACTCTGACTACATTTTGTGCTCTTCAAGACTTGCAAATTTATTTCATAGGAATGAGTTTACTATGAGTACTGCTGTAAAGATGTGTAAAATAAGTTTTGAAGCACATTACATTAATTAATTTTAATTGCCTTCTCTGAAAGCTTTTTTTTTTTAGTGTTTTGACTTATACAATTGGTATGAGATAGAATCAAGGTCATTGATTAACTGAACATGTAAAAGTAAATTTTGTGAATTTGAGAATCTGTGCAGGAGTGGCTCAGGACACGACATCCAGTGCCGCCACACTCTAGACTAGGAAATTAATCCATGCCTCGGTTTTCCTGCCTGTAAAACTAGAATTATAATAGTGCCTTTTCATAGATACTACAGCTATGAGGACTAAGTAAGTTCAATAAGTATTAGTTGATGCTATTTTAATTGGTGCCTAATTTAAGTTAATTTGTTGTATAGACTTTCCCCCCTGATTTTTCAGGAATTATCTCCTACTTCAGACACGAATTTAGTCCGATCCTTAATGAATCTCATAGACTGTTTTATGGATGACTTTGCTAATGAAGTCAAAGCAAAAGAGAGAAACGACCGAGAAACGTATTCTTTACTGGAGGTAAGGTCCATTGCCTTTGCATCTTGCCTGTGGAAAGACATCTACTGTTTTTTCCAGTGCTTCCTCATTAATGAACTTCATTTCTCCCCCGGAAATGGAGACTGGACAGTGGGTGGTAGCTGAACAGCAAGGAAAAAGTCAGGCCCCAAATAGTAGGTCCTTGGAGGAAAGCTCCTCAACTGGTGGTTTCACTGCATCATAAGGTTTGGGTGAAACCCACTGATGCCCTTAGATCTGCTACTGAAATCTTTAGTCATTTAACCAGCCTCAGAAATGATCAACCCCCAAAATAGCAATGATTGTTTGATAAGGTTCACCTCTTTGCAAATTTTCTTGCTTTTCTTCCCTTTTTTTTTTCTTCTTCTTTTTTTTTTTTTTTGAAGTTTCTTTATTTTAAGAGAGAGAGAGCACAAGTGAACGGGTGGAGGGATAAAGAGAGAAAGAGAGAGCGCGTACAAGAGAGAATCCCAAGCAGGCTCTGTGCTATAAGCACAGAGCCTGACACGGGCCTTGGTCCCAGGAACCATGAGATCATGACCTCATGAACCTGAGCCAAAATCAAGAGTCAGATGCTCAACCAACTGAGCCACACAGGCACCCCAATTTTCTTGAAATATAAGTGTTTGAAATATGTATGCATATATAAATGTATATCAGGATTGAGGAAAGCAAGAAAATATGTATAAGCATATTTTTAAAATAGGAATAAAATTATCAACAGACTTTGAATATTCCTTGATAAAAAATTATGTGTTGCTAATGGTAGAACTTCTAATATAGTCAATACGTTGCTCTTAATACTTATAGCCTATTAAATTAATTTCTAATTTAGTTTTAAATAGTTTCCAGAGAGAAACAGCCTGTGAGTAATCTAGGAGTAGGTGAACAATGTCGAGTAGAGTCCACAACTTTTATGAGCATAGTCAAGACTGTGCTTGTTTTGGCATTACATAGGGGATTTGAGGGGTGCCTGGGTAGCTCAGCTGGTTTCAGCATCCCACTTTGGCTCAGGTCATGATCTCAGGGTTCGTGAATTCGAGCCCTGTGTTGAGCTCTGTGCTGACAGCTCAGAGCCTGGGGCCTGCTTGGGATTCTGTGTCTCCCTCTCTCTCTGCTCCTCTGCCGCTCATACTCTGTCTCTCTCTGTCTCTCAAAAAAATGTTAAAAATTTTTTCTAAAAAGAAGGGGATTTAATTTTAAAACAAACAAATAGTTTTTCTCATTTAATGGTGGGTCTTGTCATCTACTCTGTTTTCCTGCCTGAGCCTGATAAGAAGAAAGCTTACAGAATGGCAGTTCTAGTTTATGTAATCAGTGCTCAGATTGTGATTACAACAGGTAAATAAAGGAATATGAATTTGTTCTACTTTTAAGAAAACACTATCAGGGGCGCCTGGGTGGCTCAGTTGGTTGGGCGGCCGACTTCGGCCCAGGTCACGATCTCATGGTTCGTGGGTTCGAGCCCCGCATCGGGCTCTGTGCTGACAGCTCAGAGCCTGGAGCCTGTTTCTGATTCTGTGTCTCCCTCTCTCTCTCTGACCCTCCCCCGCTCACACTCTGTGTCTCTCTCGCAAAAATAAATAAACATTAAAAAAAAAAAGAAAACACTATCAAAATTTAACTTTAAAAAGCAGGTGTACTGTGGATTGATTATTCCTTATTAAAATATGCCTTCATAAAAAGTTATCTCAGTGTTCTTTTTTAATATCAGGGTCCTGCCACTTACTTAAAATTTCATGTGATTTACCAGACTAATCATTCTGGGGTTTCACAATTGCTAGAATTATACTTTGCATTATATTATCTTTTCTGATAGCAGGATTTTTCTAAGACATGCAATTTTATTTTTTAAAATCTAATTATTATAAAATCCTGAGGTAACGTACTATTATATATTAGTTTATTCATTTTCTTTCAAAGATATTAATCTGGCTGATCTGATTCAAGCCTCAAGAATACATTAAAGTTATTTTTTAATGCACTCTATCTTCTCATCTTTCCGACGCAGGGCATTTTTCTGTTTTCATTGATCTGGTCCGTCGGAGCTTCTTGTAATGATGATGATAGGTTGAAATTTGATAAGATTCTTCGAGAAGTAATGGAAGGTCCAATTTCAGAACTAACTCGAAATAAGTTTAAATTACTGAGTGGTATGGAACAAACGTCTTCAAAAGCACTAACTGTCCCATTTCCTGGAAAAGGAACAATTTATGATTATCAATTTGTCACTGAGGTAAGAACTCTGAAGCAAGATTTATAACATTACAGCACATAATGGCTCTGGGGCCACCTTGTCACCACTGTTTACCTTAAGAGTCAGCATGGGGTAGTAGAAGTTGCTCTGGCTTTGAAGTCAGACACCTCTGGGTTTCAGTCCTAGTCAAGCCACTTTCTTTCTGTAAAGCCTTGGACTAGTTTATCAATCTTTCTGAATCATGCTTTTCGCTTTGATAAAATGAGACGAATAATAACACCTGGTGGGCCTATCGTGTTCATTAAATAAAATTACACATTATGACATCTAGTCTGGCAGTAGGTGCATCTTGTTTTACGATACCTCTTGGAGATTCATGCAGTGCATGTTAGCAAATCACAGGTGCTAAGAAGCCCTGTTAGGACCATGGCTGGATTAGTGTTAATTCAGCACTTTCCAGAAGAATTGGATAATAAAATCTGGGTGGTGTTTGTTTACTTGCTTGTGTGTGACAGCTCCTATAAGTACTGTATTAAGGACATTTAAAAATCCATAATATGGAGCTTCAGGTGTAATTGGATCATACTATATCCCTAGAGAGTAATTTTGTATCCTTCTCCTCTCCTTAATAAAGAGAACACCTTTCTATCTCACTAGTATTTCTTTAATAAACTTGTTTTTCTAAAGCCTTCTTAGATTCTATTGTGTGAGGACCATGATCTATCCAAACAGTTTCCTACTCTTAGATGTTGAACTGTTTTTGTTTCTTAGTTTTTCTGCTTTGGTGAATATTCTTGTGTACAAACCATTGTGTATATATCTGATTGTTTCTTTAAGATAAGTTCCTAGAGGGATGCCTGGGTGGCTCAGTCAATTGAGCATCAGACTCTTGGTTTTGGCTTAGGTCACAATCTCATGGTTTTATGGGTTCGAGCCCTACACTGGGCTCTGCACTGACCACACAGAGCCTGCTTGTGATATTCTCTCTCTCTCTCTGCACCCCTCCTCCACTCATGCTATCTCTGTCCCTCTCAAAATAAATAAACTTAAAACATTTTTAAATAAAAAAGAGAAGTTCCTAGAAAATGAATTTGCTGTATCAAGTTTTTAATTTTTAGGGCTTTTGAAGTATATTACCAGACTTAACCTCAGAAAAGATTCTTCACCCTGTCAACCGCAAGATGTAATCCTTCTATTTTTCCTAATTTTGTTTTATTTCAAGTTACTAGCAATAGCCTGAATTTTCAGAGCACTTTGAAGTTTATTAAGCTTTTCCACAATCATTTCTATTTCCCAACATCTCAATGAAATAGGAAAGATAGTATTATTTTGCAAATCTTCCCATTGAGGAAATTAGGGCTCAGAGAGATATGATTTTCCCAGTATCACAAAATCTCTAAGTGCATGTCCACTCCAGGTTTCCTGATGCTTAATTTTTCCTTCCCCATATGGTTGCAAAATATCCATGTTAGAAAAGATGATCAAAAATATGGGAAGGAGGGGGCTTGGGTGGCTCAGTTAAGCATCCAACTTTGGCTCAGGTCATGATCTCGTGGTTTATGAGTTCAAGCCCTGCATCGGGCTCTGTGCTCACAGCTCAGAGCCTGGAGCCTCCTTCAGTTTCTGTCTCCTCTCTCTCTGCCCCTACTCTTCTCACCCTCTGTCTGTCTCTCTCTCAACAATGAATAAACTTAAAAAAATATATATGGGAAGGAAATTGTTTTTTCATCAGTTCTAGAAAGTTCTAGAAATGTCTTTGTAATACAATTTTCAGATGTGATGTGAATTTACCTTCCTCAAAAAAAAAATCTGTACTATATCCATAGCACTGTGCCAGAGGATACAAAAATGAATAAGGCACAGCGCTGCCCTCGTTGATTCCATAACCTCTTCAGAAGGGTGTCATGTGACATTCTAAGCCAAAAGAGTGCCATGTGGGAAGGTACAGGGACCCAGGTCATGCTGGGAAACAGTAGGCCCATCACTGAGGCTGGGTTGTGGGACACATAAAGATATGAAGGAAGGAGGGCCTGAATTCTGATGTGCTTTAAATGACCAGGAGCTTAAATTTGATTTTGTAAGAATGGAGAGACCAGTGATGATTTTCTAAGGTCAGAGAGTTAACATGATATCTTTGAAAATTTCTGTTCTAAACACTGCATAGCAGACACAAATTTTAGCTGACAAGTTAATTGGATACAAAGATACAATATAATGTTAATTCATGATGATAATCTCACATTAAGAAATCTTGTCTGTTCTAGATAGCTGTTGCACAACAATGTAAATATAGTTAAAACTATTGAACTGTATACTCAAAAAATGGTTGAAGGTACATTTTAGGTATTTTTTTAATCACAATTAAAAAAAATCTCACCTGAAATGCTAAACTGCTGCTTGTTATAAATACCATTATAAAAGTATAAGCAGGGGCTCCTGGGTTGGTTAAACATCTGACTTTGGCTCAGGTCATGATCTCATGGTTCATGAGTTCAAGCCCTGCATCGGGCTCTCTGCTGTCAGCACAAAGCCCACATCAGATTCTCTATGTTCTCTCTCTCTCTGTCTCTCTCTCCCCAACCTCAAAAATAAAAAAAAAGATAAAAAATAAAAAATATTAAAGTGTTAGCAACATGCAGCTGATGTTTTAGGGAAATAAGTTCTATATTGGTTAACACTTATTGAATAAAATTATTTACTCTTTAATGTGTTAGTCCAGTTTTCTCAACACCATTAGAAAATCTAACATTTGGCCAAAATAGCTGCTCTTTGGATTGATGTAATCAGTGACCTCGGGGCATTAAAAAAACCACAGCTTTGCCATTTCGTTTTGAGTCATAGAAAAGCTTCATTTCTCCTCAATTTTAGCACAAAGTTTAACTTTCAAATTCAGGGTGAAGTGTTTTAAAGGCTAAAAACAAAGGTATAAACATCAGTGTTTTGTTTTGGTCTTGATCTTTGATCTTTTCTATGGTGGGACAGGAGTACAGAGCTTTTAAAAGTATTTTATAACATAACAGTTATCATTTGGCTATTTATTATAAACAGGGAACAGGAAAATGGGAACCATGGATACAAAAATTGGCTGAAGCTCCTCCAATTCCTAAGGATGTGATGTTTAATGAAATCATTGTACCAACTCTGGACACAGTTCGATACTCTGCATTAATGGAATTGTTAACCACCCATCAAAAGCCTTCAATATTTGTAGGACCAACAGGAACTGGAAAGAGTGTTTATATTATTGTAAGTATTGTAGAAATCTACATGTTAAAATGTACATAATATTCCTAGTAATGTTATTTTATAAACTACCTATAAAAGTCGACTTTATAATTTTAAAATATTCAATTATTTTGAGGTTGTAGCCACAGAAAACTTTTTATTAACTACCTATTTTAGAAAATGGACTAAAGATACCATTTTATATCACTAAATTATTGTACCTTTTTTAAGGTATTTTAATAAAAATAGCTTGTTGAAGATGAAGAATTTCATATCCCTTGAAAGGAAGAGGCATTTTAATTAATTACACTTGATATTTAATTTTCAAAATTGTTTAATATATGAAGTATTTTTATGTAGCAATAAGACTGATTGACTTCTGTAATGATTTCCATTGTGTGTCTGTTAAAAAAAATGCTAGCTGCTATAACAGATGACACCCCAAATCTCAGTAGCTTTATGCAGTCTGTGCTCCCTTGTGTTGAGAGGGTCATATTGAACAAAGACTAGTTCTCGCCTCTAGTTTCAGATTTCTAATGGCAGAAAGCTGCCCGGAGTGCTCAGTAAGCACCCCCAGTTTTGGCAGGACAAGGAAGTGCAAGTTCCCCAGGGTCAACTGGACAATGTGGAAGATAAGTGGACTTCAGCCTTCTTGGGACTCCATTCTAGATGACTCTCCACAGCAGTGCAGCAGTGAGGGAGCCCCATTGCTCTCAAGGCAGAGAACTGCACAGTGTGGGTGTCCCTCTGGAGTTTCTAAAGAACTGACAGATCTGCTCCTCTCAGAGTTTGGAAGCTTTCCACAACAGCAGGCAAGACCACATTATCTAAGAGAGAACCACAGTGATGCCAGTGTGGTAGGACTTTTGCCTATCTTCCTCTAGCTCTGTCCCCCACCCAGCTGTGGGGCAGGAAGAAGATGGGGAAAGAAGGCGGAGGAGCCCAAATGAGCCATCAGTGATCCCTCTCCCATTGCAGGTTCTCAGTCAACTCACATTCCCCCAGTTGTGAGAACACCTGTTTCTAGTTCTTTACTGATTTTATATTTTTATGTAATCTGTCAATCCTTTTGGAATATATTCAGGCATATAGTTAAATAATTGTTCTGATATCATTTATTGAATAATATCTTTCAGAACATACTGAATGACACCCTCATTTTAATTTAAATGATATATACATCAGGGAATATCCAAGAGCAGAGAGGGGAGAGGTTTTAAACTGATATTTTAAATTAAGGTGTTGGTTTGGCCAGGGTTAAAAATCAACCTTTCTGAAAGTATACAGAAAGTTAAGAGATTTACCCAAGATATCATCAAGAGTCAAGAAATGGAGACTTGATATGGTTAACAGCAGTGGTTGTAGAAAAATAAAGCCATTTGTCATTTGTACACTCATTCAAAATTCAGCCCAGGCAATAAAACTGTCCAGGCAAGAATAAAAACAAAAAACCACTACTTTTTACAAAATGGGGAATGTAGTTTGCATTTTCTATAATGCATAATCTGCTTTTTCTATCTAATCTATTGTAAATATTTTTCTGTTTCATTATTCTTTTACAAGATGATTTGTAAAACACAACATCTTGATTAAGAATCATTATAATTGCACCTGCTTTCCAGTGAAATCCATTTTGAGAATACAGTTATATTATTTAAGCTACCTAACTTCTAGTCTGATAACTTGGTAGTTAAGTGGAAAGATAACAGGCTATAAAGAAAAAGAACATATATTTGGTAAAAGACACATGGCAATCTGAATTCTTCCCCCCTCACCTATCCCTAAGACCTTAAGCAAGATTCTTAGCCTCTCAGTCCCTATAACCTCTTGTTAAGAAGGAATATGTATGCTGTGTGGTGGTTTTGGAAGTCAGAGAGGCCACAAACAGAGACACGCCACTGGTATAGTAACTGTTACTTCTATTGATTCCATCCCTTTTCTTCACACTGTTATGACACTCTAAATTTAAATTCAAGTGTGTTAATAATTTTGCTTAGTGTGTATTTTCAAATGTCAGGGCATAATTCCAACTATGGCTCATTTTTTTTTATTTCCTATTATATAGAATTTTCTTTTAAATCAACTCAGCAAAGAAATCTACAAGCCTCTGCTAATTAACTTCTCAGCACAAACTACAGCAGCTCAAACTCAGAATATAATCATGTCAAAATTGGACAAAAGAAGAAAGGGAGTTTTTGGTCCTCCTTTGGGCAAGAGAATGGTAACTGTTCTGTTTCTGTACATATGGAACATCACAGTCCTCTTCACTGACCCTGCTACAGTCAGAAAAATGAGACCAGATACACTAAGACTTGACATCCTTTTGTACACTGTTGTTTTTTTTATCACAAATTTTGATTAAGTTTTCCTAAAAGTGTGTTCATATTTGCATGTGCATTAGACAACTTGACATTAAAAACAAGCACTTGCCCTTTGAATTATAAGTAAAATATTCATCTGGGAAATCATCTACCTTTCTAATTCTCTGATTAACATTTCTATTTAGCAGTCTATGCGGCTTGCTCCTCTAAACCTTTAAACAACCCAGCCATCAATTGACTTCTCTGTGTTCCTTTGCCAGGAACACCCCCTCTGAACCTAACTCTCACCACTCAGAGGTTATAATCATTTTAAAATCCTAGCGTTCTCATTTACTTTAGTGTATTGAAATTGTATAAGGAAAAAGAGGAGGCATTTTGAGAAACAAATTGTGTGAGAGGATTGTTAAGTCCTCAACCCTTGATCTATAAAGGTTAGTAATGAGACTTTCCCTATTCCTTGGAAGCATGAATACTAGAGGATATTGTTCTTTATTTGAAAAGAAACCACCATTTCTCACATATGTACTCTACAAGAAGATAATCTAATTCTTTGCCTCAACACTGTTTCACAATAGGACATTATATTAAGGTGTTAATATTTTCTAATACTGCTTCTCTTTTTATTCTCAGGTTGTCTTTGTAGATGATGTCAATATGCCCGCTCGGGAAGTGTATGGGGCTCAGCCTCCCATTGAGTTGCTTAGACAATGGTTAGATCACTGGAATTGGTATGACCTAAAAGATTGTTCTATGATTAAGCTAGTGGACATTCAAATCATGTGTGCTATGGGACCTCCAGGTACATTTTCTGAGTTTGTGATTACTAAGATTGAGATTCAGTCTGGTTATACCTAAAGAGATAGCTGGAGAAAGAAAGAGAAACCCAATTGGACAATCTGAGTTACAGTTTCTTGTGTATATGTTTTCTCTGTGTATTCCTGGTGACCTATGGGAATATAGTACAGTAGTCAACACTACAAACTGGGTTACTTTGTTGGGGCCATTCTCCCACCAATTCTTCCAAATCCCTTTTCTCCCACCTTCTGGGACTTTGCTCTGCACTTCCTGTCTCTGCATTCTAAGGATCCAGATGCCCCTGGAGCAGCTCATTTCCCTCTCTTTTATTCCTTAGTTCTTCAACTGTATGAAATTCCCTTTTCCTCTACTCCAATCAAGTCCCATTCTAGTGAGTCTTTGGATTTAGACAGACTGTTAGGAGGAATTGAAGTAGCAAATAGTCAAAAGAATTAACCCTTAAACATTCTTTGTGTTCCTTGAGGGAAACTGATAAACTGAAAGGAATTTCTATGCAAGGGAAATTTTTTATGCTGGGATATCAAAAGTGGCTTGATTCAAGTAACTGGATATCTTTAACTGTTCTTTTCCTGAACTCAAGTTGGCATTCTAGTATTTATTTATTTATTTATTTATTTATTTATTTTTCTCTTTGAATCATCATTACCAGTTCTCTTAATTAAAAAAAATTATATTTATTTAAATGCAAGTTAGTTAACAGATAGTGGAGTCTTCGTTTCAGGAGTAGAACTTAGTGATTCATCACTTACATATAACACCCCGTCCTCATCCCAGAAAGTGCCCTCCCCCGTGCCCATCACCCATTTAGCCTCTCCCTCCAACCACTTCCCCTCCAGCAGCTCTCAGTTTCTCTGTATTTCAGAGTCTCTTAGGGTTTGCCTCCCTCTCTCTTTTTATCTTATTTTTCCTTCCCTTTCCCTATGTTCATCTGTTTTTTTCTTAAATTCCACAAATGAGTGAAATCATATGTTTTATCTTTCTTTGACTGATTTCACTTAGCATAATACACTCAAGTTCCATCCATGTTGTTGCAAATGGCAAGATTTCATTCTTTTTCATTGTCAAGTAATATTCCATTGTGTATATATGCCACATCTTCTTTATCCATACATCGGTCAATGGACATTTGTGCTCTTTCCATACTTTGGCTCTTGGTGATAGTGCTGCTATAAACATTGTGGTGCATTTGCCCCTTCAAATCAACATTTTTGTATCCTTTGGCTAAATACCTCATTGGTATTCTAGTCTTTTAAAATTCCTTTTCTCTTTAAAAATAAAAAATAAAAATAAAAACAAAAAAGGGGCACCTGGGTGGCTCAGTTGGTTGAGTATCTGATCTCTGCTCAGGTCATGATCTCACTGCTCATGAGTTCAAGCCCCGCATTGGGCTCTATGCTGATAGCTTGGAATCTAGAGCATGCTTCAGATTCTCTGTCTCCCTCTGTCTCTGCCACTCCCCACTCTCAAAAATAAATAAACATTAAAACAAAATTTTTAATTCCTTTTCTCTATATACCATTTCTTCAAGGAAATTTGGTATTTGTCTCCTAACCCCATGACCTTATCTTCCCTATTATGCAGTCAGTTTGCTCTGAGTCAGTAATTGCTCTTAGCACACTTCCTGGGCCACCTCAAATGTTTTTTTCCCTTTCTTTTTTTTCCTTCAACTTTTTATTTAAATTCCAGTTGTTAACATACAGCATAATATTAGTTTCAAGTGTAGGACTTAGTGATTCATCACTTACATTTAACACCCAATGTTCATCACAAGTGCCCTCCATAATACCCATCACCCATTTAGCCCATCCCCTCCAGCAACCCTCAGTTTTTTCTCTATAATTAACGCTCTGACTTAGGGTTTGCCTCTGTTTTCTTTCTTTCTGTCTGTTTTTCTGTCTTTCATTTTCTTTCTTCCTGTCTTTCTTTCTTTCTTTCTTTCTTTTTCTTCTTCTTTCCATCTTTCTCTTTCTGTCTTTGTCTTTTTCTCTTTCTCTTTCTTTCTTTCTTTTCTCTTTCTTTCCTTTCCTTTCCTGTCCAAGATTCTTTTGTTCCTGGGTCTCAGACTTGGTTCTACTTTGCCTCTCTCCTACTACCCAAGCCAGTTATTTGTATCATGTGTCCACTTTGCCCTGTTCCTTCAGGGACTGGACAGAGGAGTAGGCTGTAGCCATGAGGTGTCTTTTCCTCTTGGACTCCATTTTCTAAACAAATCACCATTTATGAACACTCTCTGGGAGGAAAAGTTGAAGACAGAGCTGGAGGAAGTGATCTCTGGCCTTTCCTTCATCAGCCCTTTCACCATATCCTTAAACTCACCCAAGTACATCAGTGTTCTTCGTATTAAGTTTCTAAATACCATAGACAAACACAACTGTTTTGATGTATAGACTACCAGTTATATACTTTCACATGTTATTCATATTTCCAGAATCAGCATCAAATAATTCAGTGATATAAGCAAATATAGATTTACCTTGTTTTAAACAAATATAAAACATGAACCTGCATATTTTTATGCAAAAATATGTTAGAGATATTACATACTTTTAAAATTACTTCTTTAGATGTGGTTTATATATACAATAGAATACTACATGGGAATGAGAAAGAATGAAATCTGCCCATTTTTAGCAACGTGGATGGAACTCGAGGGTATTATGCTAAGTGAAATCAGTCGGGCAGAGACAGACAGATACCATATGTTTTCACTCATATGTGGAACAGGAGAAACTTAACAGATGACCATAGGGGAGGGGAAGGGGAAAAAATAGTTAAGGAGAGGGAGGGAGGCAAACCACAAGAGACTCTTAAATACTGAGAACAAACTGAGGGTTGATGGAGGGTGGGGGAGAGGGGGAAATGGATGATGAGTCTGGAGGAGGGCACTTGTTCTGATGAGCACTGGGTGTTATATGGAAACCAACTTGACAGTAAACTATATTAAAAAAAAGTAATAAAATCACTTCTTTACTAAAGATATCATGATAGAATGCCCTTAAAAAGCAAATCTAATTATGTATTTAAAGATAACATGAATAATTTTTTCAGATGGTGTTACATTCTAAGTCAGTTAGTAAAGCCTCATATATAAAAATGTAGTCATTATTTTATGAAAGTGAGATAATCCCCCAGTTTTTTAAAATGCAAGCAGTCAATGAAGTGGCCACATGAGCCATATGGACTAATCCTCAGGAAATTCATTTCAGAATGTGGGGGAGGATCATGCCAAGATCGTGCTGAATTTCACCCATGTGGGAAGGACCCTAAAGTTTCATCAGTCATGTTCCCTGATATTGTATACAATATTACCATTGTTTCATGTTATATCTGAAAATTATATTGTAATGAGGCTGTTTACAGTTGACTGCTTTGGGCTATATGAGTCACAGAGAAGGTGGCTGACAGCTTTCCATCTGGCATCATTTCTTTTGGTGAATAGACCTGACCCAAGAACTCAATCAGATAATTCAACTAGAAAAACCACTTCCTGAATTTGAGGGAAAAACTGTTTTCAGGTCAGGGTTACCAAAATAATTACTCTTAATTTCTCTGTGTGCTGTAAATTTGTCCATCTTTCAAGTGATTTATGCTATAAAATACTGGAGAAAATATTCTAGTGTGTAGTAGTAATGTTGTTAAGAGCTATTCTTTTTCATACTTAGGTGGTGGTCGAAATCCAGTAACTCCCCGATACATGCGACATTTCAATATTATAACAATCAATGAGTTTAGTGATAAATCCATGTTTACGATCTTCTCCAGAATCCTAACCTGGCATTTAAAGATCTGGTAAGTAATTAAAGTGTGCTTCTTTTTTCATAATGGGGCATAAAGTCTTTTGGAAACATATCAATATAAATAGTGCTTTTCGAACTTTTCCAAAAAAAATACCCTACATAAAGAAAAAGATAACAGGTAACACTGCTCTCCTCTGCTGTTCGCATCTTCAGATATGGGATCACACAGGGGACAGAGTACCTTTCCCTCTTTGTCCAGAGTCTTGGATTTTAGCCCCCAAATCCATACAAATTTTGTACTCCGCTGTTTAATATGTCTACACTGAAATTGTCAATATTTTGAATTTTCACCATGTAGTGCAATTAATGCTGGAAAGATTTATGCCAGATTTATCCTGTGACTTTGATACTCTGTAGGGAATTCTTGAGTTCCCCCAGAAGGTTTATGTCCAAGTTTGAGTGTAGGCCTGGAGCTTGTACCCTGGGGAAGTATTGTTCCTTAGCTCTGGCCATTCAGTGCTTGTCAACACGATGAATGGAGGTCAAGAAGCCAAGTAGACCTGGGCAGTGCAAGTCTCAGTTCCCTGCCGTCCATTCTCAGGTAATTGTCATTCCTTACCCTCTCCCATGATGATAGAGGAGGGCAGCTGGCTCCTCATTGAGTCAGAGGTTAAAGATAGTCCCTTTTTCCAAATGGATATTCATTTCCCATGTTCTTTCTACCCTAACTGTGCCCTTTTCCCTTGTTTTTTTTTTAATCCTGCCACTCTATTTCACTGTCTTTTCAACTTTCCTTTTTCTTTTTCTTTTTCTCTTTTTCTTATTTTTTCCATATTTTTATTTCCTTCCTTGTTTTCTCTGAAAATACTCATTTTACCAGTGTTCTTCAGGGATTCCATTTATATGCAACTAAGAATGCCAAGGGGTGAAAGCCGTTAGGACACATTTGTCTAGTGGATGCTGGATTTGAGTTACATAATCTGGGTTCCTTGGCTGGCTCTTCTGTTCACTTATTTAAATAATTTTAAGTCCATTACATTGGTCCTGCCTTCCTATGGAGTTTCTTTGAACATAAAATGAAATAATGAATGGAAAGTTGTAAAAAAATTAAAATTTTATTATTATTAGAAATGGTAATCTTGTAAATTATATCAATTGTTTTAATCAGAAAAAATTTGCACTAGACATGCTAAATATCATTTTTGTATCATATTTGCTAACATTTTCTATTTTATTAAATGTTTTTAAGTTATAAATTTCCAGACGATTTTCTAGATTTGACCACACAAATTATAAATGGTACCATGACTCTCTATAAAGAAGCCATGAAGAATCTGTTGCCTACCCCAGCTAAGTCTCACTACTTGTTCAACCTCCGTGATTTCTCCCGCGTCATTCAGGGGGTTTGTTTGTCAAGACCGGAAACAGCAGAAACCAAAGAAGTGATTAAGCGTCTCTGGGTTCATGAGGTAAATTTTCATGTTATTGACAGTTGGGTAAAAAGAAACATTTAGCATTTTATATTGTTGAAATGCATTCAGCTATTTTGTATTATGAAGGCCAATGATCAAAGTAATTTAAAAGAATATTTAACACAATATATTTTATGATATTTAAAATGTTTTATCTTGCAGTTTTAGAAATTTTTGTTGATTAATAAGATATTCTGAAGTAGGTATCACTTTAGGTCAATCTCAAGTTACTTAATCCTTGTTAGTTTGATTTTAAATAATTTTTGAGATGGAATACTTTTTAAGGAACTGATTTTGTAAGAAGTGAATGTATTTATTTACATATAGTATTTCTAGATGCCAAAAAACTGCAAAGCAAATTAATTTTGAGAGCACACAAACTATATAAAAATATATTTAAGTTTTCTCTGGAAAGAGGTATGTGAATGAATATTTTCTTATAAAACCTTGTGGAAAGAGGGAAAGAGAATACAAAAAATGAGACAGCAGAAATAATAACTCAATGTTTTAAAAATAAGGGTGCCTGGGTGGCTCAGTCGGTTAAGTATCCAACTTCAGCTCAGGCCATGATTTCGTGGTTCACGCACTTGAGCCCTGTGTCAGGCTCTGTGCTGACAGCTCAGAGCCTGAAGCCTGCTTTGGATTCTGTATCTCCCTCTCTCTCTACCTCTCCCCTGCATAAGCTCTATCTCTCTGTCTCTCAAAAATAAATAAATGTTAAACAAAAATTAAAAATATTAAAAAAAATAGACAAAGAATATAGGAAAGTTAAAGAATGTTTTATTTTTAATATGTAAATAATATAGCTATTTTTATTTACTAATGTAGTCAAGAATTCTAGAAAATAGAATGTGTTACTGTGTTAAAACCATGTGCTATAGATACATAAGTTTCAAAGGGTGTTTACAAACTCCATTTCTGTAGGCTTTTTATTCTACAGTTTTAATTCCTAAACACTCACACATTCAAATATATGTCCAAATGAAAGTCCATTCTACTCAAATATTCTGGCCACAGCAAGGTCCCTGAAAGTAATTTTTTGGAAAAGCATGATCTGTGGGTTCTTACTGTACTCTTCTGTAGGTCTCTTAATTGCCTGAGTGGGATCTGTATTTGGGGACGTGGATGCAGGCTTTAAGTCTGGTAGGCCACAGGGGTGATAGAAATAGCTGAAAGGTGGAGTGGGAGAGAGATGTGAGAGAAGTATGTCACTGACTTCATCAAAAGAGTTAATTTTGTCAGCAGCCAAATCGTGCTCTAGGAAGCATCTAGCGTCTTCTGCGTTAGGAGCTTCACCCTTAATATTCCTTCTGCATAGAACACTCTTCCCCCCATTATCCACAAAGCCTGCCTACTTCCTTAAGGTCTCTGCGCAAATATCCTCTTTCCATAGAGGCTTGCCTTGGGCCGTCTCCACCCGCCATAGCTCTTTTTCCTTTATCTCACTTTTTTCTTCATAACACTGAACATCACTTACCATTGCCTATGTTTTGGCTTATTTAATGCCTCTCCTAGAAAAGAAGCTTGGTGAAAGCAGCATCTTTACTTACTTTCTACTTTTCTCAGTGCCTGACACATGGCAAGCATGCAGTAAATACTCTTGTGTGAGTGAATAAAGGGAGGAAGAAAGGCAGTTTTATTATACATAACATGTTTTGTCACTTGGGATTATACATGCCATTGCTTTCTTCCAGTCATGGGAACAGTTCATATGTGCTGTTATATACTTATGGTATGTGCCATTATTTTTTAGCCTTTTTCAAATCTTATACTACCTTTGATGTTAGATTATTGAGTTTTGACAATGGCTGTTGAGCTCTTGGGCCATTAATGAGATTCTTAATATAATAACTTGCAATTTTAAAAATTTATTTATTTTTGAGAGAGAGAGAGAGACAGCCTGAGCAGGGGAGGGTCAGAGAGAGAGGGAGACACAGAATCTGAAGACAGGCTCCAGGCTCTGAGCTAGCTGTCAGCATAGCTCGACGCGGAGCTCGAACCCACGAACTGTGAAATCATGACCTGAGCGAAGCTGGACGCTCAACCAACTGAGCCACCTAGGCTCCCCAATAACTTTCAATTTTTAATGACTACTTCATATAACATAATGAGTTTAAGTCCTCAGCTCAAAACCTTATAATAGCACTCTACTTTATTACAAGGGGTTACAAATAGAAGTCTGGTGGCCCATGATATCTTTATGTGTACCTCTTTCCTGGCTCCCCTCAGGCTGCTTCCTTCTCTCACATTCATTCAGCCTTCACCATCAGCATAGGCCTCCTGGGTATTCTCTCTTCCTGGAATGCTCTTCCCCCAGATATTGATTCCGTGGGCTGGCTTCCTACTGCCTCTGGTCAAATGTCTCCTTCTTGATGAGGCCCACATTGACCACCCTCTTGAATACCACAGGCTCATACCCCATTAACAGTTCCAGTCTTTCTTGATTTGCTCTATTTTTCTTCTTTTCATAGCATTCATCAGCATCTAACATGCCATATATAATTTATTTGTTTTGTTTATTGTCCATCTGTCTCAAATAGCAGGCAAGCCCTGTGAGGGCAGAGTTGCTTTTTATTATATTTTGTCACCGATTTATCCACAGTGCTGAGAACAGGGCTAGGCACATTGTTCTCAACATTTCAAAAAATATGAAGTGATTGAACTCAACACCCTATTTGGGCTTTGTTTCTATTCACTCAGAAAAGATTTCCTGAGGTTCTAATATATGTCAGATACTAGGTTAAGTGTCCTTTTCCTTTCCAGACCCTTTTACAAAACTAGAGGATATAATTTTACTAAATAGTTTTCAAGGTATGAAACTGGCTTACTAGTTTGCATTCCCTTTGGTTTTTCCATGGCTTTCAAATGTTAGCATGCATAACGTCTGATTTGCTTGTTAAATATAAATAGTCTGCACAAGTAACCCAAGGAAAAAATAAATTGGATTTCCTCAAGTTAAAAATTTTCATGCTACAAAGGACACTATCTAGAAAGTGAAAAGATAGCCTATACAATGGGGAAGAATATCTGCAAGTCATGTATCTGATTAGTGTCTAATATCCAGAAACATAAAGAACTGTTACAACTCAATGGTAGAAGACAAATAACCCAATTTAAAAGTGGACAAAAAATTTGAATAGGCGTTTCTCCAAAGATGATATACAGATGGCCAGTATGCACACAAAAAGATGGTCAACATCTTTAGTCATCATGGAAATGCAAATCAAAACCACAGTGAGGTATACCTCACACCCACTAGGATGGCTATAATAATAAAAAACAAAAACAAAAACAAAAACAGGCGAGGATGGTGGAGGAATCTGAGCCCTCATGTACTGCTTGTGGGAATGAAAAATGGTGCAGCTCCTTTGGAAAGCAGTTTGGTAGTTCCTCAAAATGTTAAACATAGAGTTAGCATATGACCCAGCAATTCTGCTCCTAGCCATGTACCCAAGAGAACAGAAAACACGTGTCCACACAGAAACTTATACCCAAATGTTATTAGAATTATTCATAATAGGCAAAAATTGTAAACAACTCAGATATACATCAGCTGATGGATAAACAAAATGTGACATATATATACAGTGGAATTTTATTCAGCCCTGGGAAGAAATACTGATGCATGCTACAACATGAATGAACCTAGAAAGCATCATGCCAAGTGAAAGAAGCCAGACACAAAAAGGTCACATATTATATGATCCCATTTATATGAAATGTGCAGAGTAAGAAAATTTGTAGTGACATAAAGTAGATTAATGGTTGTAATGTAATGCAGTGCAGGTATTACTATTTCCATTCTATACATACAGAAGCTGATGCAGACAGGTTTAGTAATTGCCCCCAAATGCCAGAAGTTTTGCTAACAAAAAAATGCATTGCTTGTATGATATGTGTATTAGTCTGCCAGGGCTACCATAACAGAATACCACAGTTCATCTGAGCCTGCTCTTTGGTTTGTAAAATAGTTTGTAATTATGAATACAATTTTTTAATAAATATGGGGCTATTTACATATTTTTAAAAAAGAAATTTTCTGAGAATACTTTTTATATTACTTGAGATTAATATGTAAATTAAACTACAAAAATAGAAGAATCCATTCCTAAGGCTGCTTCTCGATTATCATACAGGTACTTAGAGTGTATTATGATCGCCTTCTGGATAATGCAGATCGAAGTTGGCTTATCAACTACATTCAAGAAATTTTGAGAAACTACATGGATGAAGATTTTCATGAGCTTTTTCAAAATTTAGATTTTGATAATGATGGAGTAGTAGGAGAAGACGACTTGCGTAGCTTAATGTTTTGTGATTTCCACGATCCCAAGAGGGAGGACACGAACTATAGAGAAGTTGCAGATGTGGATCATCTTCGAAAGACAGTAGAAGTTCAGCTAGAAGAATACAATAATATGAGCAAAAAAACCATGAACCTTGTCTTATTCCGATTTGCCATCGAACACATCAGCAGAATCTCCAGGATCCTGAAGCAGCCTCGCAGCCATGCTCTTCTTGTTGGTGTTGGAGGGAGTGGAAGGCAGTCGGTCACCAGGTTAGCTGCCTACATGGCTGATTATTCAGTTTTTCAGGTTGAAATCTCCAAGGGCTATGGTACTTCAGAGTGGCATGAAGATTTAAAAGGGATCTTAAGGAAATGTGCCGAAGGTGAAATGCATGGCGTCTTCCTGTTTACAGACACTCAGATTAAAAGGGAGTCGTTTCTAGAAGATGTCAACAATCTGCTGAATGCTGGGGAGGTTCCGAATCTCTTTGCATTAGATGAGAAGCAGGAGATATGTGATAAGATGCGTCAGTTAGATCGCCAACGGGATAAAACCAAACAAACAGATGGAAGCCCCATTGCTCTTTTCAATATGTTTATCGATCGCTGCCGCAACCAACTGCACGTGGTCCTCGCCATGAGTCCCATTGGAGACGCATTTCGGATTCGCCTTAGGAAGTTCCCTGCTCTTGTTAACTGCTGTACCATTGACTGGTTTCAGGTATTGCCATGAAAATTTTAAATAGACTTCTAGAAATGTTGTATCTTCATCATCATCATGATTTACTTATAGACTCCCCCCCAAAAAATGTAGTTTAGCAGTGTTTTCTAAATTACAAGAATTTTCTAAATCAAGAAATCATTGTAATAGAAGAAAACATTTTATTCTTAATAAATACTGTCACTAAGCTCAATATATTATAGAAGGTTTTAGGATAAAGTTGGATATCAGTCAGGGTCCTGACAGGGAACCGCACAGTGGAAGGGGTCACTGAGGAAAGCTGGATGAAGGCACTGTTCACAGAGGTGTAGGTAGGGGTAAAGGGACTGAGAGGACATGGCAGAACAGTGAGGAAAGGGTGGAGCATAGTAAGAAGTTGTTACTACAAGTTGGGTATAAAGGGGCATAGGGAGGAAAGTGTGTCACTGGAGCTTGGAACTGTGGAAGTAGGACTACCTGACGGGAACAGGAACCCAAAACCTAGACCTAAGCTCTTGCTGGAAAGGAAGGGAGGATATAAATACGCCTACTTCCACCCTCCAGTCTCTTTCTGTTAGCCAAACCCAACAGGAAGTCAAAAGGAAGAAAGCCAGAGTGACACATTTGGTAGTAAACTTCAGCAGGAGGAAGCACAGATCAGATGAGACAAGAATGTGTGGTGGGAAGTTTGTGGGCTGTGGTGGAGGTCCTGTGAGTGAAAGCTAACGTGTAAGCATTTTTGACCTTGGGGAATTGACATAGCCCCTCTGCTCCTCCATTTCCTGCTATGATTGTTTCATGAAAAACATATCTATGGAACTCTTGCTCAATAGCAGGTACCATTCTAAATGCTGGAAGCGAAAAAGAAAATGAAATAGATGAGGCTTCTGATCTCCTCGAGCTTACTTTTTAGAGACAGACAAATTAGCAAAACATCATTCTGTTAACAGGCTAGCATATAGGGTCTAAAAAGCTTTCTGAATAGGTGATCTTTACAAGGAAACACAGCAGACAAAAAATGCCAGCCCTGAGAGGACCTCAGCATATCTAGTGAAAGCAGAGGGCTGTGGAAGGAATGAGTGTGTCAGATAACATGGGGTAGCAGGTGCAGAGTAACTGAGGGGAAAGCAGCAGATGTGAGGTCAGAAAGGTGGGAACAGCCTGAGAGGCAGAGATTTACAAGTTGGTTTTGGATTTGAAATATGCTGGGAAGTCTTTGAAGGATTATAAGTTGGAGAGAAGAGAAAATTTACATTTTGAAAAAATCATCCTGGCAGCTGTAGAGAGCACACAAGCAGGGAGACCAGTTAGGACACTGTTGGAATATTTCAAGCAGATGAAAACAGAGTTGAATTGGGGTGGTTGTTATAGACGTAGGAAGAGAAAGGATTTGGAAGATACTATAGGGTCAATGCCTACAGAACTTGTTTATGGGATGGATGGAAGGTTGAGGAAGAGGAGTGTTACCAAGGATGATTCCTGCATTTTGGCTAGAGCACGGGGTGGATGGTGGTGATGTTTACTAAATTGGGGAAGATGGTAACTATTTGGGGGGAGATAGGAACCATGTTTTGGACTTGTTGGAGATACTTACAGGAGGAATCAAGGAGGTAGTTGTTCATATGACTCTGGAGTTTAGGGAAAAGAATAATAACATTTACTTCAGAGAATTATTGGGGAAATGATGAGATAATACCAGTAGGATGCACACAGAAATGGACATTCTGTAAGTTTAGTTCTTCCCTCTTCCTTGCTCCTACAATACTCGTGAACAATTTCTTTAATGTTTGAGCAAGCCATGAAGAGTTAATATTACCTGCACTAACTACTGGCTCCCTGTCCTAAGCATGCAAGTGTTTGTGTGGGGGAAAGAGGAAGTTCCTCATGGTAGTATCTCTCCTGCCCCATTCTTCATGTGTCCCCCTCCATTTCAAACTCCCATAAATTGCAAAGGCCTGCAGTAGTAACAGACTTCCACTAGTCACTTTAACCAAGTGCTAAAGCATTTATTTATCTTACATTTAGTCATGGCCTGAAGATGCACTCCAGGCAGTTGCCTCACGCTTCTTGGAAGAAATTGAAATGTCAGAGAAAATACGAGAAGGCTGTATCAACATGTGTAAAAGCTTCCACACTTCTACTATAGATTTATCAACATCCTTCTATGTTGAACTTCAAAGATACAACTATGTGACTCCTACCTCTTATCTTGAATTAATCTCCACTTTCAAACTGTTGTTGGAAAAGAAAAGAAGGTAAGAATGAAATTTCACATTTCTTAGTAAGCGATGGTGGTTTAAAAATATTTGTACAAAAACGACATAGTTGTGATGTTAAAGAGATTTATTATGTATATGCATATACATACATGTGAGTTTTGTTAAACCTTTAAATGATGTATTCCACAAACATTTGTAGGATAGGGAGAAGGTCTGATGCATTGTCTAGCATAGACATGCATTGTCTAAGTGAATAATCATATTTGTTGAAAGAATAAAGGTGTGTCTCTCAGAGCTGGGCTGGGACTCCAGGACCCTTTGACAATGATACTGAGTAAACACCCATAGAGAGAATTTTTTTGGTAAGTAATCAGATAATAGATAAAACTGCAGAGTAGCTGAAACCCAGAAACAGGTACTCTGTACACCTAGCCAGCTTTCCTTCTTTAAACTCTCATTTGAAAACATTGATATAAACATCAATCGACTTAACATACTGTAGAATGTGTCAATGTGGGTTCTTAATGTTGTTGGGGGTGACTCGTAGATGCAAAAATATTATTCAAATATTCTTTGATTCTATAAAATAATCTATTATAAAATAAAAACATTATCTTAAGCTAGACAACTAGAAGTTTAGAAATTTTAGTGATCCAGACTAAAGAGATCACTAAAGAGAGACTTTAGCTAATGTTTGGTCATATTCAGAAAGTTATTTAAATAAACTTCTTATGTTGTGTTTATAATTTTTAATAGTTTTTATTTCCCTTTGGGGTCTGACTTAACAAATCAAACTTTGCTAGGTCCTTAAATAATTTCTAAAACCTAGTCAGTTAAACTAATACCAAGGGTGAACCTTAAGTTCTTTTAATTGTTTGAATATTATTTATTAACTTTGAGATATTTTTACTTTACAACAGATGTCTACCTTTTGCTCAATTACACAATTTATATTGGACTGTAAGGTTGATCTGTTAGTCAAACAGACCAAATTCTTTTAAATATTAAAAATATATACTTAAAACACCAACATGCACAGATTTCATGCCACAAAAATATTAACACGAAGGTTAATGTTTGCATATTAACTATAGTTAATTGTAAATCTTCCTGTGCTAACCCACTATGTCAAGCATTTGGAAGCACCTGTTCTCATACTGTCCAGCGTGGTCCTGGTAGGACAATCCTCCATATTGACAGTGACTGTTGTAATACCCTCTCCAGCAGGGGTGTCGGGGCTTTCCAGCGCACCATGATCCATGCCCCCATGCTTGAATCCTACTGTATCTACCTAGTGAAACCTGCAACCCCTACCCAGGGCTGCTACATGACTTGGCTTAATCTTACTGCTTTGGCTGTCAAAATAATTATCTTTGCATGTAGATCATATGATATTTGACTTGAATCTTGCTTTTCTTTTTCTTCCACATTTTCCCATCCAGGAGGATTGACACCTTTTAGAGAGTCTGAGTTTTGGAAATCACTTATATCTCTATTTGATTGTACACTCATAATATTTAAGACCATCCTAACTGAAAGAAATCTGAAAATGAGATAGAAAGTTATAGGAGGGTTGAAATCAATAATTTTCTAGGCATTTTTAATATTCTTCTTTTCCTTCCAAATCTTCCTCTTTTATAAAATAATTCTCCTTTATCTCAACTAGTATCCCCATACTGTGGTTACTCTTCCTTTAGTGGCTAATGCCTTCAGATGTCTTTAGAGCCAGGCACTGTGGTAACTAGAAGCAAGTCAGCAGGTCACTGCCAGAACACCCAAGAGTTCAGCTAGCAAATCGTCACTTGGGATGACACAATATGAAAACTCTTCTTGCCGGCAGGAGTGAGACCTTTCCTGTTTTGTTCAACTAAAACCAGACTCATAGATAATACGGTATCATGTATCCAGTCCCCTCAGTTCCCATTATGTCAAGTATTTTGCTGACTCAGAGGGAATCAACAACATATGACAAAACATGGCATACCCTCACCACTTCTTTTTTTTCCTTCCAAGATTTTATTTAAATTCAAGTTAGTTTACATGTGGTGTAGCATTGGCTTCAGGAGTACAATTTAGTGATTCATCACTTTCATATAACACCCAGTGCTCATCCCAACAAGTGTCCTCCTTAATGCCCATCACCCATTTAGCCCATTCCCTGCCCACCTCCCCTCCAGCAATGCTCAGTTCGTTCTCTATAGTTAAGAGTCTCTTATGATTTGCCTCCCCCTCTGTTTTTATCTTATTTTATTTTTCCTTCCCTTCCCCTATGTTCATCTGTTTTGTTTCTTAAATTCCACATATGAGTGAAATCATATGGTATTTATCTTTTTCTGATTGACACATTTAACTTAGCATAATATGCTCTAGTTTCATTCAAATGGCAAGATTTCATTCTTTTTGATGGCTGTGTAATATTCCATTGTAGATGCATACCACATCTTCTTTATCCATTCATCAGCTGATGAACAGTTGGGATCTTTCCATAATTTGGCCATTGTTGATAGTGTTGCTATAAACATTCAGGTACATGTACCTTTTGTATCCTTTGGGTAAATATCTAGTAGTGCAATTGCTGGGTGGTAGGATAGTTCTATTTTTAACTTTTTGAGGAACCTCCATACTGTTTTCCAGAATGGCTGCACCAGATTGCATTCCCACCAACAGTGCAAGAGGGTTCCCCTTTCTCCGTATCCTTGCCAACATCTGTTGTTTCCTGAGTTGTTAAATTTAGCCATTCTGATAGGTGTGAGGTAGTATCTCACTGTGGTTTTGATTTGTGTTTCCCTGATGGTGAGTGATGTTCAGCATTGTTTTATGTGTCTGTTAGCCATTTGACATACCCTCACTTCTAGGTGTTTTGGGGTTTGTTTTACCCCTCTGTGGCCGTCTTTTTACCCCTGGTTACCTATTTCAGCTTGAGGTAGATAAGCTCTCAGCTGAAGGGTGTGCTTCTGCCATTAGACAGTTATCAGGTTTTTTGTTATCTACTCCAACCTTTTTTTTGAAGATGATTTCAAATATGTGTTGACTTTTTCTTTGAAACGTTACAGTATATCAAATATTTCAAATGAAAGAAATTAGGAGAACCTGAGTAGCTCAGTCGGTTAAGCATTCAACTCTGGATTTTGGCTCAGGTCATGATCTCACAGTTTGTGAGTTTGAACCCTGCATTGGGCTCCACGCTGACAGTGCAGAGCCTGCTTGGGATTATCTCTCTATTCCTTTTTCTCTGCCCCTCCCCTGCCTTTGCACACCCATGCTTTCTCTAAATAGACAGATAGATAGAAACAAATTATAAAGAAGAAGAGTTTCTCAACATTTAATGTATAATTATCCAGAGAACATATATGAATGCAGATAAAAAGTTTAAAGCACATTAAAATACTATTATATCCCTAATCAATTATTATTAACTTGTAATAATTTTGTACCAAAAAAGTGTTGTTTTATTATCTATCCAATTTGTCACTTTTGTCTTAATAAAAAATTATTTCAAGGTATTGAATACTTCTTAAAATCGTTTACCACCTTTGGGAGCATTCAAGATCATATATTTTGGGCACTGAAGTCTATTTAAGAGATACAATTGTAAAAAGATTTTAAGGAACATTAGTGTTGTAGGAATAAACTTCCCAAAGTGACTAAATTTAGAGGGTATGCCATTCATTTTGATAAAGAACACTCCTTGCCTTATGCCTCGTATATAATAAATCACAAAATAACTTTTGAATTTCTATTACATGCCTACGTATTGGGCTAGGTAAGTGGAAATAGAAAAACGACATGGCATATTTTTGGCTCTTAATCATGGACAATGCAGTGTTCTAAAGTTCATATTTTTTGACAAATTGTTACGTGAAAATCTTTCATACCATTCTCTCAGTTATGCTGGGAAAAAGCCTGAAAAACTCAAGAATTTTTTTCTCCTTGAAGGATACAGAACTTGATGTCCAACCTTGTTTTATCTGTTTGCTCCCAGTGAAGTAATGAAAGTGAAAAAGAGGTATGAAGTGGGTCTGGACAAACTGGACTCTGCTGCATCTCAAGTAGCCACAATGCAATCTGAGTTGGAAGCTCTACATCCACAATTAAAAGTTGCCAGCAAAGAGGTAGACGACATGATGGCAGTCATTGAGAGGGAGTCTGCAGAAGTTGCCAAAACTGAAAAAATAGTGAAAGCTGATGAAACCATAGCAAACGAACAAGCTATGGCCGCCAAAGCCATCAAAGACGAGTGTGACGCTGACCTAGCGGAGGCCTTGCCAATATTAGAGTCAGCGCTGTCTGCCCTTGATACTCTCACGGCCCAGGTGAGAACACAGCCACACACTTGAGAAGATGCGTCGTCATAGCTCGAGAGTGTTTACCATTGTGGCCTACCATCTAATCTGTCTCTACAAATTAGTCTCCACATTTAATGCAATTGAAATCATTTTCAAATTGGCAAAAAAAAAAAAAAAATCCCTACTTGACCTGGCAAAAAAAGAAATGCACGAGCCTAAGAATTTTGGAAACGTAGGGGCGCCTGGGGCGCTTAGTTGGTTAAGCATCCGACTTCGGCTCAGGTCATAATTTTATGGCTCAGGTCATAATCTCATGGTTCATGGGTTTGAGCCCTGTGTCAGGTTCTGTCCTGACAGCTCAGAGCCTGGATCCTTCTTTGGATTCTGTGTCTCCCCCTCTCTGCCCCTCCCCCACACTCGTGTTCTGTCTGTCTCTGTCTCTCAAATATAAACATTAAAAAAGTTTTAATTAAAAAGGATTTTGGAAGAGAAGAAAGCTGCTAAATTTGATAACCTACCCTGAAACCTCTGTTCTTTCAAGAACTTTGCACAACAACTTCACAGTACAATAGTGGACAGAGGCATAAGACTTTAAGTGTCTATTTTGACTGAGGTGCACCTTTTTCATATTTAGACACTTTTGTAATTGGTATATACCTTACAATGGATGTGATAATATAATGTGTTACTATTTGTTAGTACTTTGGTTTTTATTTTTGTGATACTTAATAATATGTCTTACAATGTTATACTTTATAATAGCATGTCTTAAACTTGATGAAATGTGGTATTAAAAATTCAGATGTGAAGGGTGCCTGGGTGGCTCAGTTGGTTGAGTGTCTGACTTTAGCTCAGATCATGATCTCACAGTTCGTGGGTTCAAGTCCCGCTTCGGTCTCTGTGCTGATAGCTCAGAGCCTGGAGCCTGCTTTGTATTTTGTGTCTCCCTCTCTCTCTGCCCTTCCCCACACACTATCTTTCTGTCTGTCTGCCTGTCTGTCTGCCTCTCTCTCTCTCTCTCTCTCTAAAAAATAAATGTAAAAAAGTTATTTTAAAAATTTCGTGTGAAAGGGTTTCAGTTAAGCAAGATAAAGATGAATTTTTTAAAATCGTGTTGGGAATCATGACTAAACTTTTGGGTAGAGGTAGTGGAGAGACCATTAGATACTTTCTTCACACCTTACTTCAAAATAGATTTCTGAGTGATTGAAATTTAAATATAAATAGCTGTATTACTATAAAATAGTAGAAAATGCAGGTCATATTTGTATCATGGAGTAGATTAGGACCTTGGATTTCTTTGATATAAGAGAAATCAGAAAAAAACTAAGCAAAATTATTTGGTTAATATATATGCTCTGGATACTTTTCTGGTTTTTTGTAACTAATAAATTATTATTTTTGGTAATGTTTATTTATTTTTGAGAGGAAGAGAGAGTCCAAATGGGGGAGGGGCAGAGAGAGAGGGAGATTCAGAATCTGAAGCAGCCTCCAGGCTCCAAGCTGTCAGCACAGGACCTGACGTGGGGCTTGAACTCCCGAGCTGCAAGATCATGAGCTGAGCCGAAGTCAGATGCTTAACGGACTGAGCTACCCAGGCGCCCCAATAAATTGTTTTAAGTTATAAATTTTAGTACCTAAAAACAACACATTTTTTTTGTTACAAACATCATAGAGAGAAGTGTAGAAACACTGAGGGAAAACATTTGAACCACATGGCAAACAAAAGATTAACATGCCTCTATCTAAAAAGCTCTTACAAGTCAATAAGAAAGAAATAGCTGTAAGATAAGATAGTAAATGATATAAAGAGGTAATTCACAAGAGATGAAATGCAAATAGTCAATAAACATATGAAGATCTATCCTACTGCATTTGTATTTTAAGAAATACGGATTAAAATATGATTTCTTTTGCCTATCAGAATGCCGAGTGTTGTTGCTAAGGATATATGTAGTAAAACAGGCCCTCTTATATACTTTGTGGAGAGTAGTTTGTCAATATGTGTCCAAAGCTTTAAAAATAAAAGACATAAAGTTCTTATTTCAACATGGCAATTGTAATAGTAAAAAATAGAGGAAAAAACCTACGGCATGAGAATTATGGTTCATATCTATACATCAGAAGGTCATGCAGCCATTAAAATGATGTGTTTCACAGCACGAAAGGATATTCACTCTATATTATTGAAATATAAAAAATTTTAAAACAGCATGTATGCTATGTATACTATCATTCCATTGGTCAAAATGTAGCATATATACTAGTTTGTAGCCCGTAAATACACAGAAGAACATATAGAAGAAATGTAAATAAAAATATTTGCAGTTGTGAACCAGATATTATGGGATTATAGGAGGCTTTTCTATGTATAATTTCTCTGTATTTTCTAATGTTTACTTCTCTTGCTTGTACAGTTTTTAAGAAGCTATAAAGCTCTTGTTTTGCAGCAGCTAAATCTCCTTTATGCATTTTTGAAGTAGACTTTATGTCATAAGTAATCTCACATTAGGGTATGTTTCCATTTTTCTTTTTCATTTTTAACTTGTCCTTTGGCACAAACTTCTCAAGGCATTTTGACACAATACTATCACTGTCACCATTTCTACCCAATGAACAGTGAGTTTCTGTATCTTATGGTTTAGTTTGAAAATAGGAGCCGATTATAAGTCAGGCATAAACAGTTCTTTCCTAATACTTATCATGTTGTTGTTTGAAGGACATTACAGTGGTAAAATCCATGAAGAGTCCTCCTGCTGGTGTCAAGCTTGTTATGGAAGCTATATGCATCTTGAAAGGCATCAAAGCTGACAAAATCCCTGACCCAACCGGTTCAGGAAAAAAAATAGAGGATTTCTGGGGTCCAGCTAAAAGACTTCTTGGTGACATACGATTTCTACAATCACTTCATGAATATGATAAGGACAACATTCCAGCAGCTTATATGAATATCATAAGAAAACAGTATATTCCAAATCCAGATTTTGTTCCAGAAAAGATTAGAAATGCTTCCACGGCAGCTGAAGGTCTGTGCAAATGGGTCATAGCAATGGATTCATATGATAAGTAAGTACTGACCAAAAAAACCCCCACAAAACCCTGCTATGTTTTATTTTCCCGTTTGGTCATTTAGACAGTATGAAACTTAAAAACTATACAGGTGAGAGCCTCCTTGGAAAACCACATCTAATACCTGCTATGTGTGTACATATCTACTGGAGGCAAGATTATACCAATTTTAGGGTATAATAGAGTGTGCTAAAATTTTTTGGGACTCAGGCACCCTTTATACTCTTAAAAATTCTTGAAGACACCAAAGCCTTTTGTTTATCTACGATATTAGAAGTTGAAATGGAGAAATTTGAAAAACTATTAATTCATAAAAATATTACATGTTAAATAAGTAACATTTTTAATCTATATTTTTCATTTATAAAAATTGTGAAAACAGTGGTGTTTTATATTTTTGCATATCTCTTTGATATGTGGCCAATAGAAGACAGCTGGACTCTCAAATCTTCTTCAATCTGTTGCAATATATTGTTTCAGTTGAAGTATATGAAGACTATACAGCCTAAACACAGATGTCTAGCTGGACAGTAGAGCATCTCATGGACTCCCTGAAGGGGATGAAGTATGTCTTGGACCACATTTTGAAAACCACTAGTATAATATATATCCTTTGTGAGACAAGGAGCCTTTTTTGATGATTGTATGACTATATATATATTCTTTTTTTCATATACAAAACAGCAGAAATTATTGGTATATTTTTCAAAGAGCAACAGTTACAAGGTGTCTTTCAAATTCCTACACCATTTGAATCATTATGCATATATATTATGCACTATATATTTTGGATCATGATATGTTAATGATAAATTTTAATTTAACATTTTATCATTTGTTTTGAAAGCTAACATCACTGACTCCGTTTTCCAGTTAGAAGATAATTTAGATCCATTCTTTTTCTTATGTATTCCCTTCTATTACCAACATACATATTTATAAGATGGGTGGTTTTAGTTAAAGGTATATTGTGAAAATGTTTAAAAAGCAAGATGACATAGATAAAACACCTCACCTTCTCCTAAGAATTAAGCCCCAACAAATTAGACCAGTTTCCACCAACACTGTAATATTTTGCATGAATACACAGTTCTCCTTGTGTAAAATCACCAATATCCATACTGTCAATAATCTAATATTTTACCTTGAATAAAAAAAATTACTTGTTTGAAAATGTTAGGCATATTTGGTAACCATTTTAATCATCATTTCTTAAGTGCTGAGGTCAGGTTTGATTCTTAGAAGAGGAAATACAGAATATAGAAACCAGTATAGGTTTTGCATAAAGATACGTTCTGAGTTTTGGTAAGGCTAGAAAAGCAAGTTCAGTGATAGAACGTGCACTACAGTATAAAATGTAGAACTAATTTTTCTAATTTTGCTTTTTGCAGAGTGGCAAAAATAGTAGCTCCCAAAAAGATAAAACTAGGTGCAGCTGAAGGGGAGCTTAAAATTGCTATGGACAGTCTTAGAAAGAAGCAGGCGGCCCTGAAGGAAGTTCAGGACAAGCTGGCCAAGCTTCAGGATACACTGGAACTAAATAAACAGAAGAAGGCTGATTTGGAAAGCCAGGTATGTGATAATATAGACAAATATGGGAAAATCCTCATTACTTTAGTAAGAATGATGTTTCTACGAGCAAATAACAGCAGCAATCCTGTTTTCTTCCCGGTTGAGCATTGGCGAAGTATGGCCCACGGGCCAAATCTATCATTGCCTGTTTTCTGTACGGCCCATAAGCTAATAACGGTTTTGACTTTTTAAAAATACTTCTTCATGTTACCAATCAGGAAATGGAGAACCAAAATATTAAGTGACTTAGGCTGTGTAAGAATTAATGGCACAGCTGAAATGAGAACTCAATACCAAGAGCCACACTATGTCCACTGAAAATGATTTTAAGACCAAAAAGATTGGTCTGCCTTGGTGATAATGTGTGTGATAATTAACTGCTCAAATCTGATTGTTTCGGAGGGGGGGGGAGTCAAAATAATTTATAACAGTCAATATTTATTGAGGGCTTACTATGTGTTAGTTACTACTGTTTTGGGAGCAGTATGTACTATCTCATTTATTCTCAAAACAGCCTTCTGAAGGAGATAGTCTTTTTGTATCATTTTGAAGAAACTAAGCTACAGAAAGTTAAACAGTTTGCCTGTGGTGAACCCAGCTTCTAAGCATTAAGGCTAAAATCTGAACAAAGGCAGCCTGACTCTAATAGCTATGGTCTTTCCCCACAGTACCAGACTGTTTCTTCCTAAGGATATGACCATAAATTCCATATTTGTACAAATATATGACATTGTGTGAATCATTGGAAATAGTAGAGGGCATGATTTCCAAATGGTAAGATTTAGTTTAAATAATATAATGGGTATGTGGTTTACTGTAAACATTTGTCAATTCTGCTATATTTTTTGAAATTTTTATCTTTCATTATAAATTGTTGGAAATCATGGTAATTTAAAATGAATATATGCTTATATGTGGACCAAAAATCTGCTTTTGGAGGAAAAATTTTAGTTAAAATATTTTTACTTAGTAATTTCTGATGGCAACCTTTTTGTAATCTGAGACATGATTCAGTTTTTTTATAAACATTATTGGAAAAAGAATGAAGAAGGAAACTAGGAAGACAGAAGATATTAAAAGAGGAAAAATTAAAGGAGAAAGGGTTTAAATTTAGGAAGTATCAAAATTTTTCCCAATTACCATTTGCTTTTTTAAACCTATCTTTAGATAAACCAATTTAGTATTTTGTATCTTTTGCTCAAAAAGCATATATTTACTATCAATATTAATAGCATTAGGAGGGATGTCTGGGTGGCTTGGTCGGTTGAGTGTCCCACTTCAGCTCAGGTCATGATATCATGGTTCAAGAGTTCAAACTCCACATCAGACTCACTGCTGTCAGCACAGAGCCCACTTTAGATCCACTATTCCCCTCTCTCTCTGTCCCTCCCCTGCTCACTCTCTCTCTCAAAAATAAACACACATTAAAAAATTGTTTAAATAGCATTAGAAAAAAGTATAAGCCAAATTCTTATTCCACAATAATCTACAAACCTCTGCTTTTATCAACTGTTTACTTCTTCCTTTCATGTCATTCATTTCATTTTGAACCTTAAGCTAACTTTTACTTAGTTTTTGTTTTTATCCAAGAATAATGATGCTAAGTCATTTAAAATTAAACTAAAATAATTTAGATGTTCTACTGGAATATTGCCATTGCATGGGTTGAAGTGCTTTTCTCCAAGTTTTCCACCTTCATAATTATCCTTTTTCTTTTTTTAATCACATTGCTCAATTACATATAATCAAATTTGGTTGACAGTCTTCTGCACAAAGTATGCTCTCAGCTATTGATTGATGTTGTAATTGAAGGTTAATTGCAAGTGTGTGAGAAGGTTGACACAATTTAACAACTTGAAAATTATGCTTCTCAAGTAAGCATAAATTATTACAACTTTTAAACATTTAACCTTTAAAATTATTGTTAAGTTGATATGCCTGAGTGGTGCAATGGTTAAACATTGGACTCTTGATCTCGGCTCAGGACATGATTTCACAGGTTGTGAGTTCAAGCCCCATTTAGGATTCTGTGCGGATGGTGCAGAGCCTGCTCAGGATTCTGTCTCTCCTTCTCTCTGCCCCTCCACCATTTGTGCATGCACACGCTCACATGTTCTCTCTCAAAATAAATAAACTTTAAAAAATTAGAAAAAATAAAATTATCTTGAAGTCAGCCATAAGTTAAATGAGGAGAAGATTTTGATGGAATATTTGAAATAAAATGCATTTAGAGTATTTAAAATTAAGTAAAACATACTTGCAAAAGAATGTTCTTCATTACTTAAGTAAATTTCAGTATTTCCTGCTGTAGATCATTTTCTTATTAAATAGTGTGATTCTTGGGGCACCTGGGTGGCTCAGTCCATTAACCTCTGACTTCAGCTCAGTTCATGACCTCACAGTTGGTAGGTTCAAGCCCTGCATCGGGCTCTGTACTGACAGCTCAGAGCCTGGAGCCTGCTTCATATTCTATGTCTCTCTCTCTCTCTGCCCCTAACCCTGCTCACACTCTGTCTCTCTCTCTCTCTCTTAAAAAAAAAATGAATAAACGTTAAAAAAATTTTTAAATAGACCTATTCTTGCATTATATGATGAATATCCATTATGAATTTCTAAAATTGTGTATACTTTATTATACATACTTACTGTACATACTTTATTATGAAAAACAATTCTAAAAAGTGTCATGGACTTTCCAGTCTTCATAGTGACATAGCTCACATTTTTCTAAATAGTTAGAAAAAATCCAGATGAAAGTTTGTAATTAAAAATATAATTTATCTCTGAGGGCAAAATCTTGCATAACTTGTAGCTTATTCTACTTGTGGCTGTTGAGAAAAGCTGATTTTTTTTTTTTTTGAGGTTGACTTGTGCAGCAAAAAGTTAGATCGAGCCGAGCAGTTGATTGGAGGCCTTGGGGGTGAGAAAACGCGATGGAGCCTTACAGCTCTGGAGCTGGGCCAGTTGTACATCAACTTGACAGGTGACATCCTCATTTCCTCAGGAGTTATTGCTTACCTGGGCGCCTTTACATCTAACTATCGACAGGTAAAGAATACTAGTCGATTTCTAAGGTCTCTTTCTGACCCTCCCATTGTAGCCAACACTAATCTAATCTTAGGGGATTTTGTTTGCTTGTCTTTTGGTTTTTTTTTTACTAAGTACAGGGAGTGAAATATTTCCAAGTGATCTGTAGTTGTGTATTTTAGTTTTTCTATAAATTGGCCTGATAGCCAGAAGATGCTGTATCAAATATTCTTCTAAAATCAAATTGTTTTAAAAACAAAAAGATGGACTCCAAAAGGTAACATGAAATGGTAGACCCTAATGATGAAATTTTAGTTCCTAAACAAGTATAACGATACTAGGATTTTTTACATCGGGGGGGGGGGTGTGTGTGTTTAATCAACATCTCCTTATGAGTCTCAGTAATGAATCATTTCAAATATCACTTCAGAGACTGAAAGTTTAGGGGAGGAAAAGGCAAGCTGGCTTAGAATGTAATAGATTTTTTCCTTGGAAAACAAATACCAAGGGGCACCTGGGTGGCTCAGTCAGTCAAGCGTCATTAAGCATCTGACTGTTGACTTGTGTTCAGGTCATAATCTTACAGGTTTGTGAGATTCAGCCCCACTTTGGGCTCTGTGCTGACAATGTGGAGCCTGCTTTGAATTCTCTCTCTCTCCTCTCTCTCTGTGCCTCCCCTGCTTGTGCACACACACATGCTCTGTCTCCAAATATATAAACATTTAAAAAAAAAAAAAAGAAAACAAATGCCAAGTTTCCTGCTTCAAATTTCCACTGCTTTGATGGATTCTGCCTCATCTCTTACCCTTTCACTATTGCAACCTAGGCTTTTACTATTTCTTATGAGATGTCAAGGTTCCTTCCTGTGAATTCATTCTGTCCTACTCTGATCTTTCTCTCTCAGGACAGGGCAGCTGGCAGATCACACCCCATCAAAAGTTTCCCATTCAGTTGTAAGCAGAAGGTTATAGTGGCACCTTCAGTGTCTGTCCAGATGCCCTCCTGGCTTCCTACACTTTCATGTCCAACAAACAGCGCCTGTGGCTCTTTTTTGGCAAATTTCCCTTGGGTTCTTAGAATCCACTGTGCCCAGTACTTGGAGAGCTAGAATTGCTGGGATTTATTTCCCTCAAGGGCAGGTCTGGATGAATGATTGACAGGAGTAGGAGCCTGAGAGTCTGTCTCCCTTCCCTCTGGTTGGAAGGACTCTAAGGATAACTCACCCTCCCCGTGGGACCCAGCTGAAGCCACCTGCAGCAGAGCGCTGGCTGATCCCTCACCTTTTACTGGCTGCTCCCCAGTCCTTGTATTGCTTCCCCTCATGTCCTTTCCTTAATAAATCACTTCACATAAATCTTCATCTCAGAGTTTGCTTCTGGGAAACCCAGCTAAGACAAAAAAACAAAAAGCCTTTACAACAATCTTGGTTCTTTTCTAGCATCAAAATCTCTGGATACCAAGAGCTGTCAATAAATGGCCAGATTCCCTCCCTCCAAGCTTGAATCTGAGTAGTTGTTATTATTCATCAACCCCTTTGTAAAATTTCTGGTTCTCTCCATAAATAAAACATAGAAAACTCCGATTCTTCTAGAATAACTGGGCCCACAGTACTTCAACTGCTGTGCCTATGCCAATCTGAAAAACAGAATTCTGAAAAACAGAATACATGTCATTCTGTCATGCTATAAGGACATGTAACGTGCTATAAGGACACATAACTTTTCTGGCCAACAGTTAAAGTCAAAACTGTTGTGGTAGTGGTGGATATTTTCACCAAGATGACACTCTTAATGGCCAGTTTCTCATTTCTACCATCTAGCATACCACCTGATTACTAGTCAAGGCTCTTGGCTTATATTTAGAGATGCTTGTTCAGAGTACCTCATGTTCATTTCAGTTATTATCTGTCACTATACACATTTAAATGTGTAATTGGGCCACTTCAATTTCTAATCCAGAATATGATAACATACTATACCTGTCAACTATAAACAGTAACTCTTTCTTTCGCTTTCTCTACTTCTTCCCCATTTCACTGACTATTCTGCCAATACCAGCATCAAGCTATATTTGATGAAACCTTCACAATTTCCCCCAAAGTCTACAGGCCACCCTATAGCCTGACAACAAAGAGATCAAAACATGCCAGTAGGAACTGTGTATAAGAAAGCAGAGTTCAAACCAGAAATGCTTGATACCCCCACTCCCACACAGCCACACCACTTGTTCCTGGTATCAACAACCAACCCAAACAGAAAGCCAGATGATAGTTTTTACGTTCTCATCAGAGGTGAGATTTTGCCCCCATTGTTTGCCCTGCGATGTCACACCTACAAATATGTTGGACTAGATGGCAAAGGGACTTTGTTATTAAGGTTGCTAATCAGCTGAACTTAAAATAGGAAGATCATCCTTGGACTCGATTATAGGATAGTATCTTTTTAAAGCAAGAATAAGGAAGTGACCGAAGAATGATAAAGATGTGTTAAGGAACATAAAATTTAGCTTAACATTACTTCTGCTGCCCACATCAGCAATAAATACTGATAATAACGTAACTCATTGAATAAAAGATGTGGGCAAAATGAGTGAAGAGGTTCAAAAGGTACAGACTTCTCGTTAGAAAATAAGTAAGTCCCGGGATGTACTGTGCAGCATGGTGACTATAGTTAGTAATGCTGTATTATATATTTGAAAGTTACTGCAATAGTAGATCTTTGAAGTTCTCATCATAAGAAAAACATTTTTGTAACTATGTCTGGTGATGGATGTCAACGAATTACTGTGATGAGTTCACAATATTTACAAAGAGTGAATCATCATGTTGTACACTTGAAAGTAATGTTATAGGGCAATGAGATTTTTAGAAAAGAGACCAAAAAATAGAAAAAGATGGATTTATGCTGACATAAATTGATAAATTTAAAAAACGAGTGCCTGACAAAACCTAGAATATTTTCAGTTACAGCTATCTCCCCACAAAATGTTATTAATTACAAAGGGAAAGGGGGGGAAAACAATGCAGAGGCTGTGATACAATACTAGACAAGTGCTGCCTTAACTCAGTTTTGATTCATTATTAAAAATTCTGAATTCCTTTCTGTGGGTAGTTTGCTCAGCCCTCACCCCAACCATTTCCCTTATTGGGCTCTAATACTGCAGCTTATAATAGGCACCCAACTTCCAGCAGACCTCAGATACCTAACACCCGGACACAGATCCTTCATTGCTATACCTGAGGAACTTCTCAAACTATCCAATCCCTAGGAAGCCCATGCAATGCAGCTAAGCCTACCACATTCTACTTTCGTATATAGCTGCTTCCTACAGTTTCTCCTTGGTGTTACCCTATATCTGGGTGCAACTTCCGGTGTGGCAGCTTTCTCTCATTTGGCAGTGTAAGTAACAAAAAGAGTTCTGCCTTTCATCTGTCTGAGTGTCTTGTGTTATGTCCCACAAACCAAAGAAGATTTAATTATACTTAAGATAATAAAATTATGAGACAGAAGCCTGGCAGGCAACACCTTAATCAAGTAATAAAAATCAGTATTATCAATAAATGAACAGTTTAAATCTCATACCACTGATTGAGTGCAATGAGAAGAATATGATATCATTTCTGTGATATTCTTGCTAAAGATGTATAACCTGAATTGAATAGTGAGGGAACATCACAGAGACCCAGCTATGGGGTATTCTACAAACTGACTGACTGATCAAGGTCATAAATGTCATTAACTCCCCCTAACCTGTCATGACCTTTCATGTGCAAACCTAAGGGAATATTGGTGAAGCCTGCTAGCAGGAGGCCAAGGGCGATGGTGGTGCCCACCATGTCCTCTGCCAGGACCCCTCCACACACACAGCATTTCATCTGCCTGTGGGCTTGTACCATAACCTTGTGTGTCCATGCCTCTTCCCCATATCTCTTCCTGACCTATTCTTTCTCTGGACATATCTTGCTCTGTTTCTGGACTCTTGTATGTAATCTCAGACTGGACCTACTTCTTACTTTCTGAGTGTGAACCTGGACTTAAAATACCCTTTTGGTTCCTGAGTAGCCTAGCAAACTATGCCCCAGGTGGGATATCCCAGACTCCAGAGTGCATCCTGATCCCTTGTGCCTAATAGCCCTGCCATGGTCCCTTCCCCTAGGCGTGTATGTGAGAGCCAGAAAAAAAGGTTTTCATTTTTCAGTCCCCTACCAGTTCCAATTAGATGTACTTTTATGCTATAATATTAAGGCTTGCTGGATATTTATAATTTAAAGAAAATATATAGAAAAATGATGGTCTCCAACTACTTTGTTGAGTGAAGCTTTAGAATAATGATTGGCAATTGTTTTTTTCAGATACAACATGCTGATGTCGACTTCACTATTAAGTGATCTATCTAAAATTAACATTGGATATAGTTAATTTTTATTTGAATGTATAGTGGACCTTCTAAGTCATAATTTTATTTGAAAAATCTGATAAATTATTTTTGAGGCATAGTTTCAACAATGGTTTGTTGACTCAAGGAATAAAACATAATCAAGGAGTTGGCAAAGTATTCATTTGGTAACCTCCAGCTCATTTTTTTTATCTCTTGTGTATGTCTTAAAGAACCAAACGAAGGAGTGGACAAATTTGTGCAAAAACAATGATATTCCCTGCTCTGATGAGTATTCTCTTATGGGTAGCCTGGGAGAAGCAGTGACAATTCGAGCCTGGAATATTGCTGGCTTACCTTCTGACTCATTTTCCATTGATAACGGGATCATCATCATGTAAGGAAAATATTTTTCTCACAAATGATCTCTATGAATCAGTAGATTTACTTATCTGTGCATCTTTTTAACAATCACAGCTAGTAAACTGTTATAGTATTGTAAAAAAATGTACTTAAATCATTAATTAGCTAAATTAAATAGGAATAATCACTTCCTTCTAGTAATATTAGAATGATTGAATATTGGAGACTACAGTAAACAATCAGAAACACTAATGACTTTTGCTTAATTTTTAATCAATTCTTAGCAAATAGAGCAAAGCCCTACCATGAATAAGTGAAGTCCAAAATGTTTATTCCCATAAAATTAGAGGGTTTTGTTATTGCAGGTTAATGAAATGTTCAGTGGTGAGTCGGTGGTGGTGATGGACTCAAGTGTACCAAATTCTTAGTCCCTCTGGGTGTGGGACCAGCTTAAATGATACGCTATAGTTCTAAGTCCTGGGCTGACTGGGACTTTCAAAATAGTGGCTGCAGGGCACCTGGGTGGCTCAGTCGGTTAAGGGGACATCTTCAGCTCAGGTCATGATCTCGCAATTCATGAGTTCGAGCCCCGTGTTGGGGCTCAGAGCCTGGAGCCTGCTTCAGATCCTGTGTCTCCTTCTCTCTCTGCCCTTCCCCTGCTCATCCTCTGTCTCTCTGTCTCTCGAAAATAAATAAAAACAAACAAACAAAAAGATAGTGGCTACTATTCCTGGAATCTCCTGGTTAGTAGATTAAAAAATCCCATGGACATTGGGCTGGGAGAATACTGCAGGCTCATCTGCCCTCACCTTTCCTCCAGGTCTTCTCTCCCCAAAACCAAAAATGTTAGCTTGACCCAGTGTGAGGATAATTATGATTCATGTTATTTCCTAGTTCACATTACCATGGGTCTTCTATCACTGGGCCAGTCTTCTTGGAGGTGTTAACATATTAAGAATAGCACCGGTAAACCATCAGGAGAACTGTTTGGTTCTGTGCTATAAGACTTTTGATTGGTTGTTAGTTTACTACTGAAAAAGTAATTGATGTAATAGTACTTAATTTAAAGTAAAAATAGAGGCACGTGAATTTTTTAAAATAGAATTAACTGCTACGTGTAAAGATTAGCTATTCTTAAATTTGTTGTATTATTATTTATTTATAATAATTATTAATTTATTAATTATTCCACAATTTAAAACTCTGATGAATGCATTTCTTTACTGCTCAACAAATGACCTTGACATATATATGGACTTACTTAGCATTTATTTACTGAATTGTTCTACAGGGATTTGAGATATATGCCAATTGAATATACAGTAAAAATTGATGAGACCACGTAGAGAAAGTTAAAGAGGCAGTTACTATTAGGTACTTGAGACAAGCTAATCCTTACAATTGGGCCCTGAATTAATTTCAAAGCTTTCTGCTCATGAAGGCAAAAAAGAAAAGCTCATTTTTCTCATTTTTTAACGAAGTAAATTGTACTTAAACTATTTCAGGGACTAAACTTAAGTGTACTTATTGTGTTGATTTGGAGAAAAGACTACAAAGCTTTTCTTTGGGGAACTAAAATTAAGTAGTGGGTCCTCTGATCTGATCATCTAAATTAATCCAGACGAGAAATGATAGGATCTAGATAAATGATAAATATGTGTATTACTCTGCCACTGAAACAGATTTTTAAGTGCCCTTTTACAAGTACAGGATAATAGCTAGGTTTCTAAATTCCTTACCCAGGTAGGTGGCATGCAGAGAGTTTGTACCGATGTTTAATGTGAGAAAACAATTAGACATTGATCTAGATGGGAGATGTCTGAAAGTTTAGAAGTCCACTTTTACTTTGTCCAACTGGACCAATTGACTTCAGCCTTAAGAATAGTCAGATTTTTGCTGTTTTTGCTATTGTTCTTGCTCTTTTTTCCCCTCCCAGAAAAAATACTTTGCTTTTTCCAAGGACTTGTGAATATAATTGGTCATGTCTCACATAATGGTAGTTATGTCTTTATTTTTTCAATTTGCAATTTATATACCTTTGTTCCACCTAGCAGGATATCTATAACCGTTATATTCATTGGAGGCTAAATCACTTCTTATTTTATAGCAAGTAAATGTACTCTTTCTTTTGGGTCCAGTCATATTTCAATAGTAATAGAACTATTGGTGATTATTTTTCAAGAAAATAAACTCACATTTCAGGAGAGGAAGAGGTAAAACATGATGTTAATGAGCCAGAACCCCTACATTTTTGTTGTTTATAAAAATGTTGAAATATTAGCAAAAAGTTACGGTAGCAATTTTACTAAGAAAGAAACATTAACCTTTTCCAGCCTGGCTTATTTTGTCAATGTATTTTGGTGATCTCCTACTGAGAGGTTTCAGTAAATAGGTTTAAGGTGATCATTTTGAAGTATCAGATAAATATCTTATTTACTTGCCTAGTGTATCCTTCTATTCCCCAGGGACGCTTGCTTGGTAATGGTAATACCTAATACTGAGCACTTCCTAAATAGATCCAATCCTGTGCTAAGTGCTTTTTACATGCTATCTCAGCTGACTGAAGAGTTGATTATTTAGGGAAAGGGAAAGAATCTATAAAATTTAGATAAGTTGGAATATAATTAACTTTTGCAGCTATTGACACCTGAAGGTCCTTGGCTAATCAGAATTTCAAGGGCTAGTGATAACATTAAATGTGATTGGATTGTATCTGAACATTTTACAGGGAAATAGTATTAAGATTGTTTAACAACTTGGTAAATAAATCAGACCTATATCTAATATAACTCTGCTTTTTAAAAAAGTCTTTTAGTTTTCATATCTGTAAGAGTCAGATAAACTAGGTTTATTTCAGTAGCAGTAATAACTGACAGGAGCACCCACCTTTCATTGTCTGCTTTTATCGATTTTTATGTATGTACACGTTTAAAGAGGAAAATAGCAAAACTCTTTGAGATGCGCCACTGTTACATATTTAAATTTTATGACCTTCCATGCACTGTAGTGAAAATGGATTATCACTGTTAAAAGTATGTATTTTTGGGGGGCACCTGGGTGGCTCAGTTGGTTAAGCGTCCAACTGTTGATTTCAGCTCAGGTCATGATCTCACAGTCTGTGACATCAGGCTCTGCACTGACAGCACAGATCCTGCTTGGGATTCTCTTTCTCCCTCTCTCTCTCAAAATAAATTTAAAAATCAACGTTTAAAAAATGTATTTTTCAAAAGCTCCAAAGAGCATTGAATTATAATCCTTTCTAGACGATCACAAAAGAACAAACAGTATTAAAACCTGGAATGCTGAGTCTATAAAAATTCAATTTTCATTTGGGAACCACTGGTTTTAAAGCATTTTTGGATTCATTGGTGGAGGAAGTAAGAGAGAAGATTGTGTGGAGAAAAATGCTGTCCTATCAAAAAATAATGCAAAATAATAGCGGAGAGAAAGTAAACAGGAAATGCAGTGCTGGCTCATTTCAAATTCAGGATTTATATTCCGCCAAAGAGTGAAGCTGTTTAAACCAATGTATGTTGCATAGGGGTCTCCAAAATAATCGTTGTTAAAACCAGTACATTTTTTCCACCTACCCCGAAGAATGTCTCCTTCCAAATTTTATTCATTTGATATGTTAGTCTGTACAAGTTCTAATCTTTAAAAGCAAAATTTGCTTTAGGGGTGCCTGGGTGGCTCAGTCAGTCGAGCGCCCAACTTTGACTCAGGTCATGATCTCATGGTTCACACATTTGAGCTCTATGTTGGGCTTTCTGCTGACAGCTCAAGATTCTGTCTCCCTCTCGCTCTGGCCCTCCCCAACTTGTGTGCATGCAAAGCAAAATTTACTTTTAAAGGAAAAAAAAAACTGAAGTCACAACATTGTCCTGCTTTTCAATCAAAAAGATGTCATATTGGGCTGCCGGGTGGCCTAGTTGGTTGAGTGCCCAGACTGTTGATTTCAGCTCAGGTCATGATCTCATGGTTCGTGAGTTCAAGTGTCACATTGGGCTCTGCACGGACACCATGGAGCCTGCTTGGGATCCTCTATCTGCCCCTCCCTACTCTCTCTCTCAAAAATAAACACAAAAATTAAATAAATAAATAAATAAATACTGTTTAAAAATGTCATATTGAAGGTGTTGTATGGAGAAAATAAGTTTGATATAATTGTTAACTAGGTATGGAACAGCACACCATTACCCTTTTTCCATTCAGTTGCTTTTATATCTTTGTTAAAAACCAGTTATCTGGGATGTCTGGGTGGCTCAGTCGGTTGAGCATCCAACTTCAGCTCAGGTCATGATCTCACAGTTCCTGGGTTCAATCCCCACGTCGGGCTCTGTGCTGACAGCTCAGAGCCTAGACCCTGCTTTGGATTCTGTGTCTCCCTCTGTCCCTGCCCCTCCCCTACTTGCACTCTATCTTTCTCTCCGAAATACATAAACATTTAAAAAATTTAAAAAAAATGGTTATCCATAGAGGTGTGGGTCTATTTCTGGATTGTCCATTCTGTTCCATTGATATACTTGTTTGTCTTTTAAAATTTTTTTTATATTTTAATTTTACTTATTTTGAGAGAGAGATAGAGAACAGGTGGGGAAGGGATAGAGTGAGAGGGAGACAAAATCCCAAGCAGGCTCCACATTATCAGCACAGAGCCTGACACGGGGCTCAAACTCACTGACTGTGAGACCATGACCTGAGCCGAAACCAAGAGTCAGACACTTAACCAACTGAGCCACCCACACAACCCTGTTTGTCTTGATGCAAACACCACATTGCCTTGATTAGTATAGCTTTATATTAGGTCTTGAAGTTAAATTATATATCTTCCAACTTTGTTTTCCTTTCTCAAAATTATGTCTATTTTTTACCTCTCCATGTAAGTTTTCGAATGAGTTTTTAATTATCTACAAAAGATCCTGCTGGGATTTTGATCGGAGCTGCATTGAATCTATACACCAATCTGAGAAAAATTGACAATGTCTTCTCATTCTTCCAAACTATAAATACAATATGTCTCTATTTTTTAAGATCACCTTTTATTTCTTTCACCAGTATTTCATTGTTAGACTTATACCCAGTACTTTTTAATTTTTGTGTGCTATTATAAATGGTGCTTTAAAAAATTTTTTCAGTTGTTCAGTGTTGGAATTAGAAAAGCGATTGAGGGGCATGATTCGGTGGCTGAGTCAGTTGTCTCTGACTCTTGATTTCGGCTCAGGTTGCCATATTGTGGTCATGGGATTGAGCCTCACATTGAGCTGGTCATAGAACCTGCTTAAGATTCTATCCCTTCCTCTCTCTCTGCCCCTCCCTCCCAATAAAAAATAGAAAGGAAGAAAATCAACTGATTTTTGAATATTGACTGTGTACATTGTGACCTTGATAAATTCATTTATCCGTTCAACAATCTTTTATATATGTTTATGATGATATTGTATATAGACAATCATACTCTCTGCAAATAGAGACAGTTTCATTTCTTATTTTCTAAACTTAAGACTTTTATTTCTTTTTCTTATTGTACTGTCAAGGATGTTTATATTGGCAATTGTAAGAGTATTTTTTACACAAGTATAATTTATACTGGCTAGTATAATGTTGAATAGGGGAGATGAAATTGCACATTGCTGCCTTTTACCCAGTCATAGGGGAAAGGAATTAGTCTTTCACTATGACATATTAGCTGTGGGGGTTTTTCTGTGTATCCTTTTTATCAGGTAAAGGAAACTCCCTCTGTTCCTAATTTGCTGAGGGTTTTTACTATTTTACATGTTAAATTTTGTCAAGTGCTTTTTCTTTGTCTATTGAGATACATTTTTTTTTTGCTGTTTTTCAAGGCTCAAGTTTACTAAATTTGAATAAAACCAGAATGAGTACAATTTTCAAGAAAGTTTCTTCTAGTTAATTTAGCTTTCTGATGAGGGTTTGACAACATGACATTTTTGTTTTAATGTTTAGTATGTTTTGTTTCTGCTTTTTGCAAACATGGTACAGTGAGTCTTACAGTGTTCCATAGATGATTAAGATTTTGCAGGGTCTCCTGCTAACGATTCTGAATAGTAAGATGTGGTCTGGGACCATAGAGAACAATGTCCAACAGAATGTTGACCAGACTTTGCATCTCTAACACAGCATGACATTGCATTTACAAATAATTCCCTAGTACAGGTTTTTTTTTTTTAATCTACTTATAATGATCTTACTACCATTTATCAGTGCCTAAGTATATGCGAAGTCCATTACATACTTTAATACTCTGAGGTAGCTCACGGATTGCTGGCACAGGCGGGCACATTGGTAAAAATAACGGCACTGCACTGCTGTCTTGCCAAATAGCACACAGGCCTAGATTGTTCCTGAGGTCTGCCTTCCAGTCTGTTCTTTCTGTTCCATCCCTTGGTGCCAACCTGCACATGTTACTGCCCCTCTTTAAAAAAAAAAAAAAAATTCTGCTGACCAAGGAAGTAAGTAAGTTGGGTTGTTTTCATAGCCTGATACCAGAACCAGTGGTGTGGTACAAAATTCCTGTATTAATTTCTATGAAGCAAGCTGACTGTGTATCCTTGCTCACCTGACTGATATACTAATACAAGCTAACATTTATTGGAGTATAATGTATGTCAGACACTAATAGGCTCTTTTTAGTAGTCTTCTCAATCTTCTCAAAATAACTATAGAATAGATACTATTGTTATCCACATAACTTACAACTCAGAACTCTGATAAGTCTCAAAGAAGTAAAGTTGTCCAAAGATGAAAAGATTATTTCCTTCAAATATTAATCAAGAATATCAGTGACTTAGGGGCACCTGGGTGGCTCTGTCGGTTAAGCCTCTGACTTCAGCTCAGGTCATGATCTCACAGGTTCTTGAGTTCGAGCCCCTTGTAGGGTTCTGTGCTGACAGCTCAGATCCTGGAGTCTGCTTTGGATTCTGTGTCTCCCTCTCTTCTCCTCTATGCTCACACTCTGTCTCTCTTTCTCAAAAATAAACATTAAAAATGTATATTGGTGACTTACAAACCTTGTCATGTCAGAAATTGAATTTATAAAAAGTTTATTTTTGCCTTGGTCAGCAGACATCAAACAATCTGTTTTTAAAATTTTTGTTTTATTTTTAAGTAAACTCTACACCCAACATGGGGCTTGAACTCTGTGACCCTGAGTCATATGCTCTACCAAGTCAGCCTGGTGCCCCAATTTATCTTATCTTTTAAAGCTAACTTTGTTAGGGCCTCTGGCAAGCTCAGTCCACAGAGCTTGTGACTCTTAATCTCTGGTCATGAGTGTGAGCCACACATTGGTTGTGGAACCTACCCCCCACCCCAAAAAAGGAACTTTATTGTTTCTCCAAACTTTTTTGGAATCATGCATTCATTGGGAACCAACAAATGCTCCAAAGAAGAATCTCCAAATTGTGAAGAAAACAGGCATATTTCCTTTCAGAAAAGTCAAAGCTAAAATGTTTAGCTATTTTTTCTCCTTTTAGTTAGCAGTAATTGTGCCTTGCATAAACTTCATTGGCTGCGATACTGTCACTGCACAAAGCTAGAATGTTTAGTAATTGAAGAGTTTCCCCCAACTACCTTTACATAGAATGCCTGCATTGTAGTAGCCCAGTAAGAGGCGGGCTCCCTCCTTCCAAATGACCCCCATCAGAGAAGGCCCGTGGCTGAGTAGCAAGCCAGAAGTTTGGACTGAATTCCCCATGCAAGGAGTCTTCAAAGTGTCAGACCTTCAAGTCTGGCCTATGAAGGAAAAAAATCTTAATTTGGGAGTGAGTAACTAGTGCTTTAGGACCACTGCCTCCAAACCTACATCCTCCAACAGTCCAAGACTAAAGGTAAAGTATCTATACCAGTTTCATGTTGTGTCAAAAACTACAAACACATTGAAATTAAAACATGAAATCTTAGGAATCAAAAATAACACAAGGGCAAGAAATAAAATAAAATCTTAAGAGGCACCTGGCTGGCCCAGGCAGCAGAGAATGTGACTCCTGATCTCAGGGGTCATAAGTTCAAGACCCACATTGAGAATAAAGGCCACTTAAAATAATAAAATCTTAAAAACAATTTTTTTTAAAAACACAGGGGCCATGTATAAGGTAGTCAATAGTGTAGCTTATATGCATCTCACCCCATCTCACCCTTCTTAGGGGCAAGGTCAGGGTATCATGGTCCAACTGTCCAGTTTGAAGTAGCACATAAACCAAGACCAAGCCAGGTTGTTCTGTCCAAAGAAAGCCCAAATGTCTTCTGAAAAATAAGTTCTGTGTAAGTCAGCTACAGACTCTGGGCCAGTGGGGCACGTCATTCACTCAGCAGCAGAGTGATATTTGGAGATTAATAATGAAAGCTGCAGCTTGGTCTGGTTGTCACCAAGAATCTGCTGTAGCTCATCACCTTCAAACCGCCCCTTTGGGGCCAGAGCCTTCCACTCCTCAGCAGTCTCTGGGCAAAGGCTGGCCAAACAGGCCAACAAGCTGAGGATGCTGGCAATGGTCTCACTGTTTTTGAAATGACTTAAAAAGGGCTATGACATTTGAAGTTTTCATGAAAACCTCAGGAAGTCTCTGTGCATCCTCTGCACTCTCATTCTGTTGCTTTCGATGCATATGAACTTCTGAATTGAGGAGTGTCTCAGCTGTTTCATACTCTATGGGAAAGATATGCTGTGAGGCATCCTCCTCTGCATTGCCAGCTGCCATGTCTACACCACACCATGGGATGCGTCACACTCACACCCCCAGAAGTGGAGAGATGTGTTTTTTAAGTTAGTTTGTTAATATGGTGAAGTTTACAGATTGATTTTTTTGAATGTTTGACTAGCCTTGCATTTCCAGGATAAACCCTATCTGGTTTCATGTATCCTCCTTATTTATATACTTCTGATTCAGTTTGCTGATACTTTATTGAAAATTTTTACATTTTCTGTTTATGAGGGATTATTAGTATGTGGTTTCTTTTATTGGTACATCTACAGAATTTCATTATCAAGGTAATGCTGGCCTCATAAAACAAATCGGAAAGTTTCTCCCCCATTCTATTTTCTGGAAGAGGTTATGTAAAATTATTTATTTCTTAAATGTTTTGTAGAAATAACCAAAGAAACTATTCTCACCTGGAACTTTCTTTGTTGGAAGACATTACCTATGATTTCAATTCTGAAAGAGTTAAAGGACTATTCAAGTTATCTATTCTTTTATTTTTTCCTGGAGAACTGGAAATTTTATTTTTTATGTATTTATTTATTTATTTTTAAATTTATACTTTATTGGGGTGCCTGGGTGGCTCAGTTGGTTTAGTGTCCGGCTTCAGCTCAGGTCGTGATCTCATGATTTGTGGGTTCAAGCCCCGTGTTAGGCTCTGTGCTGATGGGTAGCTCAGAGCCTGGAGCCTGTCTTCAGATTCTGTGTCTCCCTCTCTCTCTGACCCTCCCCTGCTCATGCTATCTCTCTCTCTCAAAAATAAATAAAACATTTAAAAAAATTTATAGTTTATTGTCAAGTTGGTTTCCATATAACACCCAGTGCTCTTCCCCACAAGTTATCTATTCTTTAAAAAAAATTTTTTTTTAATGTTTACTTATCCAAGAGAGAGAGACAGAGACAGAGTGTGAGCAAGGAAGGGCCAAAAAAGAGGGAAACACAGAATCTGAAGCAGGCTCCAAGCTCTGAGCTGTCAGCACAGAGCCTGATGCTAGGCTTAAACCCACAAACCATGAGATCATGACCTGAGCCTAAGTTGGACTCATAAACTACTGAGCCACCCAGGTGCCCAGCAGGTTATCTATTCTTAAGTGAATTTTGGTAGTTTCTATCATTCTAGAAATTGGTCCATTTCAACTAAGTTGTTAAATTTATGGGCATAAAGTTGTTTGTAGAATTACCTTGTCATCCTTTTAATGTCTGCAGGGTTCATAATTATCATCTTCTCTATCATTCCTGATACTGGTAATTAGCATTTCCTTTTTTTTTTTTTTATCAGTCTAGCTAGAGCATGATAAATATTCTGGAGCCTATCTAAAAATAAAGCTTTCATTTCATTGCTTTTATCCACCTTCCATTTTATTGACTTCAGCTTTAATATTTATTATTTCTTGTTTTTGTCCTAAACTACTCTTCTTTCTCTGGTTTCCTAAGGTGAAAGCTTGTTATTGATTTTAGATTTTTCTTTTTTTCTAATCTAAGCATTTACTGCTATACATTTCCCACTAAGCACTGCTTTAGCTTCATAGCACAAATTTTGATATGTTGTATTTTCATTTCCTTCAAAATACGTTCTAATTTATCTTTAGACTTCCTCTTTATAGGTCATTTAAAAATACATTTTTAAATTTCAAAATACTTGATAATTTTTAAGCCATCTTCTGTTATTTTTTAGTTTATAATTTAATTTCATTATGTTCAGAGAACATACACTATATGATTCTAGTTGTTTTAAATTTCTTAGTTTATTTTATGACATAAGTGTGGTCTGTCTTTCTGAATTTTCCATGTATATCTGAAAAATGTTATTTTGCTATTATTGGGTAAAGAGTTCTTTAAATGTCAGGCTGAGTTGTGTGATGGTGTTGTTCACACTTCCCATATCCTTGCTAATCTGTCTACTTATTGTCTCTTCAGTTCTCTTAGTTTTAGCTTCATATATTTTGGAGCTCCATTGTTAGATGTATAAACATGTAGGATTGTTAGATCTTTATGATAAATTGACCTTTTTATTATTATATAATGTCCCTCTGTATCCCTGATAATTTTTCTTGTTCTAAAGTCTATATGTAATTCAGCTTTCTTTTGATTAGCATTTGCATCATTTTTCTGTTACAATTATATTTAATATAAATGTTCTATTTAAAGTGAGAGTATCTTATAGACAGTATGCAGTCAGAGCTTGTATTTTTCCCAATCTGATAATCTCCTTCCATTAATTAGTACGTTTAGACGACTTTACACTTACTGTGGTCAGGATAATTGTAATTAGATTGACCATTTTATTATTTTTCTTTTCAGTTTTTACATGTGAGTTTTATTGCTCTGTTTCTCATTTCTCAGTCTTTTATTTTTTTATTTTTTTTATTTTTTGATGTGAAAATAATTATTTTATTCTTATCACAGAGACTAAAGAGAACATTTTTACATAAGAAACTATAACATGGATATGATACATTATTTTTACCAATTGAATATGCTAGTAAAGATGAGCTTCTCATAACATAGAATGATACATTATTAACAGACCCAAGTCAATATGAAACATGATATGAATCAAGGCTCTGGAAGTGGTCATCCTGAACCATGTCATAACAACAACAACAACAAGAAAAGATCAGAAGGATGAAACCCTGCATAAGACCATTTAACTTAAACCGAATGATCCTGGAAGTTTAAAACTAGTGATCATGAGTAATTAAAAAGACATCACTCAAACCACTTAGATTTAAATTCAAGAAAATTCACTGTTAAATTGCATTTAAGTAAATCAGCATTTTTGGAAAAAGATAACAACATGGTTTAATCTGCCTGCCTGTTAAAAGAAATTCAAATTTGTACATGTAATTAGGTAGGCATGTTCAAACCTCAAGCAGTTTAAATTGCCTTATCACAGTAATTTAAAAGATTATCACAAATTTAATCCCTGAGATATAATTTCTAAAGAATGAAATACACAATACTTGCATTCTAAGGAAGGAAAATTAAATTTAAATTCCAAAATTAGTAA
>CM053578.1:69245151-69284717 GCA_028646485.1 Cryptoprocta ferox | reverse complement strand
ACATGATTATAATGTTAAAGTATACCAAGAAGAACAGGAAATGCAAGCAGGATACAAAACAAACCAATACAGAAAATAAGTCCGGTAATTTCTGAGGAGGATCCAGTGTGACTGTTATCAGTGTCAGAAGTACCATAGTGATGATAGTGATGACTGAGATAAGAAACAAATATTGTATAATTCTGGAAAGAAATGTAAAATATGGAAGATATTTCCTAACAGAAAGGGAAAAGGATTTCAACTGAAGTTCTTCTTCAGAAGTCTTTTCAAATATGGAAAAGGAAGTTGCACAAGCTATAAAAAACGCCATCGTTGTCACAACTAAGGGCATTAGGAGTTCATCCTTCAATAGAAGAGGTAGCATACTAAATGTTGACACAAGTAAAAACCAGGTAGACATAAAAGGAATTTCACTTAAAACTAAGCATACTGGTAATGATACCAAGAGAATGGACTTTTCATGTACTTGGAAGGAAAATAAAAAGAATGATAGTGCACAGCTAACCAGAGTAAATCTCGTGAATCCTTTGGAAGAGGGCTGAAGTGTTAATTTTATACATGCAGGAAGCAGGCTCAAAAATGTAAAACAAAAGCTGATTATTATCTGGAAGTGATGTGGCAAAATATCCTTGATCTTCAGAAAGATACTGAAGCTGCACCAAATATTGGCTACTTTATCCTCAAATAATCCACGATCAACTGGGAAGAGTCTTCTTAGAACTTGCATTGTTTGTTCCCTTTCTGTACAGAATGGCAGCCAGCAGAGAATGAAGGAAGCCACAACTGTACAAGCTAGCTTAATTAACAATACAAACCCCTTTCCTTTCAGGCCTTTTTTAAAACACTTGCCAAGTAAAAAGCAAAAACATGGCAAAGAGTGGTAAAGTTCCATCTGTTTATAATTTAGAGCTAAGCAAAATGCCAATGAGCCTAGCACGTCCCAGTCACAAGATAATCCAAGAACACCCCACAAAGCAAAGCCAAGACTCACGGAATTATATTGAAAATGTCCATAGTCGATAAGAATAAGGCCTGGATACAGCAATATGCATAATGCATTAGCAATCTTTTTCTTAGTTGGGATTTCTTTTAAACAACAACTGTATAAAACCACTGCTGGTATGTAAATCAGCAAGTCAGCAATCAACACTGTGGTACGCATAAAGAGTTTATGTGCCTGACTCTCATATCCACATGATGTATGGAGGGCAATCCAGTCTAGATTTATAAACTCTGCTACATATGCACATAAAAGACTATGATAGGCTGTAAGAGGTGGATAATCCAATCCCCAATACTGCAAATTGTTATCACTACTGTTAAAATACCATTGTTTGACTGGTAAATTAAAAGTAATTTCTTGCCAGTGCCTTTGAGCTTCATAATCACCAAACATAGGGGGTTTTCCAGCACCTGAATAAGAATTAAGAGAAACTGTCCACCATACTGTTAGTCCTCTTAAGACCACAATTGTCATCAAGTGCCATTTCTCCATAATTTTTCTTCAAATCTTTGGGGAGAAAAAAGGGGATGGTGATTGGGAGAGGTGTTCCAAGGAGGTCTTCTCAGAAGACGCTGTGAATGTTCTGCTTCTTGATTTGAGTGGTGGCTAAGAGATGCATTTTCTTTACGATAAATCAGCAAGTTACAACTTATGATTGGTGTAGAGTATTGTATGGTATATATGCCCGCAGCCCGCGGAACAGTTCATTTCTCAGTCTTTTAGATTATTTGAATAATCCACAATTTTTAGTATTCCACTTTAATTTATCTACTGGCTTTTTTCACTATAATGCTTTGCATTATTTTTTGTACAAATTTTTATGTCTACTCAAATAATATTTTCTCACTTCAATTAAAATGTAGAATGTTTCTGTTGGTGGGAATGCAAACTGGTGCAGCCACTCTGGAAAATATGGAGATTCCTCAAAAAACTAAATATAGAACTACCCTTTGATCCAGCAATTGCACTGTTAGGTATTTACCCAAAGGATACAAAAATACAGATCAAAGGGGTACAAGCACCCCAATGCTTATAGCAGCATTATAAAGCTATGGGGAGAGCCCAAATGTCCATTGGCTGGTGAATGGATAAAGAAGATGTGGCGCGCGCGCGTGTGTGTGTGTGTGTGTGTGTATGTGAATCTACCACTTTGAAATCATTATAATCATATATAATGAAATATTACTCATCTGTCAAAAAGAATGAAATCTTGCCATTTGCAATGATGTGGATAGAGCTAGAATGTATTATGCTAATTGAAATAAGTCAGAGAAAAATGATTTCACTCATATGTGGAGTTTAAGAAACAAAACAGATGAACATATGAGAAGGTGGGGGGAAGATAAGAGAGGGAAACAAACCACAAGAGACTTTTAATGATAGAGAACAAACTGTGGGTTGATGGAGGGAGGTGAGTGAAAGATGGGCTAGAGGGGTGATGGGTACTAAGGAGGGCACTTGTTGTGATGAGCACTGGGCGTTGTATGTAAGTGATTAATCGCTGAATTCTACGCCTGAAACCAATATTGCAGTGTATGTTAACTAAAAAATTTTTTTAAACTTAAAAAAAATGTAGAATACTTGCAACCATAGGTCTCCTTTACCTTCTCCTGATTATGTTAATAGTGGTCATATGTATTATATCTATATACTTTGAAGCTCCCCTAACTGAATGCTTTTTGTCTCCATATTTAAACATATTTTAAAGAAATTAAGAGGAGAAAAATAGTCTATTATATTTACCATTTTGTTGCTTTTTTTCTAAGATTCACTGTGGTATCCTTTCCCTTCAGAGTGAGGAACTTTAGAATTTGGAGGGAATCTTCTGACAAAGAACTTTTTAGTTTCCTTGATCTAAGAATATTTTGCCTTTATTCTTGAAGGTTATATTGGTGGATATAGAATTCTGGGTTGACAATTCTTTTCATTCTTCTGAGAATGTTCTACTGTGTTCTGGCTGTATGATTTCTGACACGAAATTTGCAGTCATTTGTATAATTGTCATCGATATATAACGTATCACTTTTCTCTGGCTGCTTTCAAAAAACATGCTTTCAAATCTTTGGTTTTCAGCAGTTTGATTACAGTGTATCTGGGTGTGTGCACATTTTTGTATGTTTTTTTTGTTTTGTTTTTAGTTTCTCCTTTTTTGAGGATTGCTAAGCTTTGTGAAACTGTACAGTTGTGTGTTTCACTGAATTTGAGAAAGTTTCAGCCATTATGTTTTCAAATATGTTTTCTGCATTAATCCCTTTCTCCTCTTAATATTTTCTCACAGGTTTTGGAGGCTCTGTTTACTTTATCTTTTTTTCTCTTTAGTATTTAAACTGGATTATTTTTATTCATCTGTCTTTTAGATCACTAACTTTCCTCTGTCATCTCCTATCTACTATAGAATCCTTACACTGGATCTTATTTCAGATATTTTTCAGTTCTAAAATTTTCATTTGGTTCTTTTTATATTTTCTGTTTCTCTGCTGAGAACACCTCTATTTCCATTTATTATTATTATTATTAATTACTATTATTTTATAATACTGTTACCTTGTGGAGGATGCTTTAAAGTTGTTTTTTTTTTCTGGTAATTCTAGCATTCTGCTTTTTCTTTGAGAATTAGTCACATTCTAGCTGTTGGTACGTTAAGTAATCTTGAATTGCACCCTGGACCTTTTGAAAATGAGATGCTGGTTCCTATTAAAATCTTCTGGATACGACTGATTTTTAATAGTCAAACAACTTGGTTAGGTTCAGGTGCCAATCTCTGTTTTTTCCTTCTGTCCGTGATGTTTCCAATGTGAGGTCGTAATTGAAAGCTTTTGCTATGCTCTCCAGAGATGCTTCTCAGCATTCATTGCTCAGGGGTGAATCTGGGGCTTGGGTTTATATCATAGCTCAAACCTTTGGTGTGCTTCCTTGGATATATGTTGCACATGCATAGCTTGGTAATTGACTCAGAACTCGTGTCTGAATTAGGGAATCCTTTCTTGGGGTCTGTCACCTCCAGACTTTCTCCTGTGCTTTCCATATCCCAGGGACCCTTTTCTCTGTATTTTTCTGTGCAACATGATGGTATTCTCTCAGAGTTTCAGCTTCTCACGCTGTTGCACAACCCATGTCCACACTTGGGACAAAGTGTCAAGAGGAAAAAGGAAAATACTGGGGTTCCCCCTGCTTCGGACTAAATCTTTGTGTCCACCAAATTTATATGTTGAGCCCAAGTCACCAACATGATGGTATTTGGAGGTGCAACCTTGGGAGGTAATTAGGTCATGAGGGTGGAGTTTTAAATGGGATTAGTGCCCTTCAGAGGGCACTAATTTACCATGTGGAAGAGGCAATGAGAAGACTGCCATCTGCAAACCAGAAGGAGGCCCTCACCAGTCACTGGATCTGCTACAACCTTGATCCTGGGCTTCCCAGCCTTCAGAACTGTGGAAAATGTCTGTTATTTAAGTCATTTGTTGCAACCACCTGAGCAGACCAAGACACCCTTACACACCATGCACAGCAGAGACCCCTTTACCCAGCTCTGCTTTCCAGAGAGATTGGTATCTCTCAGACTGGTTTTCTTTCTGCATAGGAATACAGTTCTGTGGCTGGGGTTGACCTGGGGAGAGGGACAGAAGGAAAAAAGAGATTCCCTCTGCCTATCCCCCTCCCCACCTGGTTCACACATGATCATTTTGTCTACTAACTTGAATTTTTGCTACCTGTGCCTGCTGTCCAGGGCCCCCATTCAACCAAAGGCAGAAGACAGAAAGGAAAAAAACAAAACAAAACAAAACACCAAAAACTCAGTACCCCTTTATTGGTCATTTCTCCAGTTTTCACTTTCTTCCCATTCACTTTTTATTATTTACTTCTTAGAATCTAAGTGGTTGCTTTTTGTATTTTATCTAGAACTTTTCATTGTAATCAGTGGAAGAGAAAGGCTATGATGGACTTGGCCCAGCTTGGTCAGCACCATAATCCTTTCCTCTCAATTTGAGGCAGTGCCCTTTGAACTGGTATTTTCCATGCAGGGAGGATCACTTAGAAAATATCTGTGTTTAGAATCTGTTACCCTGTCTGATGTTTGTCAGACAGTTTTTGGTTTTTCACCTCCTAGTAGATTATCAAACTTTATTTGATCTAGGAAAAAATGATAAAGAAGAATCATTGTGGCCCTATCCCTCAAAGAATATACAACTTAGATGAGTGATGCTGTTAACATTATAAAATTACCATAATAGAATATTATCATTATATCAGAGTACCATAAATGTAATATGGATGAACTGCTAAAGAACTTCAGAGAGAAAAAAGATCTCAAGACAGGCTTTGTGAATTGCATCACATTTGAGCTGACCTTGAAACACGCATAGGACATGAACATGAAAGGATGAGAAAGAAGTGCATTTTGGACAAAGGAACAACATGAACATGGGTATTGTAGTTAAAAATTGTGGAAGCAACAGAAGGAAGAGTGAGTCATTCACTTTCTTTGGGGAAGTGTAAATGCTAACACACTTAATCCTCCCGACTTAAAAATAGTTCTAAAATGTGACAGAATGAGACTTTTACATATTTATAGGTTGTATTCCTTTTTAATTTTCCTTCTCACTCCCTTTAGTTTCTTATGGATATGGCTCTCTTTTTATTAGTTGATTATATCTAAGATATTACACTACTCTTTTGGTCTCATTACTTCGTATAATTAATATTATGATATGGACCGAATTGTCCACACACACACACCCCATTCATGTGTTGAGTATATAACCCTCGATGTGACTATTTGGAGACAGGGCCTTTAAGGAGATAATTAAGGTTAAGTGAGGTATAATGGAGCCCTAATTCAATGGGACTGGTGTCTTTATAATCAGAGATACCAGGAATGCCTGCAGAAGAAAGGCCCACATGAGGACAGATTGAGAGGGATGTGTTGTCTGCAAGCCAAGGAGAAAGTCCTCTGGAGAAACCAAACCTGCCAGCACCTTGATCTTGGACTTGCAGCCTCTAGAACTGTGGGAAAATAAATTTCTGTTAAGACAATCTGTGGCACTTTGTGAATTGCATAACATTTGAGCTGACCTTGAAATATGCATAGGACTTGAACGGGAAAGGATGCAGAAGAAGTGGATTTTGGACAAAGGAACAACATGAACATGGGTATTGTAGTTAAAAATTGTGGAAGCAACAGAAGGAAGACTGAGCCATTCAATTTCAAACTATTATACTGTATAATGCTAATTTGGAGGGCAAGACTATCTTCTCTACAATATAAACTACATGTTTTATTCCAGGTTCTAACTTAAATACCAGAAAGTATGATTATTTCCATTTGGGACAAGTTGTCCAATGAAATTCTAAATTTATATTATGAGATGATGTTGAATAAATTATCCCTTTTTAGCCTAACATTTTTGTGTTTTGTTTTTGCTCCAGTCACCTTTTATTTTCTCCTTCTGCTCTTCTGGCAAACTATGTGAATTTGCTATGCTCACTTTTGAACAATATGACAGTATCTTTAGGAAAGTGACCAGAATTATGGCTTGTGTTTACTGAAACTTTGCAAGAAAAGAACAGTAATCTTAATGCTGATTACATTTCACACAATGCAGAAAGCTATATGGTTGAATACTATTTGGTGATGGCAAATATTGATTAACTCTGTGACCCCACAGCATCCTGGAAACTAACCTGGGTATCTCATGGTTTACTGCTCTTGTTCTTATCATGAAAAAGAGATGTGAGTAAGAACAGAGCAGTAAATATGAGCTCTCCCATAGTGCAAAAACTGACTTTCAGAGAATATATTTCTGTCTGTAGGAAGCTTACAAATATGTAATGAACTACATATATGACATTAAATATACAAGTGTTTGAAACAAATACTGGATCAAAAGTACTTGTATTAATACTTTAGGGTCCCAGAAGATTAGATGTTTAAAATTATGCATTTCATCTTTTATTTTACACCATTATATCCTTAATGGTCTAGATCTCAAAAAGAGATATGATGTCTCAATTCATACTCTTTCTCTCTTGTACAAATGATACCAAATGGAATTCAAGAAATGGAAGTGACTCGTTCAGAGTCACATGAGTAATTAATGGCAGGGCCCAGTGAAAAACTGGAGTTTCCTGATTTGCAGTATTCTTGCTAATTGAATTGAATTAAAAACAAATGTTTTCAAAAGTATAATTTAACCTTTAGAAAACTATAATTTTCCAAAGAGTGAAAAACTTGCAAGGTACATGGGTGGCTCTGTCGGTTAAGTGTCCGACTCTTGATCTTGGCTCAAGTCATGATCTCAGGGTTCATGATATTGAGCCCCACGTCATCAGGCTTTGTGCTGACAGTGCAGAGCCTGCTTGGGATTCTCTCTCTCCCTCTCTCTCAACCCCTCCCCCACTCACATTTTCTCTCTGTCTCTAAAAAATGTGTTTCCAAGGTGATATTTTTATAGTTGTCATTTTAATAGCCTACTCAATCTAAATGTTTCTGCTATAAGAACATAGTTTTTCATAGTAAGTTAAAAAGTAAAGTGTTACTTTAAAGCATAAACTGTAAGAAAGTGATATGTGCATGATTAAATAACATAGAGACACTTCATGATTTGACCAGCATTGTTTTTTTCCCTCTTTCAGGAATGCAAGACGGTGGCCTCTAATGATAGATCCTCAAGGTCAGGCTAATAAATGGATCAAGAACATGGAAAAAGCCAATAGTCTTCATGTAATTAAGTTAAATGATCCTGACTATGCCAGGACTCTGGAAAATTGCATCCAGTTTGGTACCCCTGGTATGTAGCTGAATAGTAAGTGTATAAGTGTACATTACGGTAATGCCTGGAGAGGGTGCAATTAACCCAAAAGGAGGTAAGTTTTTTCTTTTTAAAAAAAATACTTGTGTCAGACTCATCTTAAATAAATAATGATTTTGTTATATCTTTCATTACTTATTGATAATTCATCAAGAACTTGAGAAATTATCATTCTCATGGGGTTAGGTTGTTTCCTTTGTTCCAAGATTCATTTGTGAGGCTTTCTCTAATGTAGCTGTTTTAATTTTTGTCTGTCATTTGCCATTCTTTAGTTCTCATTATAATTCCACTTCTGCAATTAAAAAGGCCACTTGATATGCCAGAAGTATTTTAACACAACATTAGTCCAATTATCTATTTATTCTTCTTTCGACTTGTCCTACCAGAGTGGCAGAGAAGTGAACACACACTTTGTACGGCTGACTATTATCTGCCACGATGGAGAGATTAGAAACACGACAAGGATTTTTCAGTAAAGCTCTATGCACATGTCACATTTGTTGAAACAAAACACAAAACGTTTATGATCTGAGTAAATTGGGGTTGACACATTCTAATTTTTTTTTAATGTTTTATTTTAGTTTTGAGAGAGAGACAGTGCAAGTGGGGGAAGGGCAGATAGAGAGAGGATGACACAGAATCCAAAGCAGGCTCCAGGCTCTGAGCTGTCAGCACAGTCTCATGTGGGGCTTGAACCCACCGTGAGACCATGACATGAGCCGAAGACGGATGCTTAACTAACTGAGCCACCAAGGCTCCCCAGGGTTGTCACATTTTAAATCTATGTTACCTATCAACTTTTGACTACTTGACCAAATAAATGAATGTAAACATTATGAAACACCAACATATTTGTGGTTAGGACAAGTTTAGCAAATTCAAGTTGCTATTAGAACTGGTACTACATGGAAGAATTACAACAAATGTATCAGGTAGTCTTATAGACATTTTATTTTTGCATATTAGCAATGAGCTAATCTTGGGGTGCCTGGCTGCCTCAGTCGGTTGAGTGTCTGACTTCGGCTCAGGTCATGATCTTGCGGTTCTTGAGTTCGAGCCCTGCGTTGGGCTCCGTGCTGACAGCTCAGAGCCTGGAGTCTGCTTGGGATTCTGTGTCTCCCTCTCTCTCTCTGCCCCTTCCCCACTCATGCTCGCTTTCTCTCTTTCTCTCTCTCTTTCTCTCTTTCTCTCTCTCTCTTTCTCTCTCAAAAAGAAATAAACATTAAAAAATTCTTTTAAATAAAATAATGATTTAATCTTTAAAATAATACAATTTTAGGTTTGTTTAGGGTACACATGAAATGAAAAACCTTAGTCTACCTACAAAATCTGTGTTTATTTATATGGACACAGACACACATGCAAATGATATTTCATTCATCCAACTGGTGTTCTTAGAGTATGGTACAGTGATATACGTGTTACAAAAAATGATGAACATTATTTCTACTATCAAATATCTTTTTTAATAGGATCAGACAATATGTGTTACTAAGAGTAATAAAAATAGAAAGTGGCCATGGGTCACTAATCCTTGTTAGAACCACTATGCTGTTTCGAGCAGGTACACTAGCTCTGGAGTTGGAGTACTTGCCTCTTAGTCATTGTTTAGTTCAGTGATCTTTCTGAGACTCCGTTTCCCCATCTGTATTCCGACCAGATAGTGTGAGAAAGAAATGAGTTACTGTTCTATGCGTAGTTACAGAAGTGCCTGCTAAGTTCTGTGTATGTTGTTTCTTGATTCTTGATTGGAGATTTACCTGTGGTATGCATGTATTCTATTTTAATTAAGTTAGTATATATTCAATTATATTAGCAGAATAAGAAAGGCACAAATGTTTATGAAAATTCAGAGAAATAGGGAAGATTTCTTAAAAGAATTGGCACCTTAGATACTTGAATTAAAATTACATGGGGCTTCTGGGTGGCTCAGTTGGTTAAGCCATGATCATCTTGGCTCAAGTCATGATCTCATGGTTTGTGAGATCAAGCCCATGTCAGGCTCCATGCTGACAGTGGGGAGCCTGCCTGGGTTTATCTCTGTCCCTTTCTCTCTGCCCATCCCTCATTTGCCCTCTCTCTCTCTCTCTCTCTCTCTCTCTCTCTCTCTCTCGCTGTCTCTCTCTCTCTCAAAATAAATAAACTTTAAAAAATTACTTGACTTCACTTAATCAAATTTCCTTGATAAAGTAAAAAATATTAGCATCTGCCACATATTTGACATTCTGAGATTCTACAATCTCAGTCATGGATCTTAATGTTAGTATTACTTTAGTTTGAAGAAGAAAGGGTCATGGAGACAATCTGTCTAGTGGTTCTCAAACTGTCAGAGAGAAAACCAACTTTTAGTGGGTCATGACAAGCATTTTTAAATTAAATGCAACAGCAAAGAATGCTGTGCAGCATGGAATATAGATAAGCATTATTTTATGAAAATTTGAGATTTCATGTGCATATGTGTGTGCTTGATCAAGATATCAGATGTGTCTCTTACTTGGAGTTGTGACCATAAAAAATGTGAAATCCAATAGTAATTCCAACCAGTTCACTTTATGAACAAGGTAATTAAGGTGCTAGAGAATGTTAGTTATGTGGCTTAACCAAGATTATATACCTACTAAAGGGAAGTGCTGAAACTAATCCCCAAGTCTTCTACCTTTGCCCAGTGCTAAGTGTGCCGCTTGCAGTTGCCTTAACCTACTTTTGGGAATGGACTACTTTAAAAATGGACAATAATTATTTACAATACCTTCTAACATTAGTCATCAGAGAGAAGTGAAAAATTTTAATCTATTGTAGAGAGAGTAACAGATGGCAGATTTCACAACTATTTTTATTTTTATTTAGAAAAAATTTTTTTAATGTTTTTGAGAGAAAGAGACAGAGTGTGGGCAGGGGTGGATCAGAGAGAAAGGGAGACACAGAATCTGAAGCAGGCCCCAGGCTCTGACCCATCAGCACAGAGCCCAACATGGGGCTTGAACTCACGAACCATGAAATCATGAACTGAGTCGAAGTCAGATGCTTCACTTAACTCACTGAGCCACCCAGGTGCCCCACACAACTATTTTTATATCAAAACTTCAAGTAAAAGAATTGGTTACTATTACAGTTTTGAAACATAAGCAGTTGAAGACTCTTCCATTTAAGAAGTTATCTTTAGATAGTGGCCTATTAGGAACATTGGCTTTTGATCTGTCATCCCTTGCTGGCAGCCTGGGTAGATAAGGTAGAGGTTTTCTCCTCCTTCACCCACCTGGCTCTGCTTCAACCAGAACAGGCTTCCTTTTTCTTTGTTTATACTGAGTTTTAAGAGAATAACCTCTTTGGAAAAAAGTATCCTAAGACTTACAAAAAAGTTTGAAAGCCAATTTTGTAGGAAAGAAAGATACATCTATATTAGCTACACCAATGAATAAGGTGTGCATAGGTTATTAATTACATAAATATTGCTGATATGTCAATTTGTTTGTACCCCAAAAAACTGGAAAAATAAGACAAAATTTTAAAAAGACATCAACGTAGGGGCATCTGGCTGGCTCAGTTGATGGAGCATGTGGTTCTTGATCTCAGGGTTGTGAGTTCAAGCCCCATGTTGGATGTGGAGACTGCTTAAAAATAAAATCTTTAAAAAAAAAAGGTATCAATTTGTATAGATTATCTCTGAATAGCTTTTCATTAACTCTATGAAAAAAGAATCTCTGTCTTAAGGGAAGACACTGTCATACCTGAGCTACCTTTTCTTTTATTTCCTAGCACTTTCCTTTATTTCCGCCTTGCATATAATGTACAAAACTACTGCTGGTTTAATTTTTCTTTCATTTGCTCATTTGTTCATTCATTCACCTAACAAATATTTGTTTTGCAACTACCACATGCCACTGAAAACATAGCATGAACAAGACACACTTGGTCTCTTCTGTTTGAGAGTACTGTTGTTGGTTTAAAGAGGGAGACCAAGATCACACATGTGATGAGATTTAGAACACAGGAGCATGGGGTACACGGGGACAGGGGGTATATATGCCATGGCATCGCTTCACATCTTCTGGCTTTCTATGCTCTTCCATCCACTTGGTGAAGTCTTTTAAGCTTACCTTTTAAGGTACAACTCAAACACCTCTTTTTCTGTGACATCTTAACCTCTCCAATGAAATGCCAATAATGCAGTTTTTACAAATTTCTACTTTGGCCCTTTTATTACATGCATAACCCTTTGCTTCTCACCTCCAAGCTCATTGAGGGTACCCTGGAGGTGGTCCAAAAGGGTTTACTCTACTCTGGATGCAATATGCTACATTGTTGAATGTAATTTACAGAAGATTTTTTCTATTAATTTGAAGTCTAACATAGAATAATGTAGACAATACACAATAAAAAACTATCAGTTGCTCTCCTAAGTGAAAGAAATATTAAAAGAATACTTGGTTTACTTTACATTTCTGTTGGTAAAGAAACTGTTTTTAGTGAGATTCTCTGCCTTGTGTTTGGTCCCCAATCTTGGTTTCTGACAAGCTTTGCAAATACTGATGAGCTGACATTTGCAAATGAGGAAGGAGGTTTTCACATATAGCAGCATATTGTTAACTTCAATGATAGAAATATGAAGAAAAGCCTGTCTCATGAATTTTTGCTCCTGTGTTTTAACATGAAACATATTCTGATCTAATTAAAAGTTAAAGGAGTCAAAATAAGGATACCATTCTGGGGTAATTCATGTACCGATAGATTTTTGTTCCTTTTCCTGTTTTTTTTTTTAAGTTTAGAATACTTTTGATTTTTCACTGAGGCGTATAATATAGTAAATATTCAATTCTGAGAACAGATTTATTTGAAATAAGAATGCTATAGAAAATTAACAGGCTTCAGACTTGATTTTGTTAGTAAGGAATAAATTTTCACTTTTGGGGAAAAGAATCAAGTCTATAATATTAATTTTTATAATATGTATTTTAGCTTTGAAAGAGACTCATACATATTAATATAGACACTCTTAATTCCATTTCAAAATATGAAACAAGTGGAGAGGATGGAATTGTATAATGTATTTTAGGGAAAAATAATTTAAATATGAGATTTTATTCAAAAAATTGCTGTCAATAAAAGTTGAGGCAGTTCAGCAAAATTTAAATATTATAATTTTTCATAAAAAGAATTTCAGTTGATATGTTAATCTATAAAATTAGCAGATTTTAAAAATCCGATCATATAAAAATAAAAATGAGAAATTGGTATCTAGTATCTCTGTTGCTTAACATTATTAGGAAAGTTCTTTTCAGTGCAATAAAACAAACAATGAGGATGCAGTAACATTTGGAAAGAGGAAATAATATTTTATTTTTAGACAATATACCTCATCTAGAAAACCAAAGAAAATTAGCTAAAAAGCTATTAGGATAAAAGAATTTAATGGAGTATATATATTCCAAAAAGAATATTTAAATATAACAACTGAGAGAAAAATAAGTGTGTAGTGATTATAGTCAACCAGTGAATAGGAAACAAAGCAAAATCAAACAAAAACTTAGAATGGCTTTAACAATGCATAGTAAAAAGGTGACAAAACTTCACAGAAAAATAAGGAGACTTGAGTAAGACCTCTCTTTCTGTCTGATAGGAGAACAAAATGTTGTGAAGATGTCAACTCTACCAGAAACAAGATTTCTGATTTTATTTAGAAATAATACTAAAACTAACATAGAAGGAAAAAAAATTAAGCCAATAAGAATTCAGAAGAAGAGTGAGTTTGGGTGTTCCTGGGTGGCTCAGTCAGTTGAGCACCTGACTCTGGTTTCAGCTCAGGTTATGATCTCACAGGTTTGTGGGATCGAGCCCCATGTCAGGCTCTGACTGGCAGTATGGAGCTTTCTTGGGATTCTCTCTCTGTCCCTCTCCCACTTGCGTACTCTCACTCTCAAAATAAATAAATAAACATTAAAAATAAGGGTGAGTTTGGAATTAACTGGAATAAGTTCTGGAATAAACCCTAATAAATATAAGTCTTTAATGCATCATAAAGTAAGCATTATGAACCAATGGTCATTCAGCAAATGGTGTTGAAAAAAAAAAAGGTTTTGTGGAAAAATATATTGAGTCTCCCCTCACACTAAAATATGTTCCAGATGAATTAAGGAATTAAATATGAAAGAAAAAATAAAAGACATAAATGCTAAAAGAAAACATAGGGGCATACTGATCCTGTCTTTGAGAAAGAACTTTCTAGGAAAATACACAATGGATAAAATAGGAAAGAAAAAATTTTTAAGGTAAGCCAAGAAACACTAAATTTAAGAGCTTATCAAGCAATTATAATTTGTAGAATTTATTTGAATCCTAATTTAAGCAATCAAACTATAATCAAAATATTTTAAGACAGGAGTGTCTGGCTGGCTCAGCTGGGAGAGCATGCGACACTTAATCTCAGAGTTGTGAGTTCGAGTCCCACGTTGGGCATGGAGCCTACTGAAAAACAGTAAATAATTTTAAAATAATAATAAAATATATTACGATAATGTAGAAACATATTCCCTGCCTTGATATTTTATAAAATTGTGAATTATTAATTTTTTAAGCTGTGGCAATTTCTTAAAAGAGTCTTTACCTTTCAGAGATACTTAGTCAAATATCTAAAGGTGAAGTTTTATGATTTCTAGGATTTGTTGGTAAATAATCCAGCATGAGATGAGGAAGAAATGAAAGAAGATTGGCTAAATTTGCAGGGGTCAAAGCTGGATGATTAGTATATCAGGTTTAGTGTACTGTTCCTTTTACTTTTGAACAAGTTTTGAAAATTTCTACAAGGAAGATAAAATGTAAAAAGAAATGTTAACAAATTTGAAAACAGGCAGAAAAGTGGATGGTGGGGAGCTATTTGGTACAATGGTGTTATGAAATACAAATGAGGGGAGCCTGGGTGGCTCAGTCGGTTAGGCATCTGACTTTGGCTCAGGTCATGATCTCACAGTTTGTGGGTTCTGTCCTGACAGCTAAGAGCCTAGAGCCTGCTTTGGATTCTGTGCCTCCCCTTCTCTCTCTGCTCCTCCCCCACCCAACTCCACACTCTGTCTCTCTCTCAAAAGGAAACATTAAAAAAAAATACAAATGAAGTTTTAAAAACTAGCACTACCCCCATGTTTAGCTGGGTACAGAGTAAAGAAAGAAATTTCCTAATTTTCACTGTGGTTGCATATGATCATTTGACTATGGTCTGGCCTTCATGATGTAAGTGGAAATGCCATTTGTGTTTCTCAGGAAATATCCTTAAAGGATCTCTTTCCCTTTTTTGTTTTTTTCTTCTTTTCTGATGGTTGGAACGTGGATGTCATTTGAAAGGCGATTTTGGCCAAAAAGGAGCAAGATGGCAACAACTTGGATCTCTGACCATTTAGACCCACTGTCCTTTACTTCTAGACTAATGACCTCAGGCTCCCCTTCACATGAGATACAAAGGCCTTCTTTTCTATGTCACTATTACTTTAGTTTTTTTTTTTAATCACTTAGAACTGAACCTGATTGCAATACACAATAGGGAAATGGGCAAATATACTAACATACAGTATCCCAAGGGAAAAAATAACTAGACAAAGATCAACTAAAACATCAAGCCTTGAATACAAATTTAAATATTTTTTACCTATCAAATTGTAAAAGTCATGAATATAGTATTTATTGCTGGCGGTATCACATTGTGGTTAAGGGAGCTGTGTAAGGAGAGACACTGCTTAGTTCAAGTATCTGCTTTGTCATTTACTATGATTTAACTGAAAATTTTACCTCAATTGCCTTACCTCAGTTTCCCCATATGTAAAACTTGGGTAACAATACTCCATGCTTTTTAAAGCGTTTGAGGATGAGAAAACGTCAACATGGTGCTTAGCGTTTATAAGTATAATTTTATAGAAAAACAGGTTTAAAAAATGAGGGCTCATTGCAACTCTGAAATTTCTTCAGCCATTCAGGAAAGTAATTTGGCAATATAAATAGCCTTTAAATTAATTGCGCTTCAAGGACTCCAGCTTGATTAAGTAATCAGAGATGAACACAAGGGTTTATTCCAAAAGATGTTCACTGTAGCATTATTAACAATGGAAAAATAGAAGCAATCTAAATAATAGATTAATGTATTTAATATATTATAATACGCTCATATTATTTAACTATGAAAAATAATCATTTCATTCAAGCAAAATGTGAAAAGGAATTTTAAAATCATCTGACATGCCTGCTTTGGTTAATTAAGATCTCAGCAGTGAAAGAAATTGACAAGACAGTTTTAGGAATTCATTTAGCCAGGAGTAACCTCAGGGAAGCAGCAGAATATGTCTGTACTTTCACTGCAGTAGAGGTTCAAATACCTGTCATTCCAATGCCCTAAGCTCATCCTTTCCCATCATGATTGCACATCCAGTCCCTTGAAGGACTTGTGCAAAACACCATTATTCAAGGTTGGTTTGCAGTAGCACCCCAAACACCAAAATGTAAGACCAATTTGGCAAATGTATCACGAGCCTTAACAATGTCCCTGATCTTTCAGCCAGGAATTCCCCTTCTAGAATGCTATCATAAGAAAATATTCTTAAGCACAAGTTTTTGTATACAGTTCTGTTTGAAACATTGAGAACAGAAAACAATTGAAATATCTAATAATAGAGAGTTGATTTAAAAAATGAAATAAAGTTAATATGTGACTATTATACCGTCATTAAAAGCATGTTTATCAGTTTTAATTGGAATATTTATGCTATAATGTCAAGCAAAATAATTAGGATGCAAAATCATGTGTATTGTTTAGTCTCAGTTGTCTATAGAAAAAGATGAATATAAATACTGAAGAGAAAAATTCATCCATCAAATAATTATCATAGTTTTGTGTCATTTTTCTATCAACCTATATATGAGTATGAGTCAATTGTGTAAAACATCTAAAAGGTAAACTGAGGCACACTAAGATTTTTTTTTTAATGTTTATTTGAGCAAAACATAATTGGAATTGGGCAGTACCAAACTAGAAGCTGTTAGGGTGCTCCACTGAGCAGAGCTGGGGATAGAGAGCAAGTAGGGAGCAAAAAAGGAAATTGTTTGATTGGCTATAGCTTAAAATTGGCTGTTTGTATTTGGTTAGCCTTAGGATTTTGATTTTGATTTGATTTTGTAACCTTGAGACATCTATAAGTTTAGAGTTTGGCTTGCTTACTTAGGCCAAGTACTAGCTCAGTCTAATGGCCTCCTTGTTTAATACTTTTATTCTTTCTTACATTTTCCCCATGTTCTACAATAAGCATGAGTTACTTTAATGATTAAAAATATACTCATTTAAATACAACTTGAAATGCTTATTCTGTGATGTCTCAGGTGGGTTTACCTCACTGCCACCATATTTGGGCACATGGTAAATTGCAGACCAAAAAGCATTGAAGCATGCAAAATGACCAGACAGACCCACCAGGTAAGCCCTTCCCACAGACATCCAGTTATTTTTATGACATCATTGCCTTATACTCAGAAGACAAAAATAATTTTATAGGTAACTGGGAATAACAGCAATCTAGAAGTCTGAAAGAATTTGGAGGGTTGAATGTTTACAGCCAGTATTTAAAATAACATAGCATCTTTTTTCTGATTTTACTCCAGTGTTACTAGAAAATGTTGGAGAAGAACTAGATCCTATCCTGGAACCTCTTCTACTAAAACAGACCTTTAAGCAGGGTGGGAGCATATGTATCCGACTCGGGGACTCTACCATTGAATACGCACCAGATTTCCGCTTCTATATTACTACCAAGCTAAGAAATCCTCATTATCTTCCTGAAACATCAGTAAAGGCCAGTATCTAAAGTGAATGTTTCTTTATCAAATTTTACAATGAATGACTATATTTTCCTCCTAAGCCATAAGAAGAATAGGTATTCCTAAGAAAAAGAGATTTTGTCCTTGTTTGGCATTTCCTGAAATTGCTATAATAATTTCCAAATGTTTATTTTATGTGTGCATGTAAGTAATAAAGGAGCCTTCAGTATTCAGTGAAAGAAAGACTTTGAGAATCTAATTTCTATCATTGACATTATTCTTAGAACTTCATTGTTAAGGATAGATGGCATATATGTGCATCCTTTGTAATAAATGATAATATGCTAATTCTTGGCATTGTCATTAACAAAAATCCATTCTTCTTTCTCAGAATAAGATTGCTGCTATCAGATTTTTTATAATTACTTAAAGGAACTGATTTTGATCACTGTTTTTTTTTAAATACTAGAAATTCCTTTCAAGAGCAAAGTTAGTATAATGTTTTAGACAATGACTAAAATTACTTGAGATATTGATCTGCAACTGAGCTCCGGGAGGTCATTCCATTTTTTATTCCCAAATCTTGGCACTCAAAAAAGTTGGCTCTCAATAAATGTTTGTGGAATGAGAGAGGGAGGGAGAGATAACTTTTATTTACAGAAGGTAGCAAAAGATGGGGTGCCCGGGTGGCTCAGTTGGTGAAGCATCCAACTCTTGATTTTGGTTCAGATCATGATCTCACAGTTTGTGAGATCAATCCTTCTATCCAGCTTTGCTCTGACAGTGTGGAGCCTGCTTGGGATTCTCTTTCCCCTCTCTGCACCCCCCAAACCCATGCATGCACATTTGCTCTCTCTCTCAAAATAAATATTTTTTTAAAAAGCTGGCAGGAGAGAACATTAAGAAATGTTGATTCAGATTATGAGTTACATATATAGACAAGATTTATCCAGAGAGTTCAAAAACGGTCCTATATTGGAAATATTTAAATTAACATAGGCCTCTCTCTACAAAGGCAGATAAAACATAAAGATGACATAATCCATTCCCTCCAAGGTGAATAAATATGGTCACTGCTCTCAAGAGATTTACACTGTAAATAATGCATATGTCAAGTGACCATATTCCCTGTGACTAGGGAAACACAGGAGTTCAGAATTGGGGACATACTTTAGACTGGCATTCAAGGAAGACTGGGGGGAAGGGGGGGGTGACCCTTGAGCTCAATTTAAAAAGAAAACACAATGTTAATATAATGGAAATTCTTGGCCACTTTTTTTAACTTATTAAAATAAATTTTATCTAAACACCTAAAAATTATGTGTTATCTATTTATCCATTAGGAGTGGTAGTATCTAGTAGTAATTAAGAACATACATTCTGGAGCCAAACTATCTTGGTTCAAATCCTAGCTTTGTCACTCGCCAATTGTGTGATGTTAGCCAAGTTATTTAACCTCTCTGTGGCTATAAACAGGAATATTATTATTCCTAGTTTATAAACAGGAATAATAAAAGTCCATCTCATGGAGGGGTACAGACTAAATGCAAATGTTTAGAATAAGGCCCAGTACATAGTGTTGTAAGAGTGCTAACAATTAGCATTATTATTTAACTTTTAAATATAAGTGAGAAAGAGTGAAGCATAAGAGAAAATTATAAAATCCCAAAGCTGTGTTTAATTTTTTTTAATAGATGACATGGTGAACCATATTTACTTTTCAGTAAAATCTATGAAAATATCACAAATGACTAACCATTCTTAGTTTACGAGTAACTAGTTATAGAAGTCCATAAACCACTGTGGGGAGGAAACTGATCTATGATTCAGTATTGAAATTCTTAAGATCCCTAGAGTGCCTTATTGCTTCATTATTTTTAATTGCTGGGATTGATTAAACAGGGATTAGAAAACATAGTGAGGCAGTTACTTGCTTTCATTTACAAATTAAAATACTTCCTCTTCATCCTATTTTTAGGCTCTTATGTACCTTTGCTTTCAAAAGTACCCAAGGGATGATATCATGCTGCTATAATCCTTTTGAATCTAAATGAAAATAAAATTATGGAATCATATTTTATATAATTTGAAATGTTTCTTTGTTATTCATTTGAATGTTTATTGTTATTTGTGAGCAAATGCCTAGATTTATAAAATCTTGATCTCAAAAGATCTAACATTCATAGAATATGAATGAGTACCTGCTTGTATCTGAATACAATGAGATAGAATTTGTAAAACATACATTTCACTCAATACTATGGCTATCGCTTGGGGATTGAAGGAAATCTAACTTGTGCACTTGTTTTCTCATGCCAACAGGGAAAAATCTCTTAAAAGCTTTATTTTTTTTCCATGAATAAATGCCAAAGCAGTAGAGAAGTACAAAATAACATTTAATGGGATTTTTAAGTGCTCAATTTCAGGAATTTCTTATTATCCCATCTAAATTTATGATTATGTTCATGTAATCTATACTTAGTGGCTTCCAAGGCCCACCATGGGTCAAGTGAGGGGAAAAGTTTAATCCAGAGGAAATGACCATGGAGAAGGTGCTGGGTTTGGGCAGAGAAGGGAGTCATCTTCCTAGGGGTACTGCAAGGAGCTGTTTTACACTTTCTAAAAATTTGTAGGAGATTTTCTTACAAAGGCAGAATGACTCCATTCTTGCAGAAGCAATAGTATCAAATTCTCTTACCAGGAAAGGTGGGGAAACATAAATACTCCCACTTAGCAGCCAGAGCTGAAGAACAATGCAGACATTTCATAGTTGGTGCGCATGGGAGTCCACAATCAGTTCAGCATAGCAAAAATGAAAGGTACATGGAAAGGAGGTGCGAGTGATGAGGTTTAAGACCTAAGTGCAGACCCTAGCTCAAGACACATGGGCAGAGGGCAGGCAGATTGCAAAATAGATGTTTAAAACAGCTGGGGTGCAAAAAAAAAAAAAAAAAGGCTGGGAGAGTGTCCAACATAAACCAAGATCAGGTATATATTTATTGAGTTATGGGTTCATTGATGACCAGAGCCAGAAAGTTTCTATAGTTTATTGCTGTGTGTATTTACGGGTGTGTGGAGGCTAAGATGAGAGGATATTGTAGAGGGCTGAAAAATGAAATGAGATAGAGACAGAAAGCATGTATAAATAAGAGTTTCAATAAATATAGTTGTGAGGGCACAAAGGGAGATCATTCCATAGCTGAAAGGGATTGTGAGAGAGCACGTGAATGACTTATTAGTTTATTTGCTTTATGAAAGGAGAGACCTGATCATGATCACTTTCCCACTTATGGGAAAGAGCTAGAGAAGGAAGAATTATAAGATGTAGAAACAAAGAGTGTAAGAGCCATTAGATACTGGATGAAGCAGGTGTTGGTAGACTGCACCTTAATGGACACCATTAAAATGTACATTCCCTAGTTCACAATAGTAGGTATTCATACTGTAACATGATTATATAATAAGAGACTCTTAAATACTGAGAACAAACTGAGGGTTGATGGGGGTGGGGGAGAGGGGGAAATGGGTGATGGGCATGGAGGAGGGCACTTGTTGGGATGAGCACTGGGTGTTATGTGGAAACCAACTTGACAGTAAACTATAAAAAAAATAAAATAGGTCATATTATATTGCATATCATACATTATGTAATATGTAATATCACATTGTAAATATCATATATACTCTACTGAAGTAATAATAGTGTTCTTTTTCCTCATATCTCATTTGATAAGAGTTTCCTTTACTTTTTGAAACCACTATAATCCTTAACAAATAACTCAACCAGTATGAAGGATAGCTTCCAACTTGACCTTAATTGATTTGGGGATTAAACAATTGTCAGAAACTGGACCAGTTCGAAATAGGAATAAAATTGATCACCAAACAAAACCCTTTGAAATATTGCATTGATGACTATGAGAAACTTTGGTGGATTTTTAATCCAGCAGTCAAGCTTGCATTTACCTTTAATCATAATCTCTACAAATTCCACTTTTCACATATTCCTACTATAGTATAGTAAATAGAGTCTATTTTATTTTAAAGTCAGAACTTAAAGCAGAGGCTTTCTCAATAGAAGTAATGATGCAGTTCTTGTATATTCTTTCATTTATAGGTAACATTATTAAACTTCATGATCACTTCTGAGGGGATGCAAGATCAGCTATTGGGGATTGTAGTGGCACGTGAAAGGCCGGACCTCGAAGAAGAAAAGCAAGCCCTGATACTACAAGGAGCTGAAAATAAAAGGTTTCAAACATTTGAAACACAAACCTGTTCTTTCTTATTTCAAGATCACTTAGAATGGATTAAAGTACATTTTAAAGATCTATCTTGTTAGATTTAGTAGGTAAATCGAATGGGGAGATTTAAGAGGAAAATCTAAGGCATTACAACCCTTTAATCTGGAAAATTGCTTACATCCAAGTTCTAGGGCACTGGAGGAACTGGAAGGCTATCACAACTCAAGGCAATGTATTTTCAACTATTCGACAAAGTTTTAGCACCAAAATTTTGTGTTCTTTGTGTAGCTGACATTATATCTTTTCATCAGGGCACAGTCTGATATGTTGCATCCCACTTTCTGCTTTTAATATCCCTATCCTAGATACAAAGGGCAAAGCTCTAGAAGTCATGAAACTTTTCAAAAAATAAATGGAGTGGTACTTTCTGTTCACTCAGAGCTGAGGTACTTGATGGCCGAGCAGACTGGTTTACACCTCTCTCTTTAGTTACCATGCATCAGAAAGAGAAGTGGAATGGAAAGGCCTGTCTTTTTGATGTTTTGCAAGATATAAAATTAATTTATACAATAGCACTGTTACGGGTATTTATCACAAAGTGATGTATTTCTTTAGGTTACAAGCTCTTTGTTTCTTACACAAGAATGTGTGCATGAAGTGATTTTAAATTATTTCTTTTCCTTCTGAGAAAATTGTGTTTTATTTCAGGCAGTTAAAAGAAATAGAAGACAAGATTTTAGAAGTTCTTTCATCTTCAGAAGGCAATATATTAGAAGATGAAACTGCTATTAAGATATTATCTTCCTCCAAGGCTTTGGCTAATGAGATTTCTCAAAAGCAGGAAGTAGCCGAAGAGACGGAGAAAAAGATTGATACCACCCGCATGGGCTATCGGCCTATTGCTGTCCATTCTACCATTCTGTTTTTCTCTATCGCTGATCTAGCTAACATTGAGCCCATGTACCAATACTCACTGACCTGGTTTATTAATCTTTACATCCTGTCTATTGAAAATTCAGAGAAATCAGACATTTTAGTAAAAAGGTATGTAAAAGAAATGCTAATTAATACTAATACTAACCAATGCATGAACAGTAAATAGAAATTGGCGTCTTTTATTGTTGTTACAGAATGGTGTGAGCATTACAATTATGGCTAAAGTGAATTTGATTAATGATTATACTAGAAATAACTTTGAGGGTTAGAAATGGAACAGATGTGACCAAATTCAGTCTGCCAGGAAATCACTTACCAGGAGATAGGATTACAATATAATCATAAAAAGAGGAAACATTTATCTCTGTTTATCATGTGCAAAACGTGTTTGTGATTGGAGGTAGAGAAAGAATAGTTAATACCCCTGAAATACAGTACTCTTACCCTCTGAAGCTAGCATTCTAAAAGTTATAAATTCACATTTTGATATATACATATTTACAGTTTGTCAAGTAACAGGGTTTTTAAAAATATGCTGTTGTGATTATTTGTATTCTTATTGATATAAAATAGCTTATTTTTACTGTTGGCTATTGTAATAAGTAGTAGAATTAAGAACTTAACAGTAAGTGTATGAGAGAATAAAATTTCATTTTATTAATTATCAGCGAGACAAATTTTAGTTTGATATTTAACTTTATTGATCAATATGAAGCTGGATACTTCAGTTTCTTGACTGTTCATACCCACAAAGGAAACACAATTGAATATCACTTGGCAGTAAAGATTTTTTAGGAATTCAAAATGCTAATATCCTGAAAATCAAATCAAATTCCTTTCATTTATCATGATAGAACTCCCCTAAATTCTGAATATTCTTAGACTGAACAATTTCTTGTATCATTATTTTACAAGCTTGAATATGAGATCAGTAAAGGTGTAAGACTGACACATGGCTTAGTAATTTTTCAGCTGTCTTCCCATGAGAATGAGGAGGGCATCGGTATCTTGAGGAAGAAATGCATGGTGGTGGAGTTTAAAGTATGTTTTTATATTATAATCTTTGAAAAGTTTAGTTTATTTCTCTGTTTCTTCCAGTGCCTGAAATTTTCAAGGGTAGCAAGGATTACTGAAATATAGAAAACAAAATTATAAGTGATCTTTCTTAGAAAAGTTCCCAGCTATTTGCATTCTGTTAGTTAATTGAACAAGCATGTCTGCTTTTCACACTCGATTCTGAGTTCCCCGAGGCAAGGGTTTTGGAGGTTTTGTTTGTTTTCTTAATTCTCCCAGACTTAGCACAGTGCTTATCACATGGAGCTACAACAGTAAATGATGTTTTGCCTTCCACTGCCATTTTTTTTTCATCTACCTTGCTTATGACAGTAGCGACCAAAATGTTATCATCTTCACTAGTTTTAAATTAAGGTATTTGCTGGAGTCTAGAGAAAGAAGAACATTTCTTTGCTCTGCCACTTAAAGACATGTTTTGTGTACAAGATTTAAAAATTAGAACAATTTTTTGCTTTACAAATACTTATTAGTTGCTTTACTATCTCTTGTTACATCAAATTAGAACTCATCCACAGATATGACATGTTTCTTCATAACTGTGATAGAGTCCCTTATGACTTATGGAAAATCAAATTCTTTTACTCAGATATGAGACTTGGATAGAATCTAGAAAACAAGATATGTCTTTTTTTCCTTAAAATCCTTTAATTTAAATACAATGAAAATCATATTCATGACTCCAGTGATCCTCAAAGAATCATTCTGGAGCCAACCAAAGAGTAAATGGGAAAAGCATATCTGAAAATTTTTATTGAAATTACAGTATACACACAGAGACAAGCAAAAATCAGAAGTATTTGCTCAATGAACTTTTATTATTGAGCACACCTGTTTAATTAGCACCCAGACTAAGACCCAGAACATTATCAACAACCGGGAAACCCCATTTTGTGTCCCCTTCTCATGACTAACCAATCCCCTTCCACCAAGGTAAAGACTGTCCTGACTTCCAATACCATTGATCAGTTGTACCTGTTTTAGGACATCATACGAATGGAATCACACCATTCCTTCTCCTGTGTGTCTGGTATCTTAGAACTGCATTTGTGAAATTCATACTGTTTTGTATAGTGCAGTGTTATTCACTCTGATTGTTAAGTAGCATCCCAGTGTGCTAGTGTATTGCTGAAGTATCAGAACAAAACCTTTTCTCAACCTAGATGTTTTTTCTCCACAAAGGTAGTAGAGAAAGAAAACACTTTTATTATTCAATAAACATTAAACCAGAATGTGATGCTCATTACAGGTAATCCATTAAGAGGCTGCAAAGGCAGAAATCACATCCTAAATTTACCTGCTAATTGAAGTGACCATCTGTGTTAGCAAACTGACTTTAGCCAGAGGGAAAACAAATGTGATTTGTATAGGGGTTCCCTTTCACCAGAACTTATATCTTGTCTTCTTGATGGTAGCCATTCTTTTAGGTGCGAGGTGATCTCTCACTGTAGTTTTGATTTGCATTTTTCTGGTAATTGGTGATGCTGAACATCTGTTCATGTGCCTATTGGCCGTTTTAATGTCCTCTTTAGAAAAATGTCTATTTAGATCTTCTGTCAATTTTTTAATCAGATTGTTTTCTTATTAAGTTGTTAGTTCTTTTTATTTGGGATATTAACTCTTTATTCAATACATGGGTTTGCAAAAATTTTCTCCCATGGCTACCCTTTCTCTTTCTCTCTCTCTCTCTTCGCTCTCGCTTTCGCACGCTCTCTCTCTCTTTAAGTATAGTTGACACACAATGTTATATAGTTTCAGGTGTACAGTGTACAACATAGTGATCAGACAAGACCATATGTTGTGCTGCGCTCACCACAAGCATAGCTGCTCTCACCAGACAGCACTATTGCAATACCATTGACTTATTCCCTATGTCCTGCCTTTTATTCCTATGACTTATTCATTCCACAACTGGAAGCCTGTATCTCTCAGTCCTCTTCACCCATTTTGCTCATGCCCCCAACCCCCTTCCCTCTGGCAACCATCAGTTCTCTCTATTTATGGGTCTGTTTCTGCTTTTTGTGTATTTATTTGTTTTGTTTTTTAGATTCCACATAGGAGTAAAATCATATGGTATTTGTCTTTCTCTGACATATTTCACTTAGCATAATACCCTGTAGGTTCATCCATGTTGTTGCAAATGGGAAGATCTCATTCTTTTCTATGTCTGAGGAATATTCCAGAATATATGTATAATATTCCATTATATATGTATATATATACAAACACACCACATTTTCTTTATCTGTTCATCTATTGACAGGCACTTGGGTTGCTGCCATATCTTGTCTATTATAAACGATGCTGCAATATACACAGGGGTGCACATATTTTTAAAATTAGTGTTTTCATTTATCTTTGGTTAAATACCCAGTAGTAGAATCACTGGGTATTTGTATTTTAAGTTTTTAAGGACCTTCCATACTATTTTCCACAGTGGCTGCACCAGTTTACTTTTCCACCAACAGTCCACAAGGGTTCCTTTTTCTCCACATCCTCAACAATGCTTGTTATTTCTTGTCTTTTTGATTCTAGTGATTCTGACAGGTGTCAGGTGATACCTCAGTGTGGTTTTGATTTGCATTTCCCTGATGATTAGTAATGTCAAGCATCTTTTCATGTGTCTGTTTGACATCCGTAGGTCTTTGGGAAAATATCTATTCAGGTCCTCTGCCCATTTTTTAATCAGATTCTTTGGTTTTTTGGTATTGAGTTGTATAAGTTGTTTATATATTTTGGATATTAATCCCTTATCAGATAAATCATTTGTGAATCTCTTCTCCCATTCAGTAGGTTGCCTTTTGTTTGTTGATCGTTTCTCTCTCCGTGCAAAAGATTTTTATTTTGATGTAGTCTCAATAGTTTATTTTTGTTTTTGTTTCCGTTGCCCAAGAAGTCTTATCTAGAAAAATGTTGCTAAAGCCAATGTGAAAGAAATTACTGCCTGTTTTCTTCTAGAAATTTTACGGTTTCAGGTCTCACATTTAGGTCTTTAATCCATTTTATTTGTGTGTATGTTGTCAGAAAATAATCCAATTTTATTCTTTTGCATATAGGTGTCCAGTTTTCCCAGCATCATTTGTTGAAGAGAGTGTTTTTCCCCCCATTGTATGTTCTTGCCTCCTTTGTTGTAGATTAATTGCCCTTATAAGCATGGGTTTATTTCTGGGTGCTATTTTGTTAATAGTTTCTTTTGTTGTGCAGAAGCTTTGGGGTTTGATGTAGTCCCATTTGTTGACTTTTGCTTTTGTTTGTGCTTTTAGCATCATGTCCAAGAAAACCATTGCTAAAAATCAATATTGATAGGTTTCTTCCCTATGTTTTCTTCTAGAAGTATTGTGGTATTAGGGCTTATGTTTACATCTTTGATCCATTTTTAGTTAATTTTTGTGAGTGGTATGAGATAGGGGTCCATTTTCATTCTTCTGCATGTACATGTTCTGCCATTTGTGACATAGATTGACGTTGAGCACATTATGCTAACCAAGATAAAGACAAGTACTCTGCGATATCACCTATATGTGCAATCAAAAAAAAAAAATTGTCCCTGTAAGAGAAAAAAAGTAAAATGGTGGTTACCAGGGGAAGGGGGTTAGGAGGAGAAGACTGATGGTGTTTAAGGATATAAACTTGTTACAACTAATGAAATTATCTCTTATTTCCTTTTACTCAGCAACAAAAACATTTCATTTTTGTTTGTCTTCTGATGGCTATTATTCATAGTAATTCTTACTTAAGTATTACAAACATATGTTACGATTGCTATGATATGTACTGTGAAATAGCCATAATTTGGTTCACCTGTTTTTTATAAAATTTTAATTTAACAAAAGAAATAAATAACTATAGCAAAACATCTGGAAGTACAGAAACAAAAATCTAACAAGGATAGAGCTTTGTCACAGGTACCAAACTGAAATCTCTCTCTCTCTCTCTCTTTCTCTCTCTCTCTCTCTTTCTCTCTCTCTCTCTCTCTCTCTCTCTCGGAAAACAATCTAAGTACACATACACACACACTCTTTTTTTCCTTCCACTTCTCTCAAGATCATTTTTCCATGTTATTAAATACTGTTCTGAAACTATTTTTAATAGTTATACAATATACCATTTTATAAATGTGACATAATTTTCTTATGGTAAGACTCAAAAGTAATCTCCAGCTTTTGAATTATAAATAATTCTACAATAAGTATAAATGTCCACATTGGTAATTATTTCCATAGGCTAGAATCCCAAAATTAGAACAAAGGTGTTTACTTCTTTCAGACTCCTAATATAAATTCCTTTCCTGGAAATCTATTCAAATATTCAACTACACTGAAGAAACATAAATGATCTTATATCCCTATGTCATGCATCAGCATTGAAAATGATCATTTTTATCCTCTTTTTCACAGTAACAGATTATTAAAATATTGTATTTTAATCTGCATTTTTCTCATTGATGAGACTGACCTTGAACTTCTAATATGAGTGACAGTTATAATTTTCCCTTCAATCTTCCTAGCTACAAGAAGAAATTTGTCTTAAAGTGTAGGCATTTTTATTTTATTCTAGCAAGACCATATCTGAGTTACCCTGTACTAATTGTACTCTTATAGCTGAGACAAATTAAATACCAGGTGTGAAAAGACCACTATCAGCATAAAAATGGGGACAGGAATAGTATGATTATTTTAAATCTTTAGAGAATTCAACTACATTTCGGCAACTAATTTCAAAGCCCTCTCTACCAAGCCCTTTTTCAGAGTTCTCAACCAGAAATAAAATGCATCGATTTGTTGTAATTTTCTTTATGAGAATGCTGGCTGGGGACAAAATAATTAAAGTAATAGGCAAGTAAGGAGAAAAATAGAGTTGGGATGATCTGTAGCCTAGGATATTAGTTTGAAAATAGCCACAATATGGTGCTACAGGAAGATAATTTTTTCTAGACACATTAAGAAACACTGATAACATTTTGCTTCGTCAAAATCAACTCTGCTCATTTTTCCTTCCAATAAATTGATCTGCTTAGTTTGGGCCATTGTCAATCATTAGCTCTCCACTAAGGTTTCAGCCAACTGTTTTATTTCTATTATAACTATTATAATCTGTGTAATAAAATATTTTTGAAATTTTTGTTTCAAGGATGGTTTAATTTCCTTGTGAGATAATTACATGAAAATGCTTAAAGTGTTATATTCATGTAAAGAATTGCTATGGATACAGATCACACGTTAGCACTTACTATAAGTTGTTAGTTGCAAATATTGGGATTATTCATATTTTCATGTTCTATGTGGTAAATAAAAATGTAGTTTGGTGTGCCTGGGTGGCTCAGTTTTTTAAGCATCTGACTCTTGATATTGGCTCAGGCAGGTCATGATCTCGGGGTTGTGAGATGAGGCTCTGCATCAGGCTCTACGCTGAGTATGGAGACTACTTAGGATTCTCTCTCTCTCTCTCTCTCTCTCTCTCTTTCTTTCTCTCTGCCCCTGCCCCACTCATGCACGCACACACGCTCTCAAACCAAATAAACTTTAAAAAAATGTAATTTATCAAGTTTTGTGATTTCTATAGCATTTACAGATTTATTAGAGTAGCACACTACTAAATGTTAATTTAATAAAAGAGCTATTCATTTTAATCTGTTCATTTAAAATATAATATATAACATTTGGAAGCATTTATAGAATAAGAAATTCAAATTTTACCCTAAGCAATGCTTTATAGTTAAAAATTGTCCACAAATCTTTGAACGCAATAGATTAATATACCATGCACTGACTTTTCCAAAAAAAGATTTTTTTAAAAAAAAATCAGTCAACAGTAAAATGCAATTCTACTGAAGTGTTTCTCCGTTGTGTTGCTCTCAAATTGGTGCACCCAGTTAACGACAATCCTTGATTGTTTTGGGGTAATTGACTAGAAAGCTGATTAGAAGAATATACATCTAAATGGTTCATAATAGGTTTCCTTAAGAGCATTTTCTTGAAAGTATAATGCATCTTTTATTTATTCTCTTCTCTTTCTGTTGACCTGTAGGCTTCAAATTCTCAAGGATCACTTTACTTACTCCCTGTATGTTAATGTCTGCCGATCACTCTTTGAAAAGGATAAGCTACTCTTCTCCTTCTGTCTAACTGTAAATCTGCTGATACATGAACGTGCGGTCAGTACTGTTATAACTTGTAGGAAAAACAGTAACATTGATTTATTAATTTACTAATTTGTATGGGAGTGTGTGTGTGTGTATTCACAAGAGGATTATAAGTGGTTAAATAATTATTGCAGTTAAGGCAAAACATCACAGCTAGACTGAACTTCACAGAGGGGAAAAATAAAGCAGATTTCATTATGTAGTTATTCCTTAAATCTATATGTGTTTTACTTTAAATAAATTAGTTTCAATTAGAATCTTATGTAAGTATGCATATAACTTTACTAAATATGTTGATATATTTACATCAAGTAGTCATATACAGTATATGGTAACGTTTTTAAGAACTTGTGCAAGTTAGTCCAATCTACCCACTGGAGCTTAATAATACCTTTCATAAATTTTTGCTATGTTTCAAATCTATTCATTTAAAATATAGGAAGCACCTTAAGAATGAAAGAGAGGTATTCTATAAATTCACTATTTTATTCACTTAGGTGCTAAAGATTTATTGATTTTGTCTGGTATATATTGGCTGAATTCTGAAGGAGTAAAGGCTTTATTCTTGCATTTCTTGGAAAAGTTTCATAGAATTTTATGGAAACTCATTGAAAATATGGCAGATTGATGGCTGTCTTCCCCCAATTTTTATTTTATCTATTTTTAATTTTATTTATCTTTTGAGTATAGTTGGCACACAATGATACACTGGTTTCAGGTGTACAACAATAGTAATCCATCAACTCTATCCCACAAGTGTAACTACCATGTACCACCACAGGATGCTACGACAATGTCATTGACTGTATTCCCTATGCTGTCCCTTTGATTGCTGTGATTTCTTCACTCGCTACCAGGATGCCTGTCTCTCCCACTCGCCTTCATCCGTCTTGCTGATTCCCCCAGCCCCTCCCTTCTGTCTTCCCACAATTTTTAGAGCCAGAATGACTCCAAGCAGTCATTTTAGAAAACAATTATTCAAATAGGATTTTTAAGTTTAGATCAGTAATTCTGGAAGGAAATTATCAAAAAGTAGTTATCTAGAATGGAACGATTTTGAAAACTGGTTTTAATGGATAAATTGTTTTCTTATGAATAAATACTGAACTGCTATACCACCAGCTATAGCTGAAACTTGAAAATCAATTCAGTTCTTTTTAAATGGCTTAAATTTACTATGTACATGATGAATTCATTTCTGACTCTTCATGCTACTTTGTTTTCCAAAGATTAATAAAGCTGAGTGGAGATTTCTGCTAACTGGTGGCATTGGATTGGACAATCCTCATGCCAACCCTTGTACCTGGCTTCCACAAAAATCCTGGGATGAAATATGTCGACTAGATGATTTACCTTCCTTCAAAAGCATTCGTAGGGAGTTTATGCACTTAAAGGATGGATGGAAAAAAGTGTATGATAGTTTGGTATGTTTTTAACCCTTTTGCTTTTTCCTAAGTTTTTAAATGGAGAAAATAATGTTAAATAATTTATTTTTTATCTTTGAATAAAAAACAAGATTTACGTAAGCTTTAAACAACTGGTCAAACATTGAAATCAGGGTTTCAATTTATATTATCTGCACCTTCTAAACTGGTGGTTCTGTTTTGAACTTCTATTCAAATCCTTGAAATGTGTAGAAATGCATGGTCCTTAAAATACTCTTTTTGAATTTCCATGCTAAAACTTTATTTATTAACAATTTAGACTTTGCAATCATAATAGCAGATGAGTTAAAGATTTTACAAGAGAGCTATTGTTTAGATTTTCTGATTCCAGGATATAAGCTAATAAACATTTTTGTCATTTGACATGAGGTATAGGGGCCAAGGGCAGGCTACCCAAAATATGCCACTCTGGCATATTGATTACTTTAAAAGGAAGTTACTAAAGTGATAGCCTGTGCAAGGAAACTCAGACCCTCCCCTGTCCCCTTGAAAGCAGGAAATAAATCTCTGATGTGAAAGGTACCCTTCCTGTACCAGGAGGTAAAAGAGACCTCCTTATCACCAGAGATAAGAAACTTAGAGCATAGAAGGCTACATCAACAACTCTTGTTACTTTCTACTCATTTACTGCCCCAGCCCAAATTCTATTTAGTATTCCTCACTAACTGAAGTTTCCAAAATTGTCTTTGTCATGTCAATTCCTCACAGATTTATTGTCTCTTTGACTAAAAAGTATAAAAACTTCCCTCCTTGATCATTTCTTTGGGTATTAGTTTCGTTACTGGGCCCTCTGTGTACATGTAATCAAACTTCAGATTTTTTTCTCCTGTTAATCTGTTTCATCTAAATTTCGTTTTTACTCTAGCTAGAACTATGGACAGAAGAAGATTTCCACCTCCCCCCTCTTTGAGAGAGAAAAGCTAATAGTTCTCAAGCAATTTTTCATGAGACCCTATCTCACTAATTGGAGACTATTATAGTCAAGACAAAGTGTAAAACAGTTTCCTTCCGAAACACATAGAAATTGTTGCCTTTCCTCACTTTTTTTTTAGCATAAGGGCTAATATTTTGCCAATTTGTAGTTATTTTTTTCCTACTTCTTTATTTCTACTCTATTGACATTCCACTTTCTTGGAATTAATTACCTACTTGTTGTAGTAGACATGACAGTGAGATTGTATCTACACATAAATTCAAATATTTTGGACTGGATCTCTTTTGGATCTCTCCCTGTTAGTAATAAAAATATATTTCCTAGAGACAAATATGTTTTTGTGAGTACTTCTTTCTAATTTGAAATAGAGATTTTATTGACTATGCTGAAGTATGGAGATTTCTAATCTGAGATACCACGTAGCCTTCCCTGGAGTTTTAAAATTCCAAATGTGTCCTTTTTTCTTTTTCTTAAATTTACCCCTCCTGGGTTCTTAATACCTCTCATATATTTTTAATAGCTCTCTCTCTTTTGGCTTCTTCTTTACTGTACACATTTTCAAATATACCTTTATAAAAAAAAGATACCAAAACTTTGTTCAAAACAGGAAATATCACAATAAATTTATAATAATAAATTTTCTTCTTTTATAATACATATTTCTTTTTATAAATAGATGGTGACAGGAATTGGTAGATTTTTAAATGCCTTTGGAGAAATAATGGAAGGATTCCATATGCACTTTTTTTTAAATAAGGAGATTCATTTTGTCTAGTAATTTGTATTCATATTGACATTAACCTGCTTAATTCATGTCCTACTTTTGATTCCTTTGTGGTGTTTCAAATTTTCTTTTCATTCCTTATTTCATAACTTTGCCCCAGCCTCATAAAATTTACATTAGTATTCTTGATGTCTTAGTCATTACATGGTTTCTCTAAAAATCAGCTGATACATCAAAATACTGTTCTCTTTAGAAATAATCGCCAAAATAACATTGAATTATATCTACTATAATTTTAGGAACCACATCATGAAGTTTTCCCTGAAAATTGGGAAGATAAAGCAAATGAGTTTCAAAGGATGCTTATCATTCGTTGCCTGAGGCCAGACAAAGTAAGTGTGGGCTTTGAAAGCAGATCAACGATTCTAGTGCCCTCCCCTCCTCTTTACAGTCTGGCTTCCATGTATTTCTTTATATAATCACAGGAGAGGTGGAGGAGCTGGGGGAACTAATCCCACTTCATTCTAATGCAGCCATTTTATCAAGAAGTTTGTACATCGTTAAAGCCACACTAAATTAGTAACTGACCAGACTATATTTTATAGTTTTATTTATTTCATGATTCTTCCTTTTAATTCATGCTTCCCCAATTCCTTATAACCTACTTTGTTTACATGCCGTAACCTCATTTTTATTCTGATCACTTTGATGATACTAGTCAGATATAGTAGAATTTCTGGCTCTTCAAATCCTATCCTTACATATAGTTCTTTGTTGACCTTTGGAAAGCAAGTACAATATCATTTTTAAGACATTCATCACTGCTGACTACAAAGGAAAATGTCAATGTTGTTTGTCTAATTTCTTTAAATGATTATAACCAATGAATCAGCTGACTTGTCCATGTCAGTAAATTTCAGTGCTCAGTGACATTCTCATTTGCATCATTATACTATTTTTTTTAAATTTTTTAAGTTTATATTTTGAGAGAGAGGGCATGCAAGCATGAGTGGGGGAAGGACAGAAATGGCAAGCGAGAGAGACAATCACCAGTAGGCTCCACACTGTCAGCACAGAGCCTGATGTGGGGCTCAAACTCACTCACGACCTATGAGATCTTGACCAAAGCTGAAATCAAGAGTTGGTCACTTAACCAACTGAGCCACCCAGACGACCCCATTATCCTCCATTAAAAAAAAACCAACTAATCACTTAAGTATAATGACTCATATCTGTGTACTCTGAAAAGCTATAGCTATTAGGTAGGTTGAGGAAAAATGGAAAAAATATCCTAATTGTCCTTTGTTATTAGTCAGGTAAAAGTAGTACATAATGATTTCAAAACTTACTGTAGCCACAATTTGAGCTGCTAAGGAATATAAGTCAATCATTCCATCCTAACAACAAAAAACTAGAACTTAGGTGGTGGAGGCAATATACTTTTAAAAGTTCTTACCTACACCAGCGATAATGTGGGGTAGAGGCATTCTTCCCTCTGTAAGCCATAGTCTGTTCAATGAAGACAAGCAATTCTCGCTTGGCCTGTCAGTGTGCTCTTGGCCAGGGCCCAAGTATCCATTAGGTATAGCGCCTAGGGCCCAGAAGGCTTCTAGGTGTTCATGAAAGTGTTTTAATTCCTTTTAAAATTAGAAAATATAACCTGGACTACTATGCTTGTAATTATACTGAAACAATTGTAAAATACAATTCTTACTGTTTTTTCATGGGGGAAGGGGTGCACAAGGTGACTAGGGCCTGTGAAAGTCACACACCGCCCTGCCCTTCCATGTTGGAAGTAGCCACAATTGTTTAGGAATCAGTTATTAAACTGATGAAACATTCTCCACCTTGGTAGCCCTTTCAAAAATGAATTGCCACTTAGTGTTAAGCCTCAGAAGTTTCCCCAGCAAGCATTAAATATGGAAGAATACAAAATGGTTCACACTTTGGCCTAATACAGCTTCCTCCTTTAAAGGCTTTTTTTTTTTTTTTAATTTTCAAAGGTTTTTACTTTGTTTTCTAAGCCAGATAAAGACTGTTATACTAAAATCACTCTGCGTGTACCACTGACCTTCTCCTGTCAGCATTTGAAAAAACAAAGAGGTTTCTCTTCATGTTTTATATTGTTTGAATTAAAAGTGACTAATGAGCCATTTCCTAATCAGCCTTTCACCTATAAATATCTTTTCCCCGGTTTTATGTTTTTAAAAAGTTGATATTTTAATCGGAAAATACATTGAGCTACCAAAAAGATCAAACATTACTTTCCATATTCATTCTCTTTTTAAAGTATACTTGAGGAAGGTGAGGAGTTAGATATTCAAGTTGAGGGCGTTTTGTTTGTATGTTTTGGTTTTTAGATCAATTGAGGTGAAACTGAAGGTTTTATACTTTTCTTAGCTACTCTGTCCAGTACTCAGCACCCTGTCTTGTAACTTTCTATGTTTCCATATCTCCTTTAGAGTTTTCCTTGGATAGGTGGAGGAGTGTAGACATTAATGCTATTCGCCAGAGTTTCCGGTTCTCCTCCTCTGTGCGCAGGCGCGCGCACACACACAGGAGGTGAAGGACTGCGGCCATAAACCTTGCTCTGGCTAATAAAATGTGAGAAGCGTTTAACTGCCCGCGTTGAGAATCTCCAGGGCGCTCCCTCTGTCATCGGCATTGTGGAAGCACAGGATGATATTGAAGCGCCACATGCAGGCTGGAGCACTGAGCCAGCACTGGTAGTGAGTTAGCTGCCTGCACACCCGCAGGACTTTGCAGGGATGAGAAATTGTTGTGTTAAGTCACTGAGATCTGGAAATTGTTTGCTACTGCAGCATAATTCAATGTAACCTAAGTGACTGGTTACCATTATCTATACCATCACACCTCTGATCCTTAATAGAAATAAATTAGTAGTATGCTCTTATATTACTAGCTACCTCAACCCCTTCAGTCTTGCTGTTACCAGGTACTCCAAGTTCTAGTGGTAAATTGTTGATTTTGGAATTCATATATTTAAATATAATATATGGAGCACCCGGTTGGCCCAGTCGGTTAAGAGCCTGACTCTTGATTTCAGCTCAGGTCATGATCTCATGATTTGTGGGATGGAGCCCCACAAAGGGCTCTGCACTAACAGCTTAGAGCCTGATTGGGATTCTCTCCCTCTCTCCCTCTCTCTCTGCCCTTCCCCCGCTTGTGCTTGGTCTCTCTTTCTCTCTCTCTCAAAATAAACAAACATTAAAAAATAAAATAAAAATAATGTATGGCTATTATACTTTTAAAAGAGTGGTTTTCTAAAGTAACATGGCTTTAGCATACCAGAGAAAGGAACAGTGCTATATGAGGCTACTATTCAGGCTAATGCTATGGAAATGTTTATTTCCTTGCAATCTCTAAGTCATGAGATAATATATCTATCCACTAGGAAAATCAGCAGTGCTTCAATCTCTAGTTTATATTATTTATTATTTGGCAGCACAATTTTCCACTGCTCGGTCCTCAGTAGAGACTCTACCCAGTGGTAAGAAGCCATAAGTGCCAGGTTCTCCCATGCTTTAATTTAGAAAAATGTAAAAGATGCTCAGTAAATCACCAGTAGGAAAAATGAGATGGGCTCATACTTTCCTATAGAATTTAATATTTTATAGTGTTTTATTGATAAAAAGAAACATATCAAGGGACTAAATACTGAGGTACGCAGTGTTTTGAGCCCATTTACAAAATGAGCTTCTGGCCACCATTCTCTCCTGAACAGTAAACAAAGACCAGATTAATCAGCTTTCAATAAGAAACTTATCAAATATAAGTGAATATGTTTCTCTGACCTCAGATAAATCCTACAGGAACTTGTAACACATAGAATAACATAAATGGAAGACCACAAACTTCTTCCCTGCCTTTGGGAAGATGGTTGCTTAAATTAGTCTGTAATTTTTGTTAGTGACAGATTTTATTTTACAGACCTAAAGCTAGCATAATCCAATGGCAGAAGCAAACCCAATTCTGTTGCCTTGCAAACTGAACAGCAAACACAGTTTAATTTACCTTGGGAGTTATAGTTCGGTCTTGGGAGCAAGCAAGTCTTACTCAGTTTTAACATTAAAAAAGAAACACTGAAATTTGTCTGCACTCCCCCTCATGTGCACACCCCTGACCTGGTCCTCCAGCTCTGACAGCTCGACAGCTGTGTCTGCCAGGTGGCCGATGGCAGCCTGACCCACTCACAAGAGAGGGGACACTGATAACTCAAACTTACTAAAGTAACACCATGCACGTAGAAGCCATGTGCTTTTTTTGTTTGTAAAGCTATAATTTAGTGAAGAAATCAGCCTTGGGAAAAGAAAAAACATTCATTTTCTTTTCTTAGTTGCTGTTGGTTTTTTAATGTAGTGAGGAAAGACCACCTATGGGAAAAGAATAATGAGAAAGGTAAGGACAAAGCCTAGGATTAGACAATTAGGAGATTTTTAGGTCCCTGCAATAAATTTGACATCTGTGTACATCCAGAATATCTAAGAATCCCAAGCAGGCTCCACAGTCAGCCCGGAACCCCACCTGGGGCTCCATTCCACAACCCTAGGATCATGACCTGAGCCAAAATCAAGAGGCAGACACTTAACGAACTGAGCCACCTAAGTGCCCCCCATTATCAAGAATCTTATGCAATATGGCTTTGGCTATTTCTCAGGAGTATAGCTTGTTTCATCTTTTGCAGTGCTTTTCTTTTTTCTTCCTGTTTCTTTTCCCAGCTATATCAATTCTATCTTGATGGTATAGTACTGTATAAATCTTTCTCAAAGTTCTACTTATGAGTTGTGGACTCTTAGCCCATGGTATTTTAAAACTTAAGTAAAAGAGTTAAGGTTTCTCATATTCTTCATTCACTAGGTATTGAATGCTCAGGAAAGGGAAGAAAAATGCTTTTGAATTCTGGCGTCACTAACCACTCACATTTTATTATCTAAATCATTTATGTTTTTTCTACCTAAAAGATGTTTATGTAAAGTGATGCGTTGGACCCTCCTGGTGGAGTTACTAACAAATAACTAAGCTAAGGTAGCTAGAGTCCTTTGTTTTAAAATATCTATGGGGCACCCGGGTGGCTCAGTTGGTTAAGTGTCTGACTTCCGCTCAGGTCATGATCTTGCAGTTCGTGGGTTCAAGCCCTGCATTGGGCTGTGTGCTGACAGCTCAGAACCTGGAGGCTGCTTCAAATTCTGTGTCTCCCTCTCTTTCTGTCCCTCCCCCCTCGTTCGTATGTGTTCTCTGTCTCTCTCTCTCTCTCTCAAAAATAAATAAATAAATAACATTAAGAAAATCTTTGAATCTGAACTTTTTAAGTTCGTAACCAGATTTTGCATATTCTTTCAAATATATTCTTGTCCCTTTCTAGGTTATTCCAATGCTGCAAGAATTTATAATCAAGAGATTGGGGCGCACATTCATTGAACCACCCCCGTTTGATTTATCCAAGGCATTTGGTGATAGTAACTGCTGTGCACCGCTGATTTTTGTGCTCTCTCCAGGAGCGGACCCCATGGCTGCTCTTCTCAAATTTGCTGATGACCAGGTACCTTAAAACAGATGAGGTTGTCTGATATTATAAAAGTGAATAAATAAAGGATTTTCTGACAAAATGTTTTGAAAAACAAACCTGCTTACCCAAAATGGGGGGAGGGAAAGGTAAAAATTAATCACTCACTTAGCTCTTCAAAGACTGGGGGTCCAGAAGTTGACCGTGTCTCAAGAAAATACTTAAATGACAGCACTGATATTAAAAACAGTTTTCCATATCCAAATTATAATACTGTAATTTGGTTAAAGGGACACTTGCTTTTATTTGGAGGGCACAGAGGGACTCTGTGACATTGCACCAGTGTATGAGCTTGGATTGATTTAATTCAAGTCTGGACAGTGACCGGTGGGGGGAACTTTCTCAATCCTGTCCCTTCTCCCAATTTCTTTTTTTTTTCTAAGTTTATTTATTTATTTTGAGAGAGAGCGCACATGCATGAGTGGAGGAAGGGCAGAGAGAGAGGGAGAGATAGCACAGAGCCTGATGCAGCGCTCAAACTCGTGAACCGTGAGATCATGACCTCAGCCAAAATCAAAAGTTGTCTACTTAACCAACTGAGCCACCCTGGTGTGCTCTCCCAATTTCTAAAGGGGGACCATCTTGACTTTCCAGAACAATCATATATTACAGTCACTTTAGTGGGTTAGAATATATTCCAGTATTTATATATCAAGGCTTTAAAATTATTCAAATGAATTTACTGGAAATTTTCTTACATCATTCAACCTAGAATAAGAAAATCTTCATGAACAGGTGACGACATTTTTGAGTTGATTTTTTTCCCTTTTGGTCTAATTGAAATAACATTTTGTGGAAATAATACTGACATTTCTAAAACCACCGTGGTTTTAGAAAAGTATGTTATAGAGGACAAGATGGCGGAAGAGCAGGGAGCTCTGTAATCCG
>CM053578.1:69214278-69244651 GCA_028646485.1 Cryptoprocta ferox | reverse complement strand
ACCTTTATCTCTCCTTCTATTTTGAATGACAGGCTCGCTGGATGAAGGATTCTTGGCTGCATATTTCTCCTGTTCATCACATTGAAGATTTCCTGCCATTCCTTTCTGGCCTGCCAAGTTTCATTAGAAAGGTCTGTAACCACTCTGATAGGTTTCCCTTTGTATGTTTAGGGCCTTTTTATCCCTAGCTGCTTTCAGAATTCTCTCTTTGTCTTTATATTTTGCCAGTTTCACTATGATATGTCGTGCCGAAGGTCGATTCAAGTTACGTCTTAAGGGGGTTCTTTGGGCCTCTTGGATTTCAATGTCCATTTCTTTCCCCATATTCGGGAAGTTTTCAGCTATAATTTGATCCAGCACCCCTTCAAGGCTTTTTTCTCTTTCTTCATCTTCAGGAAATCCTATGATACAGATATCGTTGCATTTGATTGTATCACTCAGGTCTCGAATTCTCTTTTCGTGTTCCTGTATCAATTTCTCTCTTTTTCTCAGCTTCCTCTTTTGCTATAACTGTGTCTTCTAATTCACTTATTCTCCTCTCTGCCTCTTCAATCCTTGCAGTGGCCGCCTCTATTTTATTATGCACCTCATTATAGCTTTTTTTTTTTAACTCGACACAGCTATTTTGAAGGTCCCTAGTCTGTGTATCAATAGCCTCTTTGATGTTTTTTTCAAGACCAGTAATTAATTTTATGACAATTGCTCTAAATTCTTTTTCAGTTATGTTGTTTAAATCTGTTTTGAGCAGTTCTGTGGCTGTGACTTTTACCTGGAGTTGCTTTAGAGGAGAGTTGTTTCCTTTCATCATTTTCGCCAGCTTTCTCTCTTTTGTCAGTTTTAATAGCTCGTTATGCCCTGTGCACCTGTTAGTATTTCTCTATTGAAGGAGACTCATTGACTGTCCAGGGCCTGTCATTTCAGAGAGTGTTCTTTTAGTGGTGTCTCTCGGTTTCTCTTGTTGTGCCTTTGATTATTTTACTTCCCTGGTCAGTGATATTTGGGACTCTCCACCATGTGCACTTTGGCTTGTTTCTTGAAGTAGCCCTGAAAAGGAATACAGACTAACATACAGGGAACAAAAGCATGCAAACGCTCAGACAAATCAAACAAGTAAGCAAACCAAAAGGGGAAAGGAAGTAAATAAAAGGAAAGGAAAGAGAAGAGAGAAGAAGAAAAAGAAAAAAAACAAAAACAAAAATAAGGGGGAACAGAGACAGCAAAAGACTGTGGACAGTCTAAAAGTGTATAACCAGCCAAGAGGAGAGATAAGAATAAGATAAGGGAAATATATCTGGATGGCAGGAGAAAAGAAAGAGAAGAAAAGAAAAAAGTGAAAAAAAAAGAAAGGCAACTTTCTTGTGCGGATTGGCGTGGTTTGGCATAGGTAGATGAGTCTGGGGGCAGTCTCCGAGGCCCTGCCTTGGTGGTTGTGGGGAGAAGAATGGCGTTGCTTCAAGCTCTGGTGGAACCAAGCGTTGCAAGCTGCTCTTCTGAGTCTGATCTCCCTGTGCCTTGGGCGAGCCAAACTGTATTCTCCAAGCTCCGCCTCACTTCCAAATCCTAGTCCGTGCAGTTCAACACTGCCACCAGAAATGAGATGCGTTCTCGCTGGCGGCTGGCCTCTCGGCCTGGCCGGCCCGCCGCCGCCCTCTGAGGGGCTTGTGTTGGAGGAGGGCCGCTGCCGCTGCCACTCCCGGTGTCACTTGGAATGGATGCCGCTGCCGCTGTGCCCAAGGAAGAATTCGCTGGCCAGATGGGATGGATTTCTCTCCCCGCACCCAGCAGTTATATATGGGGAGACGGGCGAGTTTTTCTTCCCTTAGAGATGGTTCTATGAGCGTTTTCCATCTCTCTTTCTCTTCCCCTTGTCTCTCTGGGGCACAGCGCGCTCTCCCTCTATTGGGCTAGGGCTCTTTTTCCCCTGCACCTCCGGGGCCTGCCCGTCCTCCAATTTCCAGTTCACAATCACTCACTCAAGCATCTTTGATGTTGTCTTCTTTCTGGTATCTGTTTCTTCTTTTCCCCCACTTGCAAATCAGTGTATTCTCCCTTCATTCCTTCTCAGTTCAATCGATATGGGCGAGCGCAGACTACAGAGCTCCCTACTTCTCCACCATCTTGCCACTCTCCCGGGAGTATTTCTTGAATAACCATCTCAGACTCAGGAGCCAATTGTGCCTCTCTGTTGGCACATTTCTACAAGCCATTTTGGCTGAGAGTCACTTTGTCCAGCATTGTATTGAGAATCCTTATCATTGTAGGTGAACACGCATAAAAGCAGGAGATGATTTCAAATTTTTTTTGGTCCTTCATGATCTACTGCTATCCTGTCTCTGACATACTCTAGCTTAATAGCCAGCAACATGGGTACCGACACCCCCATTTTGCTCTGGTAGGCTTGACAGAGCTGGTGATACATGGAGGATACTGGGAACTACAAACTTTTGCTCAGAAGGGGAAAAATTTTGTCAGATTATAAGCCACTAGACTATATGGTGACTTTGATTTGTTTACTTTTGTATCCTCAGTGCTTAAATATGTATATGTGGTAGATGGGTCAGTGTGTGTTTTGTGAATGAATCATGAAGAGCAGAAAGATCTTCAAGCTCTCAATAAGAATGGCAACACTGCTACAGGTAGAAATTTAGCATTGTAATTGCAGCATTTAAAATGAATAGGCCGGGGGGGGCGGGCACTGGGTGGCTCAGTCAGGTGTCCAGCTCTTGGTTTTGTCTCAAGTCACAATCTCGCAGTTTCATGAATTCAAGCCCACATCAGGCTCTGTGCTGGCAGCACAGAGCCTTCTTGGGATTCTCTCTCTCTCCCTCTCTCTCTGTCCCTTCCCCACTCATGCTGTCTCTCTCTCAAAAATAAACTTTTTAAAATTTTTTAAAAAATAAATGAGTAGGAAATGAGAGAAGTATTCAATAAATTATGATAGAATAATTATTTCCTATTAGGAAAAAATTTTTAGATTATTTATATAATTACTGTTGAATTAAAGAAAGGAAACACAGAAACTTAAACTGTAAAAGAAAATGAAACTGTAAAAGATACATGTAATCTACTTGGCAGATGTACAACTATTTTGTTTTTCTTGATTTGGTAGATGTGTATGTGTGTGTGTAAGGCCCACCCCTCCCTCCTACCCTACTTTCACCCCAAAGCAACCAATTTCCCAGTTTAAGACACATCTGCACAGAAGTTTTCCTATACACATATAGGTACATATATACATAAGCACAACATACACATGGTTTTTTTTCTCAAAAATATAATATTTGCATAATCATTTTTAGCTTCCTTTTTTCATTCTGCAAATATTGTGGACAGCTTCCAAAGTAGATAGAGATATTTGTGGGGTTTTTTAAAGTTTATTTTATTTATTTTGAGAGAGAAAAAGTGCACAAGTGGGGGGAGGGGCAGAGAGGGAGGAAGAGAATCCTAAGCAGGTTCTGCACTGTCAGTGCAAAGCTTGATGTGGGGCTTGAACTCGCAAACTGCTAGCTAATGACCTGAGCCAAAGTCAGCCCTTAACTGACTGAGCCACTCAGGTGCCCCGAATGAAATCTTTGTTTAATGGCTGCTTACACAGCCTTTAAACAACAACACTGCCTTTGTTGACTTGACTACTAGAATTTTCTTTTTTACTTTTGCTAATACGCAATACTAAAATGAATGACTTTGTATACACCTTTGCATACAAGTTGCCAACTTTGGGTTTTGTCTCCATGTACACTGTCTCCCCACCCATTGTCTCAACCCTCATAACAATTGGCCCAGCAGAAACAGGAAGAGGTAGTTCCTCGCTTGGGAGGACATTTGGTAAAGGTCATGCAGTATTCCCACGGGAAAAAGTTCAGTGGACCCCAGAGAATGGCTATGTTTGCTGGTGTTGGAACAAGGACACTAAGGTGTGGTAAAGCCTGGTGCCAGTTGTGTGTTGTGATTTACCATAATCCCCTGAATCACAATCACGTGAATTTTTTCTGAGGCAGGCTGGCACCTGGACGCAGTCTCTGGGCCTCTGCAGCAGTGTGGTCTTGCAAGCATTCCCGATGGCAAGCTGGCACCCGGCCATTTCTCAATAAGATCCTCCCCCAGAGGGTTGGAGTGGGCCCAAGCTGCAGGACCCTCAGAAGTGAGGGGTTTGGAAACACAGTCTCACTGAGATAAAATTTGGGAGAGAGGTGCAGCCTGGTAGGCTAACGGCCTGGTCATAAACAGCGTAGTAGCGGGGAGTGGATGGAAGCCAGAGACAAAGAAGGGGTGCCTGATGGCCGGTCAGTGAGAGCACAGAGTTCTGATGCTGGAGACTAGGAAGCTGGGTGATGCCATTATCACCTCTCCTGTGCCTGTATGCACATCCACGCCATAATGATCCACCCCAATAAGATAAGCAGCACCACCTAGTGGAGAATGGAGCCGTTACACCAAGCCCTGTCCGACTGTGCCAACCAAGCCCTAGAGGATGACCACAAGTCTCTCCCCCTGCTTAGTGTATGGACTATAAAGTGCTTCATAGTTTGACTTCTAGGGGAAACTGGATGTAATTTCATTTGGATTTCATTCTGTTCCCTGGCCCATCTATTCCTTTTTTTCTTTTTCTTATTCTTGGATACAAAAAGAGAAAAATATTATTTTTATTTTCTGTTTTTATAGAAAAATTTTTTTAAAAAAATTTTTATTTTTTGTAAGTTTTTGATTTTACTTTATTCATTTCATTTTATTCTATTTTAGTGTATGCATTTAAAATTTTTAAATGTTTTATTTTTTCTTCTTTCTTTTCCTTTTTTTCCCTTTCATTTTCTTTCCTTTTTCTCTATTCTATTAAGCTTCTTTCAACAACCAAACCAAAATACACCTAGGACCTAGCTTCCTTTATTTGATTCTTTGTGTTGTTTTAAATTTAAAATTTTTATTTTTTATTAATTATTTCTCTGCCTCCAAAATGACAAAAAGAAGGAATTCTCTCCAAAAAAAAAAAAAAACTGGAAGAAATGACAGCCACGGACTTAATCAACACTGATATAAGCAAGATGTCTGAACTAGAATTTAGAATCACAATAATAAGAATAGTAGCTAGGGTTGAAAAAAAGCATAGAATCCCTTTCTGCAAAGATTAAAGAAGTAAGATCTAGTAAGGATGGAATTAAAAATGCTATAACTGAGGTGCAATCTCAAATGGATGCCACAGTGGCAAGGATGGATGAAGAAGAGCAGCAAATCAGCAATATAGAAGACAAAATTATGAAGACTAATGAAGCAGAAGAAAAAGAGGGAAACTAAGGCAAAAGATCCTGATAAAAGAATTAAAGAAATCATTGATTCATTAAAAAGGAATAACCTCAGAATCATAGGAGTCCCAGAAGATAAAGAGAGAGAAAAGGGGTAGAAGGTTTATGTGAGCAAATAATAGCAGAAAACTTTCCTAAGCTGGAAAAAGACACATCAAAATCAAGGAAGCACAGAGAACTCCCATTAAATTAAAAAAAAACTGACCATCAACAAGGTATATCATAGTCAAATTCACAAAATACACAGAGAATGAAAGCATTATGAAAGCAGCAAGGGAAAAAAGTCCTTAACCTATAAAGGAAGACAGATCAGGATTCCAGCAGACCTATCCAAAGAAACTTGGCAGGCCAGAAAGGAGTGCAGGATATATTCAATGTGCTGAATTCAAAAAATATGCAGCCAAGAATTCTTTTTCCAGCAAGGCTGTCATTCTAAATAGAAGGACAGAGTTTCCCAAACAAATATAAACTAAAGGAGTTTGTGACCACTAAACCACCCCTGCAGGAAATTTTAAGTGGGACTCTCTGAGAGGAGAAAAGAGGAAACAAAATAAAAAAGACAAAAGCAACAAAGACTAGAAAGGACCAGAGAATATCACCAGAAACTCCAACTCTACAGGTAACACAATGAAAATAAATTAATCTTTCAGTACTCTCTCTAAACCAGTAATTGTTTCTTTGAAAGAATTAACAAAATTGATAAACCCCTAGCTAGTTTGATCAAAAAGAAAAAGGAAAGGACCCAAATAAATAAAATCAAGAATGAAAGAGGAGAGATCACAACCAACACTGCAGAAACACAAACAATAGTAAGAGACTATTATGATCAATATATGCCAATAAATTGGGCAATATGGAAGAGATAGACAAATTCCTAGAAACATATGAAGTACCAAAGCTAAAATAAGAAGAAATAGAAAATTTAAACAGACTCATAACCAGTAAGTAAATTGAATTAGTAATCAGAAGTCTCCCGAAAAACAAGAGCCCAGGGCCAGATGGCTTTCCAGAACATTTAAGGAAGAGTTAACACCTATTCTTTTGAAGTTGTTCCAAAAATAGAAATGGAAGGTAAACTTCCAAACTCATTCTCAGAGGCCAGCATTACCTTGATTCCAAAACCAGACAAAGACCCCACTTAAAAGAACTACAGACCAATTTCCCTGATGAATATGGATGCAAATCCTCAACAAGATACTAGCCAACTGGATCCAACAATACATTCAAAGAATTATTCACCATGACCAAGTGGGATTTATACCTGGGATACAGGGCTGGTTCAATATCCACAAAACAATCAATGTGATATATCACATTAATAAAAGAAAGGACAAGAACCACAATGATCCTCTCAATAGATGCAGAAAAACCATTTGACAAAAAACAGCATCCTTTCTTGATAAAAACCCTCAAGAAAGTAGGAATAGAAGAATCATACCTCAAGATCATAAAAGCCATATATGAAAGACCAATGGCTAATATCATCCTCAATGGAGAAAAACTTAGAGCTTTCCCCCTAAGGACAGGAACAGTCCACTCTCGCCACTTATTCAACATAGTATTGGAAGTCTTAGCCTCAGCAGTCAGACAACACAAAGGAATAAAAGGCATCCAAATTGTCAAGGAGAAAGCCAAACTTTCACTCTTTGCAGATGACAGGATACTGTATATAGAAAACCCAAAAGATTCCACCAAAAAACTTCTACAACTGATCCATGACTTCAGCCAAGTTGTAGGATATAAAATCAATGCACAGAAATTGGCTGCATTCCTATACATCAATAATGAACAATAGAAAGAGAATCAAGGAATTGATCCCATTTTCAATTGCACCAAAAACCATAAAATACCTAGGAATAAACCTAACCAAAGAGGCGAAAAATCTATATGCTGAAAAGTATAAAAAGCTTATGAAAGATATTGAAGAAGACACACACAAAAAAATGGAGAAATATTCCATGCTCTTGGATTAGAAGAATATTGTTAAAATGTTGATACTATCCAAAGCAATCTACATATTCAATTCAATTCCATCAAAATAACACCAGCATTTTTCACAGAACTAGAAAAAGTAATCCTAAATTTTGTATAGAACCAGAAAAGACCCCAAATAGCCAAAACAATCCTGAGAAAGAAAACCAAAGCTGGAGGCATCACATTCCCAGACTTCAAGCTGTATTACAAAGCTGTAATCATCAGGACAGTATGGTACTGGCACAAAAACAGACACTCAGATCAATGAAACAGAATAGAGATCCCAGAAATGGGCCCACAAACATATGGCCAACTAATCTTTGACAAAGTATGAAAGAATATCCAATGCAATAAAGACAGTCTCTTCAGCAAATGGTGCTGGGGACACTGGACAGCGACATGCAGAAGAATGAACCTGGACCACTTTCTTACACCACACACAAAAATAAACTCAAAATGAATGAAATACCTAAACATAAGATAGGAAGCCATCAAAATCCTAGGGGAGAAAGCAGGCAGCAACTTCTTTGACCTCGGCCACAGAAACTTCTTACTCAACATATCTCCAGAGGCAAGGGAAACAAAAGCAAAAATGAACTATTGAGACCTCATCAAGATAAAAACCTTCTGCATAGTGAAGGAAACAATCAGCAAAACTAAAAGGCAACTGACGGAATGGAAGAAGATATTTGCAAATGACATATCAGATAAATGGGTTAGTATCCAAAATCTATAAAGAACTTAATCAACATCCAAAAAACAATCCCATGAAGAAACAGGCAAAAGACATGAATAGACCCTTTTCCAAAGAAGACATACAGATGGCTAACAGACACATGAAAAAATGCTCAACACACTCATCATGGGGGAAGTATAAATTAAAACCACAATGAGATAACACCTCACACCAGTTGGAGTGGCTAACATTAACAACTCTGGCAACAACAGATGTTGGCGAGGATGCAGAGAAAGATGATCTCTTTTGCACTGCTGGCGGGAATCCAAACTGGTGCAGCCACTCTGGAAAACAGTTACTCAAAAACTCAAAAATAGAACTACCATACACCCCAGCAATTGCACTACTAGGTATTTATCCAAAGGATACAAGTGTGCTCTTTCGAGGGGGCATATGAACCCCAATGTGTATAATAGCACTATCGACAATAGCCAAAGTATGAAAAGAGCCCAAATGTCCACCAAGAGATGAATGGATAAAGAAGATGTGGTTTATATATATAATGGAGTATTACTCGGCAATCAAAAAGAATGAAATCTTGGCATTTACAACTATGTAGATGGAACTAGAGTGTATTATGCTAAGTGAAGTTAGAAGAAAACAAATATATGCTTCACTCATATGTGGAATTTAAGATACAAAGCAGATGAACATAAGGGAAGGGAAGCAAAAATAATTTAAAAACAGGGAGGGAGATAAAACATAAGAGACTCTTAAATATAGAGAACAAACAGGGTTGTTGGAGGGGTTGTGGGTGGGGGGGATGGGCTAAATGGGCAAGGGACATTAAGGAGGACACTTGTTAAGATGCACACTTGGTGTTATATGAAGGTGATGAATCACTGGAATCTACTCCTGAAATCATTGTTCTATATGCTAACTAACTTGAGTGTAAATTTAAAAAAAATTAAAAGAAAAAGATGTAGTCTATATATACAATGGAATATTACTCGGCCTTCAAAAAGAATTAAATCTTGCCATTTCCAATGATGTGGAGGGAACTAGAGTGTATTATGCTAAGCAAAATAAGTCAGTGAAAGACAAATCCCATATGGTTTCACTCATGAGAAAGACAAATACCACATGATTTCACTCATATGTGGAATTTAAGAAACAAAACACATGAACATATGGAATGGGGAGGTGGTGAAGAGAAGAGAGGGAAACAAACCACAAAAGACTCTTAATGATAGAGAACAATGAGGGCTGCTGACGGGAGGTGGGTGAGAGATGGGCTAGATGGATGATGGGTACTAAGGAGGACACTTGTGATGAGCACTGGGTGTTGTAGGTAAGTGATGAATCACTGAATTCTACTCCTGAAACCAATGTTGCACTGTATGTTAACTAACCAGAATTTAAATTGAATAAACAAACAAAAAAACATATTGCTATGTTGAAAATACCATAAACAATTAAACATCATAAAAATAAAAGACACATGAAAATTGAAGAGGTAGCTAAAATTTGTCCGACAAAGTGATTTAGTATCTGTAAAAAGAACTTATAATAATTATAATAAAGATAATCATTCAAATGAGGAAAACACAAAGAAGAACAGAGTAGGGGGATACCTGGGTTGCTCAGTCAGTTGAGCATCTGACTCTTGATTTTAGCTCATGTCATGATCTCCCGGCTTCCTAAGATTATCTCTATCCCTCTCTCTTTGCCCCTCCCTGACTGTCTCAAAATAAATAAACTTAAAAAAAAAAGAACAGAGTAGGTAATTTAGCAAAATAAATACAAATGATGAATAAATGTTTTTAAAATGTCAATATCAAAAATATAACTTAAGGTATATAATGTCCAGTATGGTGACTATAGTTAATAATACTGTATTACATATTTGAAAGTGGCTGACAGTAAATCTTAAAAGTTCTCATTACAAGAAAAAAATGTGTAATGATGTGTAATGACATGTTAAATAGACATTGTGGTGATCATTTCACAATATATACAAATATCAAATCGTTATACACTTCAAATTAATATAATGTTACATGTCAATTATATAGCAGTAAAAAAAAAAAAACATTTAAAAACAGGGGTGCCTGGCTGGCTTCAGTTGTTAGATCATGCGACTCTTGTTCTTGGGGTTGTAAGTTCAAGCCCCTCGTTGGGTATAGAGATTATTTAAAATTTTTAAAAAAATCTTTAAAAACAATATAAAAATAATGTTATTGTCTAATGTCAACTTTTTCTCCTAAAGGATAATGTTCAGTTTTGTGGAGGGCAGTGAAAATTAGAATTCCCTATATTGCTGGTGGCTGTGTAAGTATTTATGCTGGTGAGAAAAGAAATTGCAAGATGAACAATCAGTACTTTTGCACTCATAAATGTTTTTACATTCTTCATACCAGAGAATATAATGAAAAAGCGAAGTGAAAGGAAAATTATTTCTACAAATTTAATTAAAAAGGACAACTTATGGGGTGCCTGGGTGGCTCAGTCAGTTAAGCGTCTGACTTTGGCTCATGTCATGATCTTGTGGTTTGTGAGTTTGAGCCCCACATTGGGCTCTGTGCTGACAGCTCAGAGCCTGGAACCTCCTTCAGATTCTGTCTTTCCCTCTCTGTGCCCCTCCCATGCTCATGCTCTGTCTCTCTCTTTCTCTCAATAATAAATAAAAACATTTAAAAAGTTTTTGAAAAGGACAACTTATACAACAGCTTATACAAATAAAATAAAGCTATTAAAACTTTAATTGAAAGAATGGGTAGAAGGCTAGTTCATAGAACAAATGTTATTAAACAGGAAAAAATGATGAATTTCACTGGTATTCTAGAAATGCAAATTAAAACAATATTAATTATCTTTGGGCAACCATTAGCAGAAGTTTTAAAACTGCAGTCTTTCAGAAAAGCAGTTTGGTGATATTAATCAGTTGCCTTTCATCAACTCCTTACCTTTGATATAGTAATCTCCTTTTCAGAAATCTAGATTAAAGAATCATTAGAAATTTTACGAAATGTATATTTAACAAAACAGAAAACAGAAAATTAGGAGTAACTGATGTGTTCAATATAAAAGATAGTTATTAAAATATTTTAAAAGAATACTTCATGAAATGGTAAAGTATCTCATAATAGGAGATTTGGTGAAAAATTACATGTAAAATTGTTTCTACAGTGATTCCAATTGTCAAAGTATGCAGGGATCTAAAAAGGTGGTGAAGGAAATGAGCACTGATCATCTCTGAATTATATTGGATTTGTTTTGAATGTCACTCAGCAATGCTAGGTTTTCAAGGATGGGATTATGGTCTCGTTTGGTGTCTGGCACATAGTAGGTGGTCCATTAGTGTTGGTTGAATGAGTGTGTGTGCACAAGTTAATTAATTCTGTTCTCTGCATTGACTGAATGAAAATGACAAACCACACAAGGAGACAGACCCTGGAGGAAATTGCAACAGTTAGCAGAGAAGTATATAAAGAGACATTGTATTTAATACAAACTTTTGTAAGCCGTTTAATAACACGTGCAAACAGGAAACACAGCTCTGCATAATGTGCTGCTGATAACTCTTAGCTGGTTGAGGGACTTGAACTCTCGGTTCTAGGAGCTGCCCTACGACGCTCTGCGGTACATGACGGGGGAATGCAATTACGGAGGCAGAGTGACCGACGACTGGGACCGGCGCACGCTGCGTAGCATTCTAAACAAATTCTTCAGCACAGAATTAGTTCAAAATCCAGGCTACAAGTTCGACTCAAGTGGCATCTATTTTGTCCCACCTTCTGGTGACGTAAGTATGACCTTCAAGAAAACGAAAAGCTGGAGCGCCTGGGTGGCTCAGTCAGTTGAGTGGCCAACTTTGGCTTAGGTCACGATCTAGTGGTTTGCAAGTTTAAGCCCTGCAGCAGGCTTGCTGAGGTCAGCGTGAGACCCACTTTGGATCCTCTCTTCCTCTCTCGCTGCCCCTCCACTGCTGGCTCTTGCTCAAAATAAACATTTTTATAAAAAGTAAAACTAAAAGAAGTAAAATATGAAACTCCTGTGATAAAATGGTGATTTTTCCCCCAGAGGCCTTGTTTTCTTGTTAACTATAGTGTGTTGTTTTCAATCTTCTAGGAACAGAACAAACCCCATGCACAGGTGCAGTTAGTGGTTTCCTGTTGCCTGTAATGTGAGGAGTATCAGAAACACCACTCACCTGAGAATAGCTTCTTCAGTGACCCGAAATTCTATTGTCATGAATTCAGTCCTTTGGGTAGAAAGACATTTCCCCCAATTAAAATGGAAATACACATGAGAAGGGTTATAAAATGACATTAACAATAATAGTTAATATTTAGAGCATGCTTAATTATTTACAATGCAGTATAGGTATTTATCTCACTAGAGCATCAAATTAACATTACCATTATTATTCTGTCCTTTTTACAAATGAGAAAACAGTGACTCGCCCAAGGCCACACAGGTAGAAAGGGAAAGAGAATTAAAACCAGTTGCTACAAGAGTCCATTTCCTTCTGCTATTTTTTCCAGGCCTCCCTGGTGGAAGATGTGGTATCTGCCCTCAGATTATCACACAGTGATAGACTAGAAGTGATAGATAGAAGTCCCTAGACTTCTGGGGACTGCCAGGGCAATTGAATTAGTTCTTATTTTATTCCTAAAAGTCAAAATGACACATATTGAAAACTAAACATATGATCACATGCACCAGAGGTACATACCATAACCCCATTGTCCATTCAGATTAATGCTAGCCGAGAGCAGATGTCAATAGGGATGAAGAGAAAATCAGTCCCAGAGCTTAGGTCACTAAGTGAGTGGAGCAAGTCAACATGTGTGGGGACACGGGTATCAAGATCTCCAGTGATGATTTGTCAAGTGAGAAAAAGGCAAGATGAAGTCAGGTATATGTAACATGACCCGTTTCAAAAAACCATCAGTGACCAATCCCCCACCCGCACCCACCATATATGTGTATGAGTGTTTGTATGGTTATATGCGCGTGAAGAAAGGTATGCAATTTTGACAGAAGCTCATGTAGATCAAATATAAAATATGTGTGTATATACACAAAATGATATGATTATGTCAGTATAATAAAAATTCAAGTTTTTACCTTTCTGAATTACATGGATTTATCACAAAAATAAAAATCAGAGTAAAAAGAAAAAAATTATTGCAATAAATTAAGAACAATCATCAGCAAATTTGGCACAGAAAAATTTCTCCAGAAGAAGTTTTCTAAATGAGATGGCTGAGATATTCCTCTCTCCATTTTGAAATCCATTCCAGTTGTATAGAATGTTTTTTCTTCTTAAATGTGTCCTTTTTTAAAAAAAAAACTTTGCCCCAGGTTGAAAGAAAATGAAAACATTCGGTGTCCAGTTTCACAGGCTCATCCACTCAATAACTTGAGTATTGAAAATTATCTCTTTCCAGTGAGAAAGTTCTACAGGATAATTGATTTCTAACCTCCTGACTCTTGGTTTTTCATCTTTGCAGCACAAAAGCTACATTGAATACACAAAGACTCTGCCGCTGAACCCTGCACCAGAAATCTTTGGGATGAATGCCAATGCAGATATCACTAAAGATCAGTCAGAAACTCAACTGCTGTTTGATAACATTCTTCTCACACAGGTATGTGATCGGTACAGGAACTGGCCTCTGAGGCTGGAAGGGATGCTGGCCAAGCAGCATGTGCCCTCTGTTAAAGTGGAGAACCATTTTAAGGAAAAGAAAAAAATCCCTATGTACCTTAAATATGAACTTAAACAGTAAGTACACGAACATATGGTTTCAGTTGTGTTTTTTTTCCCATCCATGTTTGATTTGGAAAGAATCTTTGAGTACCTTTCGGCTGCTAGGAGTTCCATTTTGCCTTTCTTGCACAAACCATGTCCAAGTGCATTATATCTTATGTCCCTTTTTAATTCCGTTAAAGTGGAGTAATATCAAAGATACTTGGGAAGCTGTTTGATGCCAAATCCATCTAGAATTTTGCCTGTTTTCTGGTCTCTTACTAAATCAAGAGCAGCTTTAAAAATGACTTATCTTTTTCAAATATTCCAGAACATTTAGCCTAGTTTACATAGAAACAGTTTCCTTTACATCAACATTTTATCAGATTACATAACATTTATTTTTAAATTATTATTATTTTTTTTTAGAAAGAGACAGAGCACAAGTGGGGGAGGGGCAGAGAGAGATGGAGACACAGAATCTGAAGCAGGCTCCAGGCTCCAAGCTGTTACCACAGAGCCCGACACAGGGCTCGAACCCACAAACTATGAGATCATGACCTGAGCTGAAGTCGGACACTTAACCGACTGTGCTACCCAGGTGCCCCAATTTTTTAAAGTTTATTTATTTTGAAAGAGCATGCTCATGTGCTGGAGCAAGGGAGGAGCAGAGAGAGATGGAGAGAGAGAATCCCAAGTAGGCTCCACGCTTAGCCTCAATATCACAACTGTGAGATCCTGACCTCAGCTGACATAGAGAGTCCAATGCTTAACTGATGGAGCCACCAAAGCACCCCTACATAATATTTAAAGAATATAATTGTGGCACGCCTGGTGGCTCAGTCAGTTAAGTGTCCAACTTCAGCTCAGGTCATGATCTTTTGGTTCATGAGTTTGAGCTCTGCACCAGGCTCTCTGCTGTCAGTACAGAGTCCACTTCAGATCCTCTGTCTCTCTGCCCCTCCTCCATGGGCGCACTCTCTCTCTCTCTCACTCTCAAGCATAAACAAACATAAAAAGGAGTTATATACTACTGTTAAAAAAAAAGAATGAAGAATGGAATTGCAATAGTAAGTATAAAATGTATAAAAAGGTTGAAGAGAAAAATACAACTGACACCTTGCAGACATGCAACTCCATTTGCGAAGAGCATAAACGTAAGGGCATGTCAGAGAGTAATCTAAGGCATTAGAATTCAGCATGCCATGGGCATGAGTCTGTATATTTGAATGAAAAGTATTTAATCTTGCTCTTCTATTAACAGATCTTCTCTTATATTTTTTCCCTTCTGAAGATGTGCTCAGTTGTTCTTTATTTTTGAAAGCAAATTAGTCCAAATGACAAGAGTTCCCTTAGTGATTGAGTAAAATTTTAATAAGAATGCTTATTCAATCAAGTGAATTATCCCACTAACTGAATTCTAGCTGATCTTTTTTACTTTTATGGAATCCCAGAGTAATAATGGTAATAGTTAATATACAAAGTACTGACTATATGCTAACACTGTTCTAAGTTCTTTATGTATAACAGTGTAATGCATACAGCAATCCTTTGAAGTAAGGGCTAACTATGCCCGCTTTACAGCTAGAAAACAAATACAGAATGATTAAGTAGCTTGCTCAAGGTCAGCCAGTACAATTTCAATCCAGGAATCAAAGCCAAGCAGTCTGACTCCCACTAGTTTGGCCCCAGAATCTGTGTTCTGAATCACAGAGCTTCTTTATGGATTCTAAAGATGGGATAGGACCTACAAGGGCAGATAACAAGAGATGCTGGGGGATGGGGGGACTAGAAGAAACAAATTAGGAGGATAAAATGGTGTGCTATCCTTGATGGAAAAGTCCATGGACCTCCTAGATCTGGTCTACTGTAAGATGACATTTTCTAATAAGCAAAAAGGACAGAGACTATTTTTATGCCCATTTTTACATGTTAATACCAGTAAAAGTCAGTCACTGCCTAAGTACAAAAGAATATGTACAGACATGAATAAGTAGGTCTTTAGGAATATTAGACACATGTGTACACAGTAGTCTGAAAACAGGGCATTTATAGTGTCTTTTGGCTTTATTTAAAGTTGATGGGGTGTGTCACATTACAGAAAACATAAAACAGTGGGTTCATTCCAACAGAAAATGACTCAGAACCAAACAAATAAGTTTAAATACACATGGGGTATCTTCTCAGTATGTAATTAAACAGCCTCTTTCAATACCCTCAGACTCAAATTGGCAAGTACAATTATAATAATGGGCAGGCAAGGAGTCTGGTTGATTCTACATTGGTTTACCACAATTCGGAGGCAAAGAGACCAGAACAGCAGAGTTTGGGGAACAAGTTAACAATGACAAAACTTTTGCATTATGGATTTAAAATATCTTTAAAAATTAGGACAGCAAAGAAATTAGAACAAGAAATATTGGAGTTGGGAATTGTTACTTTTGCAGAACTCTTTTACTTATGCTTAAGTGTCAGTAAAGAAACCAGGAAATACCAAATCTGAAAATAGGCCTATACACAATTTCCTAGGACTGGAAAAATATGAGATATATTCATTCATATTCTAATTGTGTTGTTTTCTCTGTGTGTGCACACACACACACACATGCATTTATTCTGAGGATTTAAATGATTTTTCCAGAAAATATAGATTCATTTACACCCTGTCACTATGAACATAAAAAATAAAAATTGAAATGAAATTCCCCTTCCTTTCTTCCAGTGCGAATCACTAAAGTCTGCCTTTCTCCATAACTCTTCTAACTACTGAGAGAAGACGAGCTTATTTTCTTTGCCCTCCTGGTTCAAGGACAAAACTATATCTCTGCTTTTGGCAACCCATAGGCACCAGAGTTATTGGCAAATATATTTTGTGGCAAGCTTTCTCAAAGCAGGATCAGACTTCCTTCTTCAGGGTTTTAATGTCCCTTGTCCCTCCACTACCCCATCAACATAAATGCTTTTTCTTCCTCTACCCACAGCATCCACTCCTCCCCCTCGACCAAGACAGCACAATGTACAGCATATTTGCTTCCTCCAGACCATCTTTGGCCTGTAAACACTGTCCATGCTCTCTTCTTCCTCCTCCCTAACAATGGTTTTCTCCAGAAACTCTGCCCTCATGCCTGTTTCCATCACTTGAATAAATCTTGTGTGGATTAGAATCATCGGTAGAATAGAGTGGTACTCATTCTTAAAACATTTACCTTAGAAGTTTTCCTATGCAGCAATTCCTAGACCTTTATGAAAATTTCTGACTTTTCGTTTGATTTCTTTATAGTCTCGTTCAGCAGATGCTGGTGCAAAATCATCAGATGAAGTAGTAAATGAGGTTGCCGGTGATATCTTGGGTAAACTTCCAAACAACTTTGATGTTGAGGCTGCAATGAGGAGATACCCGACAACCTACACTCAGAGCATGAACACTGTGCTCGTCCAAGAGATGGGGCGGTTCAATAAGTTGTTGCAGACCATACGGGAATCATGCATTAACATTCAAAAAGCAATCAAGGTAAGGGGAAATATACCAAAGAAAAATCACTGCAATAAACGTATCATTTATTTTACTCAGCAAATATTTATTGGGGAGGGATTGTATGCAAGCACTGTTCTTCATTCTGGGGATAGAAACAAAATCCTTGCCCTTGAAGGACAGATAGGATTCTGGGGGTGACAGTTAATAAGTGGGTAATTAAGTATGGAGCATGTTAGATAGCATAGTTTGTTAGATAGGATACATGCTGTGAAAACGTGTTAAGGAGTAAGAAAGACAAACCCATTGCTTTCATAGAGCTTAAGTTTTTATAAGGGAGACAAAAATTTAAAAACAAATATATAATTTCATTAAGTGGTAAGTTCCATGGAAAACAATAAAGGAGAAGAGAATAGAGAGTGATGGGTGGGAAATTCATTCGTCATTTTGAGTCAGGCTCCTCTGGGTAGCCGGCCCTTGAGCAGAGGCCTGAACTTAAGGGCAAACCACAGAGCATTTGGGCAGGGGACATAGCAAGTGCAAAGGCCATGAGAACAAGCTTGGCATGGTCTGGGAACACAGTAGGGAAGGCTTGTGTGGCTAGAGTGCAGGGAGCATGAGGGAATGGTAGAACAGAGAGAGAAAGCCACAGATTCATGATGGCCTTGTTGGCCATGGTTAAGATCATGAATTTTATTCTAAAGTGTAAAAGTAAGGTCTTCAGAGGGTTTAAGCAATGAAGTGAAATGATCTGTTTTACATGTTTAAAAGTTCACTCTGACCACTACAGGAAGGACTAGAGGGGAACGAGAATGCAGGCAGAGACTAATTATGCTCCTGAACTAGTCCAGCTGAATTTGTTTCTAATAGTAGCAGTGGAGGAGGAGAAAAGTGCTTGAATATGAGTTATAAGTCAAAGAGGAATCTACCAGACTGGCTGTCATTTAATCTGGCTGCACTGTTTGGCTAAGAAGCATTCAGTATCCTGTTTTTCACCTTGACCTGGTTCTTATATCCTACCTGGGAGAGAAAGTCCTGGCCTCAGGCATTTGGGGAGAGAGGGGAAAGAGGCCTCAGGAATCTCAGCATCTCAATGTACATGCATTTACTGAATTCCCAACTTCAGGATGGCACTGGGACCCCAACTAAGTTTGGCATGCCTCCAGGGATTTCTTCATTTTCCTTTCCTTGAATGAGCATTTCATTACCTGATTCAAGGTAGGCGATTGTGCAGATTTGTGAAAGAAGTCCCAGGAATCTGTTTTTAAGCCAGATTTCAATAACCCTTTTCATTTAGTACCACCTTCCACTCTTCACTGTCATGTAGGCCCATCAATTCCAAATAGTTTTGGGTATTCTGCAGTAATATCTAGTTGATTCTTAGTTTTCTCATCTGCTAGTGTAAGATCGGGTTTTCTTCTGACTTCCACATCATCTACCAACAGTCCATATGCTATCTAGCTCCCAAAATTGTGTTGTCATTTTGCCTTTCCATTTTTTCTGCGCTTGTGGGCTTATGCCCTTAAAAAATAAATCCATTTACTGTTGTTTTAGTAGGTTTGGGAAGGAGACAAATGAAATGTGGGTGTTGAACCCATTAAATTTACTCTAAAATCTTGTCCATTTGTTAATTGGGAGTAAAATTGTCAACTATAGAAAAAGAAATGATGATGGCATCTGGCCCAATTGCAAGATCAATGAGGCAATAATTTTCAAGGGTCTTCAAGTTTTAACATCTGTACATCAGTGATTCAAAATAGGATAAGATTGGGGTGCCTGGCTGGCTCAGTTGGTACCACATGCAACTCTTGATCTCTGGGTTGTGAGTTCAAGCCCCACATTGGGCATAGAGTTTACTTAAGTAACAAAATGGAATAATATCAATTAGACTTCACACACAGTTGGAATCCAGGATATTTTAACTTTTCCAAGTATTTCATAAGATTTTTCTAATTTTATCTTAATCACTGCTCTTTAAGAAGGCAGGGCAGAGATGTATTAGTTGTCCATTTAACATTTATTTATTTTTGAGGCAGAGAGAAACAGTGTGTGGAGGGGAGGGGCAGAGAGGGAGACACAGAATCTGAAGCAGGCTCCAGGCTCTGAGCTGTCAGCACAGAGCCCGACACAGGGCCCAAACTTACAAGCTGTGAGATCATGACCTGAGCCAAAGTCAGATGCTCAACTGACCAAGCCACCCAGGTGCCCCTTAGTTGTCCATTTAACAGGGAAGTAAACTAAGTCAAAGTTAGGCTGTGATTTAATAGCTAGTGAGTTGCTAAGTATTAAGACTTCCCAAGGTGGGCAAAAGAGTGAAGGAGATCAAAAGGTACAAACTTTGAGTTATAAAATACTATATGATATGTGAGATTTATTATGATCATTTTGCAGCATATACAAATATTAAAATCATCATGTTGTTATGTATGAAACTAATACAGTTGACACTTGAACAACATGGGGGTTTATGGGCGCTGACCCCCATGTGGCCAAAAATCTACATATCACTCCTGACTTCTCAGAAACTTAACTACCAATAGCCTACTGGTGACTGGAAGCCTTAGCCATTGCATAGTCAATTAACATACAATTATATATGTATTTTATACTGTATTCTTACAATAACACCTTTTTCTAAAATTTTTTCAGTATTTCTAGGCTAATTGGCTCATCTGTGAGTTTTTTCAAATTGTTACAAATTTCCAAAATTTTTTCATTTATTGAAAAAAATCCACGTGGACCCATGCAGTTCAAGCCCATGTTATTCAAAGGTCAACCGTGCCATGTTATATGTCAATTATACTTCAAGAAGAAAATTTGATTAAAATTAAAATTATCAATGTTTTGGTAAGGAATAGATCAATGACTGCATGACTTACTGGCAGCAAAAGAACATATCCCTTTGGTTTTTGCTGTGACTCTACCTTAACTAAGTAAGCACAATTGTAAACAAAGGATAATTACAAAAAAAGCATTAAAGAGAAGATTGTCCAAAAGCAATACTATCATTTTAACCAAGGCTCTATGTGTTTCAGGGGCTTGTAGTAATGTCTACAGATCTTGAAGAAGTGGTTAGCAGTATTCTGAATGTCAAAATTCCGGGAATGTGGATGGGTAAATCATACCCAAGCCTTAAACCACTTGGGAGCTATGTGAATGACTTCCTTGCAAGACTAAAATTCTTGCAGGTGAGTTCATCTAAATGATCCTACATGTTTCTTTTGATTCCATTTTGTCCACCAGGATGCCTAATGCAAGGAGTATTACTCTAGTTTTTCTGTGCATCTCAGGCACTAGTGACCACTACTCAGTAGTACGTATAATTTATGTAACTGTTACACTAAACTGTCAAAATACTAATGTTGGAAGCAGAATCTCTAAAAGCTACTTTAGGAGCAGGTGTTCATGTTCAGTGAACTTAGACATTCAAATCAGTGACACTTGAAGAGGGAAAACAACTGGCTATGTTGATTTCTCCATTAAATACTAAGCATTAAAATAGATTCCTAGAACAGAGTACCTTTGCAAGCCAGGCAAGCTACTGGCAAGAAGCCTGATCTCTTCCTTATCTAGCATTCTTCCAGGTCATGAAATCACTAGACTGCTGGTTCAGCCCAAGACGTTAATAATCTTAATGGCTAACTGCCTTGGAAATGTTGAATGGGCAGAAGACTGCCTCCTAATTTTCTGGTAATATTGGTGCTTAACTATGTTCTTATTAACAATTATATTCACTAGAAGTATTAATTTCCTTGATACTGAACATAATGCATCAAAAAACTGCCTATGAGGAAATTTCTGCAGGGATAAAATGACTAAATTTCCCTTCCATAACACAGGCCTTCTGTTATATTAGAGTTGATACTAAGGCATTAAGATTGTATTTGAAAGATGAAGGCTGTACCTTGGACTCTAACAGGGAAAAGTTCTTGAAATTCATTAGACTTCCATAACTTACTTACTGTTTAAAGTTAGTACTCAATTAGCTTAAGATATCTAAAACAGATATGATATAAACAGTATGTAGATATCTTGATATTTATAAAAATCTTAAGCCCTCACTACCCTGTTTCTTTTGGAAGTTCCTTGTATAATATTGTGTTCCATGGGTTGGATTTCATTGTATTTTGGTAAAGTAGGTGGGAAAATATCCAAAAGAATAGTCTACTGGACACTAATGACTGGAGAGGGGAAAAAGTGGAAAAAACATTACCAGATGTTATAGGGATATCTTCTGTTCAACTATGTAACATGATGTACGTGCAACAACATATACTAGATATTTGTTATTATGTGGAGCTTTTGGGAGGGAATCACTGAGCATGTATTACCCACAGTGTGATACTTTAGCTGGTGCAATGGATATGAAATTGAAGTCAGAACAAACACTGAGTATTAAGTATGTTTTTAAAACCTTGACAGTGTAGCTTTTTATTCCTCAAAGTGTTTGCTCATTTATTAATCTACCTAAAAGATAATAGGGGGAGTGTTGGGGAGTCAATTTTATTAAGCAGTGTTGTATTAGAAGTTGAAAGGCTCCAGCCTGAGAACACTTGTGCTTTGACACCACAGCAATGGTATGAGGTTGGCCCTCCTCCAGTCTTCTGGCTTTCTGGCTTCTTCTTCACGCAAGCCTTCCTGACCGGTGCCCAGCAGAACTATGCTAGGAAATACACCATCCCCATTGATCTTCTTGGGTTTGACTATGAAGTGATGGAAGACAAAGAGTATAAGCATGCTCCAGAAGATGGTAAGTGCAGTGACAGAATGAGTTGGTTTATATCTAGGTACTGAACAAAGACATAAATTCTTACTTACTTCACTCAGCTGTCAACATTTTAATCATTGTGTATGTAACGTTCTGTGAAATAGTTGAGGAAAAGAAATTCCTATCAACACGCAACATACTTTACAATCTATCATCTTAAAAACAAATCAACAGGGGCACCTGACTGGCTCAGTTGGAAGAGCATGTGACTCTTGATCTTGGGGTCACGAGTTCGGAGCCCATATAGGGTGTGGAGATTACTTAAATAAAACTTAACAAATCAACAAAATATTCCAACTGTCTTAACATCCTTCAGTTACTGTCCCATGTCTCTGCTCCCTAAGCAAATTTCTTCCAAGAATTGTCTTTCCATACCCTCTCCAGATTCTCACTTCCTATTTTCCACCACTTTTCATCACCTCCAAACAACTGATGGTCTTCTTTTCAGAGTTAATGACTTCCATATTGACAAATCCCATGAAATGAAATCAGTCTTCATCTTAAACTCTTTAACAGTTTTTACCAGTTGACAACTTTCTAAGAGACATCCTTCTCCCTTTGTTTCTCTGGAGTTTGCTTTTCTCACTGGACACATTCATGCTTCTTTGCTAGCCTTTCCTCCTCTAAAAATTAGAGTTTCCAAGGACTTAATCCTGGGACTGTTGCTCTTCTCACACTTTCATTCCTAACGCACTCAGAATGGGCATATTGTTGAATGCCTGCAGAGTATTTAACAACCATCTGCTTAGTTTATTGTTCCTTTAATTATATAAGCCTTTTAAAAATACATTCTCTGTACAGCTCACTATATTACATGCTGTAAAAGATGTCAATAAATAGATGTTTTAGTTCCCCCACCCTAATAAAAGTCAAAATATAGATTAGCAATATACCATGAAGGATAATTTAAAACTAAGTATTTAGGAATGGGGGGAAAAGGAGAGTTTAAACTGGGTAAAAGCAAATCAAAGGAAGGGTATGGAGTTGCTCTGTACCACTGATGAGTTCCAGAAACTGCCTAGCCCTTTACATTTAATCTTCACAATAGCCCTACGCTATTAATAGATATTACTATTATTCCCATTATAATCCGCTGAAACTAAGGCTCAGGAAAGTCAAGTAACTTGCCCAAGGTCTCACAGCTAGCAATGGGCAGAATTAAGCAAACCCCAGGCTGTCTCTTATGCTTAGCTAGCTGCTTTCTCTAAGGCCTGCTGAATGTTTGTAGAAGTCTGAAATCAGTACATTCCTCAGGAAAGTTTCTTGAAGAAGCCATGATTGATTCCTAAGTATTTGATTCAGATGCAATTTTCTTTTCCTAAATTCTCATCATTATGATAAAAGGCAGGAAAGATGGCATTTGGAATGAAGGCTAGATAGTATTGGTGTTGCTCAGAGTTACAGGTTTTTGAACTCAGCTAAAGAATAGGATTTTTTAAAAATATTTTATTTATTTTTGAGAGAGAGAGAGAGAGCGTAAGCAGGGGAGGGTCAGAGAGAGGGAGACACAGAATCTGAAGACAGGCTCCAGGCTCTGAGCTAGCCGTCAGCACAGAGCCTGACGTGGGGCTCAAACCCATGAACCACGAGATCAAAAGCCGGACGTTCAACCGACTGAGCCACCCAGGCACCCCAAGAATAGGATTTCTAAGAGCATTGCCTGATGTTTATAAACTAGTTAATATTTAAGATCAAACTACTGAATTGCCAATCATTATACACTGAACTTAGATATTTTACAAGGTAGTTGGTATTTCTTTTTACAGTGGTTTACTAATTTAGCCCACAACTGCTTTTATTAAAGATTAAGTACATTAAAATCCAAACTTATCTTGAAAACAGGGGAGCAAGAATAAAGTACAACTTAACTTAAAGATCAATCGTGATCCAAGATCATGCAGTAAAGAATAGCCATCAGTTAAACCATTTTACTGATTACTAAAGTATCAGCCAAGGTTTAATTTATAATAGCTGGTAGATAGATATTCACTAAATCATGAATTATTCATGTGTGTGTATTAACATACACACACATACATTTTCACCAATAAATACAGATGTCCACAATTTAGTCTTTTTGTCATTCCTGGCTTTTTCCTAATTTCCTAATTACCAAAACAAAAGTGAGATTCCATGGAATGATTGGGAACAGTAGACTTTTCCCAAGGAACTCTTTCTCATGGTATCCTCCTGGGAGAAACCCAGAGCCCGCTTGAGAACAGCTGGGGCTACACTAATTTTTTCCCACAGTTTATCTCTACCACTCCACCAGCCTTTCTTTTTTATACACACTTTAGTGTGTGCCTGTCTCTGCATCCTGGGGCTCACAAAGAAGTGAGCCTATTTACCTAGGATTAAATGAAACATACTGAAAAAGGTCACTCCTTAAAGTGATTCATAAAGTAGCCACAAAGCCACTGTATACCCACATGGATTTGGAATTCTACTTTCTCTAGTACTAATGGGGAAAGTCCCCAGCAAAGGGCATTACACAGCAGGAAGGGAGGCAGAAAATCGTGAAGAGAAGGGCTGAAGAAGCCAGACCTGACACTGTAGGATGATGATCACATCTCATGGATGGGAAAAGGTGTCGTGACTCCCAGGGTAGGAGCGGCTGTGAACCAGGGCCCAGTTAATACCCACCTATCCTTTTAGATCTTGTGTCTTCCATACAGCCTGTATTGACTCTAAGAAATAAAAATGTTTGAATATCCCCATCACATTTCCTATAAAATTGTTGCTGAGTTGGGAGAAAATTTTATCCTTATTGCCACTTTTCTTAGCTGTTGAACTGTTGTACTCTTACATTATCTTTGCTTCCCAAGTGAGGAACAGATAATCTAATTGGTTAAAAACAGAGAATTACTGGGCTATGCTTACAAGTCAGTGGGACAGGGTATTAAATGACTCTCTTGGACCTGTTTGTAGTCTCCTCTATTTCCTTATTCCTATCTAGGAATTTTTTTAAACTGAATATTTTTTATTTAGCTAAATCAGTCATTTCTTTAAAAAATTGTTTTTAAGGTTTATTTTTGAGAGAGAGAAAGAGCGTGAGCGGGGGAGGGCCAGAGAGAGAGAGGGAGGGAGATACAGAATATGAAGCAGTCTCCAGGCTGTGAGCACAGAGACCTATGTGGGACTTGAATTCACAAACCGTGAGATCATGACTTGAGCTGAAGTTGAAGCTTAACCAACTGAGCCACCCGGGTCAGGTGCCACTATTCCCATCTAGTACTGTGGTTGTCCTACCGGGACTTAGATCTGGCTGGAAAGACTAGTATATAGGATAGGCTTGCAGACTGACCTGTCTCTCCCTCAGGAAGGTCTACCCTCCACGTTGCTCCAGGCTCAAGATGGATTTTGCAATTCAGCTTTACCAAGTAAAACTTGAATAGTTACTGGACAAGTACTTTGTCAGTTAACAAAACTGACCTTTTATTCCAACCATTCTTTCCATCAGTTAAAACCTGGAGAGGAAAAAGTCTCCCCCCCTACCAATATCCATCACTGGATTATCCACATGTGGCTTTAAAAATTAAACTATAATTAAAATTAAATTGAAAATTCAGTCCCTCAGTCACACCAGCCATGTTTCAAGTGCTTAATAGCCAGTGGCTACCATACTGGAAAGCACAGATATAGAATACTTCTGTCATTACAAAAAGTCCTATTGGACAACATGGTCCAAATGGACTTTTATATACTATTTTACAAAGTGCTTTCACCAACATTAGCTGATTTGACTCTAACAACTCTACAAAGTAGGCATTATTGTTTTACAATTGTTCTCAGATGACGAAACAAATGAATTGCTCAAGGTCACACACAAAAATTAGGAACGAAGACCTAGGTCTCTGGGTGCCACATTGCTTCCTTCCCATCCGTGCAACCATTATAATGAGTGTTTCCATGTGCATATATCTATATTCAAGTCCTGAGGTTTTACACCAAAAGGACAGTCCCAGAACTGATCGGAGTTTCAGTGATTTCCTCATCTGTGTTCATCCTCAGCAGTTAGTCTGTATGAGAGAATACATGGAGGAGCTCCCTCTAGAATGTGATGTCATATACTAAGGAGAGATCTGGGAGTGAGAAAAAAATTCTTGAAGGGAAAAGGAAAATTAACTTTCAATTGAGTATTTTGCTCACGTGCTGCCTGGAGGCCACTGGATCCCAACAATTACAGTAAGAACTTGAAGATTTCATGGCCTCTACATTATAATCATTGGCCAATTATAAATCTGACAGGGGCACCTGGTGGCTCAGTCGCTTAAGCATCCAACTCCTGATTTCGACTCTGGTCACAGTTTGTGCGTTCAAGCTCCGCATGGGGCTCTGTGTGGACAGTGTAGAGCCTGCTTAGGATTTCTCTCTCTGCCCCTCCTCTGGCTGTACTCTCTCAAAATAAACATTTATATATATCCATTCACCCAAACTGCGAACTTCCCATAGACTAATTTGAAATTCCTTTTCTGTTTTATCCTCCACATCTAATCTTACTATTGAATTAACTAGGCAAAGTATAGATACTCTAAGAATATGTATGTTAAGACAAAGCACTCAGAATATTGCTTTTACTTTAGAACAAGCCTTTGGTGCTGCCCTAGTATCACTTGCAAAGCATGCACTAATAGAAATTTCAGATTCAGAACTTAATCAATATGCACATTTAAACAGCTATATTAACCTGCTTCTTTTATATTTAGGTGTTTTCATTCATGGATTATTTCTGGATGGAGCTTCCTGGAATAGAAAGATTAAGAAACTTACAGAATCCCATCCCAAAATTCTTTATGATACAGTCCCTGTGGTTAGTACTTGATATTATGGGGGGAGAGGCACTATTTTACACACACAGTCAATTCTGATTTACAGTAATTACATTTATAAAGTTCCTACTAGCATTGAATTAGTGAATGTGAAACCATAGCTCCTAGGAGAAATACAAAGTTAAGTTTCTAATGATCCTCTGATCATATTTTTGTTAACTGATCAAGACATGACCTTGTTTTGCGTTTCTGTTTAAAAATGCCTGTTTAATAATATACTGTTGATTGATTAACATCGAACTCATGGACAACAACACGTGCCTGAGCAAAACCTCTAGTATTTTCTCCTAAGGCCCATTACAGCCTTCTTGCACTTAGGAACACTAGATAGCACCTGGACACTAGGCTTAGGGGCCATTTTAAACAGAGAGATCACCACCACCAATAACAAAATGCAAAAACCTGGCATTAAACAAACCATTAAAAGGAAACTTATTTACTTACAAGAGGTGACATAGAAAAATAGAATGTCAACAGACTCAACCTCAGCTGGGAACATGTTTGGTTACTCAAAATTTTTTGAGGCTCTGAGCATGCCTGTGAATGACCATAAAACAGAGTATTGATTTTAGGGTGATGAATAAATTTTAGCAAAAACGAAATTTGCAAATACAGATTCCAGGAAGAATGAGGATTGACTGTAAATATGTATCCACATACAAATACATGCATAGGTATTTATATTTTACATATATATACCTTGACTTAAAAATGAAACCTGCAGACTAAAAGATGAGTATATGAAAATCATCCACATAAAACCTTAAGTTTTCTAGGAACCTATCTTCAGCATGGGCCGACTAAGCTACGTAAGATATTGTTTACATCTTTTATTACCACATCATGAGAAAATGACTAGATGGATTTTCACACAATTTGAAAGGCCGGTCTGGGATGGTGTAATAAAATATAGTCTGTGGATTCTGTTAGTGGGACCTTGGGAGCAGCTCAAAGACAGGCAAAAATGCATCAGAGCAGCTCTAACAGGTACAGTGAGGAACCAGCTAATAGCCAATCACAAGAAACCTGCCGTGTATGCTAGGGTATTATGTATGGGCAGAGAGTTTCAAATATGAGACCCAAATTCAAAGTCACAGGGCAATTGTTAGTCATTTCAGGAGTTGATTGGGATCGAACTTTTTTTCTATTACATGAAAACTCTTCTAAGGTAGCTTACAATGAATACAAAAGGGATTCATATGTGGATGATTTTCCTGAGAAAGGAAGTCACTCAGGGAGAAAAATTCTCATTAAGAAAATGAGTTCTTGGCTGGAAATGAATACACTCACCTGAATTGTTGTTGAGTCCTTATATTTAACTATATCCAAAAAACTGCTTGATGCATTGCATAATAACGTGGGAGAAATATAGACTAGCATCCATATTAACTCTTTCATACAATTTATTTTGACCTGAGAAACCTTTTTAAAACAGGCTGTGAAGTGTGGGGCTGTCATGTCATGTCCTCTCAAGGACTGCTGCTGCTTTTACTGGAAAAATAAGAACTCAATTAGATTTTAAAACAAAACACTACTTCATCATTATGAACATAGTTTTGTTCTTTTCTATGCAGAGGTTCACTTACCCACCATTTTTTTTTTAAGATTTTAACAGCGCTTAACATTCTAGGAACGTGGCTAATAACTTTCTAAAAATAATGTAGGTATATTGTAGTTATAAAGGAATACGAGTAGGTTTTCAATAGCATACTGGGACGCCTGAGTAGTTCAGCTAGTTTAGCATCCAACTCTTTTTAAAAAAATTTTTTTTCTTATTCTTAAGAGAGAGACAGAGCATGAGTTAGTGAGGGGCAAAGCGAGAGAGGAACACAGAATCTGAAGCAGGTTCCAGGGTCTGAGCTGTCAGCAGAGCCCAATGCAAGGCTCGAACTCACAAGCCATGAGATCATAACCTGAGCTGAAGTCGGACGCTCAACTGACTGAGCCACCTAGGCGCCCCAGCACCCAACTCTTGATTTCGACTCAGGTCATGATCTGAACTGCAATCGAGCCCCACATTGGGCTTTGTGCTAATAGCGGGAGCCAGAGCTTGGGATTCTCTCTCTCTGACCCCACCCTGCTTGCGTGTGCATGCATGAACTCTCTCAAAGTAAACTTTAAACAGCACAATGTACATCAGAGCCCCTTTAAAACACTCACCTAAAATGAGGAGGCAATCTAGTTCTAGAATAACTGACAAACTCCTTTCAGAATTTTTTGGGATTGGATTGGCAGCATTACCAACAATAGCCAAGCTATGGAAAGTGTCCAAGTGTCCATCAACTGACAAATGGATAAAGATGTGGTATGTATGTACAATGGAATATTACTCAGCCATCATAAAGAATGAAATCTTGCCATTTGCAACGACATGGATGGAGCTAGAGTGTATTATGCTAAGCAAAATAAGTCAGAGGAAGATAAATACCATATGATTTCATTCACATGTGGAATTTAGGAAACAGATGAACACACAGTGGGGGGGGGCAGGGGAAGAGGGAAGCAAACCATAAAAGACTCTTAATGATAGAGAACAAACTGAGGGTTTATGGAAGGGAGGTAGGTAGGGGATGGACTAAATGGGTGACGGGTATTAAGGAAGGCACTTGTTATGATGAGCACTTGGTGTTCACTAAATTCTACTCTTAAATTTAACTAAATCACTAAATTTTACTCCTGAAATCAATATTACAGTATATGTTAAACTAGAATTTAAGTAAAAATTTAGAAGAAAGATAATTTTTTGGGATTGACTTCTATTAATAGAGTGACATGAGTTTAGGTTTCAATGGTGATGGTTCTCTCTGAAAGTATCTATGATTTTGTTGTTGTTAAACACCAAAAGTCATCCACTGATAAGTATGGTGAAGAAGCAAGGAATACATGGATAACATTGTTTTTTGACAGGTGGAAATAAGTATTTTTTTCTCATTTAGTTGGTTCTGAAGATAGTTCTGAAAGCACTAAAAAAGAATCTTTTGAGCAAAATACCTAGGAATAAACTTAATCAAGGAGGTGGAAGACCTGTACTCTGATAACTATAAAACACTGATCAAAGAAATTGAAAATGACACAAATGGAAGACAGTTCACACTCATGGTTTGGAAGAATAGTTAAAATGTCCTACTACCCAAAGTAACCTATAGATTTAACACAATCTCTATCAAAATACCAACAGCATTTATCACAAAATGCCAAAATCTGTATGGAACCACAAATACCGTGAATAGCCAAAGCAATCTTGAAAAAGAAAGGAACAAAGCTGAAGGTATTAAAATTCCTGGGAGAGCGGGCAAGATGGCGGAGAAGCAGGGAGCTCTGTAATCCGCGCACGCCCGCATGGATTGAACTGAGAAGGACTGAAGGGATAAAACTCGGATTTGCAGGTGGGGGAAAGAAAAAACAGACGCCAGAAAGAAGACAACCTCAAAGATGCCTGAGTGAGTGACTGTGATCTGGGAAATTAGGGGACGGGCGGGTCCCGGTGGTGCAGGGGAAGGAGCCCCCGAGCCCAACACAGGGAGAGCGCGCTGTGCCCCGGAGAGACCAGGGGAAGAGAAAGAGAGACGGAAAACGCACCTAGAACCATCTCTAAGGGA